>JASDDO010000022.1:708005763-708457349 GCA_030015575.1 Agapanthus africanus
AATTTCAAGTCCTTTCACGGCAAATGATGATTAGCTCCTGGCAATATCCCAGTCGCAGCGATGCTGATGCCAAGATTGGTATCAGATCCCAAATCCCCTACTCGCCAAAAAAAAAAAAAAAATCAGCAAGCCAAAATAAAAATGCATACGAAATAGCCGAAATGATGGGGCAACTTGCAAACAAAATCAGCAAGTAAAAATGTATGCATGCAAAATAGCCGAAATGATTGGGCAACTCGCAATAAAAAGCAGCGAGTAAAAAAAAAATAGCCGAAACGATTGGGCACCGCGAAAAATAGCCGAAACGATTGGGCAATCGCGACCTTCGCGATATAAAAGCTGAAATGATAGAGCATCGCGGAAAGAATTAAAAAATGAAAGAATGAAACTTTTTGCCCTACAGGTGAAATCACATCGATCCCTGTATACAATCCAGGGGCACAGATAAAAAGGGAACAATACCTTCCCAACAGGCTCCACCAGAAAGCGAAGCCAAATCTCGACGGTTCATAGATAACCTAGAGACCATCTCGACATTTGTCGCAATATTACAGACACGATGTCAACAAATGAAGCAAAGGAAGGTCCCTAACTTCAGGGTCTCGACGTCAATATCGACAACTTAAAGATCACCAACGGTGTGCCTCCTCATTCCAACAGGACACAGATGTTACACCATCAAGCGGAGCGATGGCAAAATCCCAGCTTCACCTCAGCATTCGTCTCGATACAGTAGACGCAATGTCAACAACAGCGTTCCTCCACAGTCCAGCTGGAGGCAGATGCAACGTCAACAAAAGACCTCACGGTCGAAACAAAGCGGAGTAACGGCAAAATCCCAACTCCACCTTAGTATTCGTCTCGTTACAACATACGCAATGTCAACAACGGCGTTCCTTCGCAGCCCAGCTGGGTGTACATGCAAAGTTAACAAAAGACCCCATGGTCGAAACAAAGCGGAGTGATGGCAAAATCCCAGCTCCACCTTAGCATTCGTCTCAATACACCAGACGCAGTGTAAGCAAACGAAGCGAAGGCCACATTCTTAGCTTCAACGTCTTTACGGTAACTCACATAAAATCGGAAAGACAATCGGAGACCATCTCACATGAAGTGGTCACCACCTCGACGTTCGTCTCGGTACAGTAGACGAGATGTCAACACAACGTTCTTCCTCCGACAGGATTCGAACATGACAAAGCAAATGAAGCAAAAGGCCAAATTCCTAGCTTCAAGGTCTTAACGGCAAGTCATATAAAGCCTGAAAGACCACCGGAGATCATCCCAGCGCGGAGTGGTCACCGCCTCGACGTTCGTCTCGATACAGTAGACGCGATGTCACCCCAGCGTTCTTCCTCCGACAGGATTCGGACGTGACAAAGCAAATGAAGTAAAGGCAAAATTCCTAGCTTCAGGATCTTGACGGCAAGTCATATAAAGCCTGAAAGACAATCGGAGATCATCTCGCACCAGCACGGAATGGTCACCGCCTCGACGTTCGTCTCGATACAGTAGACGAGATGTCAACACAGCGTTCTTCCTCCGGCAGGATTCGGACGTGACAAAGCAAACGAAGCAAAGGCCACATTCCTAGCTTCAACATCTTTACGGTAACTCACATAAAACCGGAAAGACAATCGGAGATCATCTCCCACCAGCACAGAGTGGTCACCACCTTGACGTTCGTCTCGATACAGCAGACGAAATGTCAACCCCAGCATTCTTCCTCCAACAGGATTTGGACACACCAAAGCAAATGAAGCGAAGGCCACATTCCTAGCTTCAACGTCTTTACGGTAACTCACATAAAACCGGAAAGACAATCGGAGATCATCTCGCATCAGCACAGAGTGGTCACCACCTTGACGTTCGTCTCGATACAGCAGACGAGATGTCACCCCAATGTTCGTCTCGACACAGCAGGCGCAACGTCATTAAACGAATGGAGCCACGGCAAAATCCCTAGTTCCCACCGCAACATTCGTCTCGATACAGCAGACGCAATGCCAGCAAACGAAGCAAAGGCCAAATTCCTAGCTTCAGGGTCTTGACGGCAACTCATATAAAACCCGAAAGACTATCGGAGATCATCCCACACCAGCGCGGAGTGGTTATGACTCATCGGGGCTCTCCAAAATGAGCCTAACCTCAAGTAAAAAGCGGCATGGCAAATTCCTAGCGCTTGCTCTTCCGACGGTCAAACTGCCAAGGAGGATTGCTTGAAGACGTCTTGTCCAGCCCCCGAAGGGATCAGAGACACGGCAGTCGCAGGGCTACTCGAACAGCACGATTGCCTATCGAGGACTATATCAGCTTATGCGACGGTACGATGGCCAAAACCCTAAGTACCACCAACCTTAACGGGCTTCTGTCGTAAAGAGCAGAGGTTAAATGGGACGTTAAGATGTTCTTGCGAGAAACGTTCGATTCGTCTCGACTTGTGAAAAATTGTCGAGGCGGCTCGACTCGTGGGATGAAGCCTTAGGCAGTGGGCATAAAAGAAGCCTGTTTCCTAAGCATTGGGACCCTGCGAGTTGGCCCAAAACGGTCTCTTGCATACCATCCACGGGTCTCTCTCTCCAACATCGAACTTCGACAAGGAGGGAACCAACCGCTTACAAGTCCTCTCGACTCGTAAGAGGGAAAAATTCTCTTGTAGTATCCTTACGACTTACAAGAGAAAACCACACTTAGGAATCCTCACGATTCCTAAGGATAAAAACCCACCTACGAGATCCTCTCGATCCGTAGGGAGAAAAGTCTCTATGAGAACCTCACGGCTCATAGAGTTGAAAAGTCTTAGGCAACAGATCTGAACCTGCGGCCTAAGCCCTCGCTATCTCATGAAGAAATCAAGAAGCTTACTCTATTACCTGCTAATTGTGACGACATGCTGAGAAAGAGGAAAAGCAACAGAAAGAGCACCCGATTTACGTTTGATCAAGCGTCCAAGACGTATTCATTCATGCATGGGCAAAAAGACTCAAGACAAAAGATATATAATAAAGACAAGCTGGGATATAAAAAAATTTCCATTAATATTGCCCGAAGTTCTTACAGTCATAAAAACAATAAATGAAAGTTACAATGGAATAACCTCAGATCCAGGGCATGGATTGAGGAATTCAAAAGCGACCCTATCTATGACTTTCCAAGCCTCGCGGACCATCCTAGTGTGCTTCCTTTCGCGAGCACAAGCGTCAGGGTCCCTTCCGATGTCTTCCACCCTCCGATAAGCAGCGAGTATGGCAGACTGTTGAAAGACCTTGTGCAAGAGGTCGATAAGACTGTCTCGTCGTATCTTCGAGATAAAGTTCAATAGGTACACAGAGTGCACCTTGTCCTCAGCGGCATCCAACGCCCTAAGCGGCACGCCGGAACAGAATAGGGGAAGCGCTTCCCAGATAGCTCCCACGATAAATTTAAGAAGAAAGGAACGTCGGGGATGCAGTGGGCCGTTGTATGCGTCGAAACGACTCATTATTTCAGCACACTCCTCGTTTGTGAACTCCCGATTTTGAGAGCGGCCAAGTCGGCGGATGCCCTCACGAGAGATGATCTCGTAAGAGTATACATGTGGGCGTTCATTGTTCCTATGAAAGAGGATCAACAAAATTATCAGAAAGACTGATTAAGCAAAACGATATAATGCACTGAGGAATAAAATGCCATATTTAACTTCCAAGATCCATGAAGAATTCTTAAGAGTTCTTCTATATGATTTGGGAGGAGCAAAGCTCCATTAATGAATTAATAAAATCCAAAGAAAATCTTTCAGAGAGCAGAGCTCTATGGGATCCTAGTAGGGTCCCCTTTAGTTCTCTTTAGAGTCTTCTATAGACCCCCTTAGAGCAAAGCTCTACTAAGTGAAACCCTGAATGGGTCTTCTTTAGATCTGGGATTTATTAAGAGCAATGCTCTTAAAATTGATTTAATTTAATTAAAATTAATATTTTTACCTAAAATTCTCTAAAAGTTTGAACTTTTAAAAGTGTTTAAATAAGAGAACAGGGCTCTGAATTCTGAAAGTAAAAATTTAGAGATGAGAATCATTTAAGGGACCAAAGGTCCTATTTATAGGCATCAAGTGCCCATTCAGCTTCCAAGAGATGGCGCGACGGTTCGGAGTCTGCCACGGCTGCGCTCACGTTAGGAGGCCACGTAAGCGCAACGGTGGGGGGGCATTTGTTTATCCCAATCAGAGCAAAGCTCTGTTTAAATTCCAAAGTGGAAAAAGAAGCAATGCTTCTGTTCTTTCTCCAATCAGAGCAAATCTCTCTCAAAAAAAAAAAAAAAAAATGCGCAGTGCGCAACTGCGCAGTTGCGCGACACGTGTCGCGCAGCTGCGCAACTGCGCAACTGCGGACACGTGTCACGCAACTGCGCAACTGCGCGGCACGTGTCACGCAGCTGCGCAGTGCGCAACTGCGCGGCACGTGTCACGCAGTTGCGCACGCGTCACGCAGCTGCGCAGTGCGCAACTGCGCAGTACGCGACACGTGTCAGCGCGCAGCTGCGCAAGCCAAAAAAAAAAAAAAAATTCAGTTGCGCGACACGTGTCTGCGCAGTTGCGCAAGCACAGCTGCGCGACACGTGTCACGCGCTGGGGGAGTTGCGCAAAACAGAATAAATCTTTTCTGTTCTTGTTAAAACAAGAAGATTTTCTTCTGTAAAGCAGCGGCCTTTGGATCAAAAATCCAACGGTGGGGAAAATTACCCAAATCACTCAGAAAACGATTTATGTAACAAATTATAACTAATTCATGAGCACTATAAAAAGGACCCTAGACCTCATTTCAAAGAAGAGGAAGATCTTGCTAAAAAAAAAAGAGAAGAGAACTCTTGAGAACTCTGGAAGAATAAAAAAAAAGGTAAAAACCTTTGAAAGAAGAGAGATTTCTCTTGTGAACAAGATCATGGATCTTCAATAAATAAATAAATAAATAAAATAAAAATAAAAATAGTGCCTTGCACTTGTTTTATGAACCATCGGTTCTTGAACCTAAAAGGTTCTTAAATTAATAGTGCTTTGCACTTTCATGATTGGT
Source organism: Agapanthus africanus (assembly GCA_030015575.1). NCBI lineage: Eukaryota > Viridiplantae > Streptophyta > Magnoliopsida > Asparagales > Amaryllidaceae > Agapanthus > Agapanthus africanus. The sequence continues at coordinate 708,010,812 of JASDDO010000022.1, forward strand.
TCTTTAAGATAAGAAAAACAAGAAAAAAACTTGTTTTTTTTTTCTTAGATCTAAATCAAATAGTGCTTTGCACTTCTTTTTTTGAACCATCGGTTCTTGAATCTAAAAGATTCTCAAATTAACAGTGCTTTGCATAAATGCAATGCATTACTAAATGGGCCAGGCCCAAATCAAAATGACCTGACAGGTCAAAATAAATTGCAAGGCAATAAATGGGCAGAGCCCAAATAAATTGATGCTTTGCATCCTTTATACAAGGGTAGAGCCCAAATAAAATTGATGCCTTGCATCATTCCTAAAAGGGCAGAGCCCAAAATAAATTAATGCTCTGCATCCTTTCTGGGCAAGGCCCAAATAAAAATAAAAAAAGAAATGTGATGCAAAAGCAAATAAAATGTTGAACATTTCAACTGGACTTAGCCCAATTTTGGCCATAAGTCCTTAAATTAAATTGACTGAGCAAAATTGCTCTTCTAAATCAATTTATATCCGGTTCGAGGGTACATCTCCGAACTCCTTTGACATCCGTCGTTGTAATTCCTCAACGACGTCAAAGAGGTGACGGGTCCCAACGACCACACATCGATATGGACTGCGGGGTCCTTAAACTCGTGGACCGAAACGTCCTTAAACTAATATTGGACCGAAACGTCCTTAAACTAATATTGGACCGAAACGTCCTTAAACTAATATCGGATCGAAACGTCCCTAAACTAATAATGGACCGAAACGTCCCTAAACTAATATCTGGAGATGGACCACCACGTCCCTAAACTGGAATATGGACCACCACGTCCCTAAACTGACACAATAGAGCCCAAATGCTCTTTTGTCGGATCTAAACGGTCCCGTTAAGTTGATTTTAGTCTCAAACTGGACTAACGTATCCTTAACAAACGTTTGAGTCGATCTTAGCCTCAAAAATGGCTAATGTATCCTCCAAACAGACTTTAGTCCCAAATTGGACTATGAATCTCCCAAACTGGAACAATAGAGCCCAAACACTCTTTTGTCGGATCTAAACGATCCCGTTAAGTTGATCTTAGTCTCAAACTGGACTAACGTATCCTTAACGAACGTTTAAGTTGATCTTAGCCGCAACGCGACTAACGTATCCTTAAACTAAAAACACCAAACCCAAATTTAAGCAAATACGGATTTGGACTAATCCACGTCCTACGGACGACGGCATTACTCAGTCTCCGTATACAATCCACGGGCAACCACAAACAAAACAAACACACACGACACGAAGTGAAATTCTGGAGAAGGAGAAAGTTGTTACCGCGATGCGGTAGCGTAATTAACTGCAGGGGCTTGCGCCTGCAGGGAAGAGCGTCCCCACAATCAAAAACCCCTCACCCTGAGGGGGAATCTGATGAAGTTTGCTACATCGGCCGCATCCGTCTAAACCTCTGATACACGGTGCCATAAATCAACTTGGCATCTTCAGAGAGGTAGACGGATAAAACCAAATAGCATCTGCCCCGAACCTCAGGCACGGACGCCTTAACGTCTTAGCCGCCGTTCGGAGGGGAACACATGCATATGTATATTCATTTTTATGAAATATTAGGGGTTTTACGCCGGTATTTCATTGCTATTTACTTTGGAGTTTGGGATTTGGATTTTCCATGAGATTTCTGGATTTGGAGAAACCGCAAGGATTTTATAAACTGATTATCATTTCTAAAAATAGAAAATACGGTTTTCTCGTGATATGATGTGAGATATGTCCACCATGAGTTTTCTCGGCTCTTGAGCGATATCATACATCCGATTCGAGGAGGAGGATGAACCGTTTGCGGGTGCATGGTGGACCCGGTGCGGTACCCCGGGGCAAGATGGTCGCAGATGATGGCGTTGAGCCTGGCAGGGGAGCACTACCGACCGGTTATTTGTGACGCGGCGGATATCCGGAGGATACCGACGTAGTTGTGAGATTTGATGATTTGGACCAGTCCGGATTGCCGGAGCCTGGGGCCAGTCCGGATTGCCGGAGCCCGAGATATTGAGACATTGAGATATTGAGGTTACATGACAGGGGCCGGTCCGGATTGCCGGAGCCCGAGATATTGGAGATTGGGGCATATGTTTTGTGTCGATGCTTGACACAGATTTTATGTTGATTTCATTGATAATATCTCGATTTTTATATACAGAAATCTCACTAATTTAAGAAAACGGTTTTCTCATTCATAATGTATTATGTTTTTATTTGTAATGCATTCATACATCATATATATTATATGTTGTTACCTGAGGCACTGACACGAGCACTTGGTATTACACTTTTGTATAGATGTTTACCTTGGCCATTATCAGATGTTTCAGGTTATATATTATATGGATATTATGGCATGACCTAAGATAGAGTCATACATGCGATTTTTTCTCGGTGATGTTTTCTACTCACGAGTTGGCAATTCACCCCCGTTGTGCCACAGTTTCTTGCAGGTTTTGCCGTACAGGTTTTGTTGCGGCTTGCTGGCACACCACTTCTTTCCAGGTGATTGCTTTGGTAAACAAGTTCACTTGTATTTTGACCACTATTGTACTTTATTTATTTTCAGTTGTATCTAGTAATTCCATCAACCAGACTTGTATATTTGACAGACTTAGAAAACCAGTTGTATGTTTTTTCGACCTTAGAGTCGCGCGCCTGTATTATTATGGTTTTTCTCTGGTTTTCTTGAAGATATTGTTTTTCTTGATGAGTTTTGATTCTCGCCCTTCGGCATTGTATATTATATCGCATTGCATGGTTGTGTCTGCCAATTGGCGAAGAGCTAGCTCTCACTTGGGGATGCCCTTATATTATGCATGTTTGTATCCGTTTGGGGCCAGTATTTACAAAGGAGACTCTGCCGAAATTTTCGGGAAAAAAATATGTTGTTGCTTTAAAATATTTAATACCACTTATTTTATTACAACCACTTACTTGTAAATAAGTTTTCCTTCACTTTCTCTTTAAAATGGTTTAGATTTTTTGGATTTTGGCTTGCTTGAATTAGATGGGGTCCTATAGACTTCATATGATTCAAGTGCCAGTCACGTGTCATTTCGGGTCGTGACAGAGTCTGTGTCTCTGATGGACACTATAAATATTGTATGCTTTATATTTACTACATCACCTGATTAATCATCGATTAAGTCCTACAAACTAAAACGACATGAATATACCCGGAACAAAGGATTTCTTTACCGTTTAGGGGATTTAGAGAGTTAGGATTCTAATTGATATATAGGATCTAGTTTGGGAGTGTTCCCCTCCGAACGGCGGCCAAGACGTTAGGACGTCTGTGCCTGAGGTTCGGGGCAGATGCTATTTGGTTTTACCCGTCTACCTCTCCGAAGATGCCAAGTTGGTTTATGGCACCGTGTATCGAAGGTTTAGACGAATGCGGCCGATGTAGCAGACTTTGTCAGATTCCCCCTCGCTTGAGGGGTTTTTGATTGTGGGGACGCTCTTCCCTGCAGGCGCAAGCCCCTGCAGTTAATTATGCTACCGCATCGCAGTAGCCACTTTCTCCTTCTCCAGAATTTCACTTCGTGTCGCGTGTGTTTGTTTTGTTTGTGGTTGCCCGTGGATTGTATACGGAGACTGAGTAATGCCGTCGCCCGTAGGACGTGGATTAGTCCAAATCCGTATTTACTTAGATTTGGGTTTGATATTTTAGTTTAAGGATGCGTTAGCCTCGTTGAGGCTAAGATCAACTTAAACGTGACTCATTTAATATATGGCCGTCGGGACTCGTCACCTCTCTAACGTCGTTGAAGGATTACAACGACAGGTGTCAGAGGAGTTCGGAGATGTACCCTCGAACCGAAGTTGATTTAGGGTTTTATATTTCATTTGAATGTTTAAGGATACGTTAGCCGTGATTGGGGCTAAGATCAACTTAAACGGGACCGTTTAGATCCGGCAAAAGAGCATTTAGAGGCTCTATTGTTCCAGTTTAGGGAGATTCGTAGTCCAATTTGGGACTAAAGTCTGTTTGGAGGATACGTTAACCATTTTTGAGGCTAAGATCGACTCAAACGTTTGTTAAGGATACGTTAGTCCAGTTTGAGACTAAGGTCAACTTAACGGGACCATTTAGGTCCAACAAAAGAGCATTTGGGCTCTATTGTGCCAGTTTAGGGACGTGGTGGTCCGTATTCCAGTTTAGGGACGTGGTGGTCCAATGTTAGTTTAGGGACGTCTCGGTCCGACATTAGTTTAAGGACATCTCGGTCCAATATTAGTTTAAGGACATCTCGGTCCAATATTGATGTGTGGTCGTTGGGACCCGTCACCTCTTTGACGTCGTTGAGGAATTACAACGATGGATGTCAAAGGAGTTCGGAGATGTACCCTCGAACCGGATGTAAATTGATTTAGAAGAGCCATTTTGCTCAGTCAATTTAATTTAAGGACTTATGGCCACAATTGGGCTAAGTCCAGTTAAAAATGTCCAATATTTTATTTGCATTTGTTTTTATTTTTATTTGGGCTTTGCCCAGAAAAGATGCGGGGCATCAATTTGTTTTGGGCTCTGCCCTTTATAAATGATGCAGAGCATCAATTTATTTGGGCTCTGCCCTTTTATTGCCTTGCAATTTATTTTGGCCTGTCAGGTCATTTTGATTTGGGCCTAGCCCTTTAATTAATGCATTGCATTTGTGCAAAACACTGTTAATTTGAGAATCTTTTAGATTCAAGAGCCGATGGTTCATAAAACAAGTGCAAAGCACTATTTGATTTAGATCTAAGAAAGAAAAGAAAGTTTTTTCTAAAAGAAAGTTTTTTTTCTTGTTTTTTTTTATCTCAGAGAACCAAAGGTTCATGAAAGTGCAAAGCACTATTAATTTAATAACCTTTTAGGTTCAAGAACCGATGGTTTATAAAACAAGTGCAAGGCACTATTGAATTTATTTATTTATTTATTTATTGTTGAAGATCCATGATCTTGTTCATAAGAGAATTTTCTCTTCTTTTAAAGGATTTTACCTTTTTTTTATTCTTCAAAAGTTCTCAAGAGTTCTCTTCTCTCTTTTTTTTTAGCAAGATCTTCCTCCCTTTTGAAATGAGGTCTAGGGTCCTTTTTATAGTGCCCATGAATTAGTTATAATTTGTTACATAAATCGTTTTCTGAGTGATTTGGGTAATTTTCCCCACCGTTGGATTTTTGATCCAAAGGCCCCTGTTTTACAGAAGAAAATCTTCTTGTTTTAATAAGAACAGAAAAGATTTATTCTGTTTTGCGCAACTCCCCCAGCGCGTGACACGTGTCGCGCAGCTGTGCTTGCGCAACTGCGCAGACACGTATCGCGCAACTGAAATTTTTTTTTTGCTTGCGCAGCTGCGCGCTGACACGTGTCGCGTACTGCGTAGCTGCGCACTGCGCAGCTGCGTGACATGTGTCGCGCAGTTGCGCAGTTGCGCACTGCGCAGCTGCGTGACACGTGTCGCGCAACTGCGCAGTTGCGCACTGCGCATTTTTTTTGTTGAGAGCTTTGCTCTGATTGGAGAAAGAACAGAAGCATTGCTTCTTTTTCCACTTTGGAATTTAAACAGAGCTTTGCTCTGATTGGGATAAACAAATGCCCCCCCACCGTTGCGCTTACGTGGCCTCCTAACGTGAGCACAGCGGTGGCACACTCCGAACCGTCGCGCCATCTCTTGGAAGCTGAAAGGGCACTTGATGCCTATAAATAGGACTTTTGGTCCCTTAGATCATTCTTATCTCTAAATTTTGCTTTCAGAACTCAGAGCTCTGCTCTTTATTTTCAAGAACTTTAAGAGTTAAATTCTTAAAACTTTTAGGTGAAAATTTTAATTAGTGTTAAATTAAATTAATTTTCATTGATAGAGCCCCGCTCTCAATAGATCCCTGATCTAAAGGAAACCTATTTAGGGTTTCACTTAGCAGAGCTTTGCTCTACAGGTATTAAAGGGATCTAAAGAGAACTAAAGGAGACCCTACTAGGGTTCCATAGAGCTCTGCTCTCTGAAAGATTTTCCTTAGATTTTCTTAATTCATTAATGGAGCTTTGCTCCTCCTAAATCATATAGAAGAACTCTTAAGAATTCTTCATGGATCTTGGAACTTAAAGATGACATTTTATTACTCAGTGCATTATATTGTTTTGCTTAATCAGTCTTTCTGATAATTCTGTTGATCCTCTTTCACAGGAACAATGAACGCCCACATGTATGCTCTTAACGAGATCATCTCTCATGAGGGCATCCGCCGATTTGGCCGCTCTTAAAATCGGGAGTTCACAAACGAGGAGTGTGCTGAAATAATGAGTCGCTTCGACGCATACAACGGTCCACTGCATCCCCGACGTTCCTTTCTTCTTAAACTTATCGTGGGAGCTATCTGGGAAGCGCTTCCCCTATTCTGTTCCGGCGTGCCGCTTAGGGCGTTGGATGCCGCTGAGAACAAGGTGCACTCTGTGTACCTATTGAACTTTATCTCGAAGAGACGGCGAGACAGTCTTATCGATCTCTTGCACAAGGTCTTTCAACAGTTTGCCATACTCGCTGCTTATCGGAGGGTGGAAGACATCGGAAGGGACCCTGACGCTTGTTCTCGCGAAAGGAAGCACACTAGGATGGTCCGCGAGGCTTGGAAAGTCATAGATAGGGTCGCTTTTGAATTCCTCAATCCATGCCCTGGATCTGAGGTTATTCCATTGTAACTTTCATTTATTGTTTTTATGACTGTAAGAACTTCGGGCAATATTAATGGAAATTTTTTTATATCCCAGCTTGTCTTTATTATATATCTTTTGTCCTGAGTCTTTTTGCCCATGCATGAATGATTGTGTCTTGAACGCTTGATCAAATGTAAATCGGATGCTCTTTCTGTTGCTTTTCCTCTTTCTCAGCATGTCGTAACAATTAGCAGGTAATAGGGTAAGCTTCTTGATTTCTTCACGAGATAGCGAGGGCTTAGGCCGCAGGTTCAGATCTGCTGCCTAAGACTTTTCAACTCTATGAGCCGTGAGGGTCTCATAGAGACTTTTCTCCCTACGGATCGAGAGGATCTCGTAGGTGGGTTTTCTCCTTAGGAATCGTGAGGATTCCTAAGTGTGGTTTTCTCTTATAAGTCGTAAGGATCCTACAAGAGAATTTTTCCCTCTTACGAGTCGAGAGGACTTGTAAGCGGTTGTTTCCCTCCTTGTCGAAGTTCGATGTTGGAGAGTGAGACCCGTGGATGGTATGCAAGAGACCGTTTTGGGCCAACTTGCAGGGTCCCAGTGCTTAGGAAACAGGCTTCTTTTATGCCCACTGCCTAAGGCTTTATCTCACGAGTCGAGCCGCCTCAACAATTTTTTTCCGCAAGTCGAGACGAATCGAGCGTTTCTCGCAAGAATATCTTAACATCGCATTTAACCTCTGCTCTTTACGACAGAAGCTCGTTAAGGTTGGTGGTACTTAGGGTTTTGGCCATCGTACCGTCGCATAAGCTGATATAGTCCTCGATAGGCAATCGTGCTGTTCGAGTAGCCCTGCGACTGCCGTGTCTCTGATCCCTTCGGGGGCTGGACAAGACGTCTTTAAGCAATCCTCCTTGGCAGTTTGACCGTCGGAAGAGCAAGCGCTAGGAATTTGCCATGCCGCTTTTTACTTGAGGTTAGGCTCATTTTGGAGAGCCCCGATGAGTCATAACCACTCCGCGCTGGTGTGGGATGATCTCCGATAGTCTTTCAGGCTTTATATGACTTGCCGTTAAGACCCTGAAGCTAGGAATTTGGCCTTTGCTTCGTTTGCTGGCATTGCGTCCTCTGTATCGAGACGAATGTCATGGTGGGAACTAGGGATTTTGCCGTGGCTCCGTTTGTTTGATGACGTTGCGTCTGCTGTGTCGAGACGAACGTTGGGGTGACATCTTGTCTACTGTATCGAGACGGACGTCGAGGTTGTCTCTAGGTTGCTGGTGAACCGCCGAGGTTTGGAACTAGGGATTTTGCCGTGGCTCCATTCGTTTAATGACGTTGCGCCTGCTGTGTCGAGACGAACGTTGGGGTGACATCTCGTCTACTGTATCGAGACGGACGTCGAGGTTATGACCACTCCGCGCTGGTGTGAGATGATCTCGTCTGCTGTATCGAGACGGACGTCGAGGTTGTCTCTAGGTTGCTGGTGAACCGCCGAGGTTTGGAACTAGGGATTTTGCCGTGGCTCCATTCGTTTAATGACGTTGCACCTACTGTGTCGAGACGAACGTTGGGGTGACATCTCGTCTACTGTATCGAGACGGACGTCGAGGTTGTCTTTAGGTTGCTGGTGAACCGCCGAGGTTTGGAACTAGGGATTTTGCCGTGGCTCCATTCGTTTAATGACGTTGCGCCTGCTGTGTCGAGACGAACGTTGGGGTGACATCTCGTCTACTGTATCGAGACGGACGTCGAGGTTGTCTCTAAGTTGCTGGTGAAAAGCCGAGGTTTGGAACTAGGGATTTTGCCGTGGCTCCATTCGTTTAATGACGTTGCGCCTGCTGTGTCGAGACGAACGTTGGGGTGACATCTCGTCTGCTGTATCGAGACGATCGTCGAGGTGGTGACCACTCCGCGCTGGTGTGAGATGATCTCCGATTGTCTTTCCGGTTTATGTGAGTTACCGTCAAGACGTTGAAGCTAGGAATGTGGCCTTCGCTTCGTTTGCTTTGTCACGTCCGAATCCCTGTTGGAGGAAGAATGCTAGGGTTGACATTTCGTCTACTGTATCGAGACGAACGTCAAGGTGGTGACCACTCTGTGCTGGTGCGAGATGATCTCCGATTGTCTTTCCGGTTTTATGTGAGTTACCGTAAAGACATTGAAGCTAGGAATGTGGCCTTCGCTTCGTTTGCTTTGTCATGTCTGAATCCCTGCTGGAGGAAGAACGCTGGGGTGACAACTCGTCTGCTGTATCGAAACGAACGTCGAGGAGGTGACCACTCCATGTGAGATGATCTCCGGTGATCTTTCAGGCCTTATATGACTTGCCGTTAAGACCTTGAAGCTAGGAATTTGGCCTTCGCTTCATTTGCTCACACTGCTTCTGATGTATTGAGACGAATGCTGAGGTGGAGCTGGGATTTTGCCGTCACTCCGCTTTGTTTCGACCATAGGGTCTTTTGTTAACTTTGCATGTACACCCTGCTGGACTGCGAAGGAACGCCGTTGTTGACATTGCGTCTGCTGTAGCGAGACGAATGCTAAGGAGTTGGGATTTTGCCATCGCTCCGCTTTGTTTCGACCGTGAGGTCTTTTGTTGACATTGCATTTGCCTCCAGCTGGACTGCGGAGGAACGCCGTTGTTGACATTGCGTCTACTGTATCGAGATGAATGCTGAGGTGAAGCTGGGATTTTGCCATCGCTCCGCTTGATGGTGTAACATCTGTGTCCTGTTGGAATGAGGAGGCACACCGTTGTTGGTCTCTAGGCTGTAGACGTAGCCATTGAGACCCTGAAGCTCGGGATCTTCCTTTTGCTTTGTCTGTTGACATTTTGTCTGGGATATTGCGACAGATGTCGAGGTTGTCTTTGGGTTGTCTATGAACCGTCGAGATTTGGCTTCGCTTTCTGGCGGAGCTTGTTGGGAAGGTATGGTTCCCTCTTTGTTTGTGCCCCTGGATTGTATACAGGGATCGATGTGATCTCACCTGTAGGGCAAAAGTTTCATTCATTTTCATATTATTATTTTATTTCCGCGATGCTCTATCATTTCAGCTTTTATATCGCGAAGGTCGTGATTGCCCAATCATTTCGGCTATTTTTCGCGGTGCCCAATCATTTCGTTTATTTATTTTATTTTTACTCGCTGTTTTTTTTATTGCGAGTTGCCCAATCATTTCGGCTATTTCGTATGCATACATTTTTACTTGCTGATTCTGTTTGCAAGTTGCCCCATCATTTCGGCTATTTCGTATGCATTTTTTTTTTGGCTTGCTGATTTTTTTTCTTTGGCGAGTAGGGGATTTGGGATCTGATACCAATCTTGGCATCAGCATCGCTGCGACTGGAATATTGCCAGGAGCGAATCATCATTTGCCGTGAAAGGACTTGGAATTTGATACCGGTTTAGGCATCAGCATCGCTACCACTGGGATATTGCCAGGAGCGAATCATCATTTGCCTCTGTCGATGTAGAACGAAGGTGGCTTAGCGACCAGGATTAAGGTCCTGTCGACTAAGGCTTTTGACTTTATGAGCCGTAAGGGTCTCACAAAGCTATTTCTCCCTACAAGTCGTGAGGATCTTATAGGTGTATTTTCTCCTTAGGAATCGTGAGGGTTCCTAAGTGTATTGTTCCTCTGTAAGTCGTAAGGATCCTACAGGAGGGTTTTCTCCTTGTAAGTCGAGAGAATTTACAAGGGTTGTTTTCCATGCAAACACATCCCTAGTCTCAGATGGGACTTAGTTAGGGAAATGTTTATTCGCGCCCGTGGATTGTATACAAGGGTCAATATAGGACCACTTGTAGGGCAATGTCGAAAGTTGTGGGGGTTGCTTAAGCACAGGTTTAGGCCTCTGTAACTTAAGGCTTTCAAATCTTACGAGCCGTGAGGGTCCCATAAGAGCCTTCTCCTCACGCGTCGTGAGGATCTCGCAAGTGTATTTTCTCCTTAGGAATCGTGGGGATTCCTAAGTGTGTTGTTCCCTTGTGAGTCGTAAGGATCTCACGCAGGTGGTTTCTCCTTACAGGGTCGAGAGGACCCTATAAGTGTTTCTTAACGAGGTTGCGCCCTTTCGGGTTTTCACAAACACTCGCCGGTAGTCCTGCTGTTTTTACTCACGGAGCCCTTTCAGGTTTTCATCCGTGCCCATTTTGCTTATGGACTTACCCTTTTTTTTCATTCTTTTTATTACTTTTATTTTTTTTATTTTTTTTTCTCTTTCTCTTTTTTTTTACGAGGTCGTGCCCTTTCGGGTTTTCACGAACACTCGCCGGTAGCCCTGCTGTTTTTACTCACGGAGCCCTTTCGGGTTTTCCTCCATGCCCGTTTTGCTTATGGACATATCTTTTTATTTTTTTTATTTTTTTTATCTTGTCAGCCTAAGGATGCTGCGGTATTAGTTTAAAGACGTTTCGGTCTGCTATAAGTTTAAGGACGTCTCGGTCCGCTATTAGTTTAAGGACATTTCGGTCCATTGCAAGTTTTAGGACATTGCGGTCCATCATTAGTTTAACGACATTTCGGTCTATCGTTGCCATATTTGAGGCGAGTTTCTAGTTTATGGACTTTTCGGTCCATGAGTCCTTCTCCATGAATGAACATGATGCCCCCGGCGTATCCATATTTTTTGGAGCATGCGGTTGTGGCGGGTTCACCTTCCAAATTTCGGACAACGCGAACTTGCCCTGTTGGTATTGGTCTTCAACCCAGTTCTTGAAGACGTAGCAATCCTCGATCAGATGACCTACCGTTTGGTGGTAAGGGCAATAATTAGGATTATTAATATCACCTGGCCGCAATGGACGTTTTGGATTCGGCAGATTGATGAGTCTGTCACACACTGCCAGCTCGAACAGTCCCCTTATTTTATCTTGCGGAAACGAGTAAGGACGTTTCAACTTTTCCTGGAGGGGTTGCCGCTTGTTGCTTTGGAGAGCAACCGGCTTAGGGTCACCTGATTGTTGTTGAGTGCTGGCAACGAGGGCCGTTTTTCTTTTTCCTTTATCCTTTTTGTTTGATCCTTTGTTTACGGGGCCGAGATTTTTTCCGAGTAGCATGCGATTGCACGGCTGAACGTTCTCGCAGCTTCTCAATTCCTTTATTTTTGAAATAGATTCCCCGAGGGAAGAGTTGGGGGTAGCTTCTTCGTCAGAGTCGCTTCCAAAGGTGATAATTTGTGATCCCTTGAAGTCGGCTATATGACAGTCGGCGGCGGCTCTTTTGCGCTCATCTATCGCATTTTTCCGATGTCCACAAGCTTCACACTTTGTCCTGTCGAAGTGTCGCTTTTGAGCGACATACCCTTGCCACCAACAGTTAAAGGATTCGCAGTCTTCGGTAGGATGTATGATCTTCTGATGATATAAACAGAAGTTAGGGCGCATCTCTACCTCAGAGAAAGAATTTTCTTCAGAGGGCGGTAGCTTCATTCCTACTGATAGAGCTTTGGCGAACCGTTTCCTCGTCTTGAATTTGTTTTTACCCGCAGTGTATGGCTTTTGATTTGACGGGAATACCTTGGTTCTTTCCAGTATGGTCATTTCATGCTCTTGATTGGCTTTTGCTTTCAAACGAATTTCATTTAGGAAGGCATCGATCAACTTGTCTGACGGCCGCGGAATTTCTGTTTCAAGGTCCGCCATTGATTTCTCAGCGCAAGGATCCTCCTCATCATCCGTCAGTGAGTGAGAAATCACATGACAAGTCGCTACGTAGTCTTCGGATTCATCCGATAAGTTTTCTCCATCGTTTTCATCCTCGACGAAAGAACAAGTTGCCCCCGGCGTGTCCGTCTTCTTTGGAGAGTGCGGCTGTGGGGGGTTTACCTTCCAGCTTTCAGACAGCGTGAATTTGCCTTGCAGGTATTGATCCTCGATCCATCCCTTAAAGACGAAACAATCCTCAATCGGGTGACTTGCCGTTTGGTGGTAAGGGCAATAATTGGGATTATTAAGATCGCCTGGCTGCGACAGACGCTTTGGACTCGGCAGATTGATGAGTCTGTTACGCACTGCCAGCTCAAACAGTCTTCTCGTTTTATTCTGAGGAAAAGAGTAATGACGTCCTAGCCTCTCTTCGAGGGATGGGCGTGGACGCACGTTGTTTTGGCGAGCGACCGGCTTTGAGTTGCTCGACTGTTGCTGAGCGTTGGCGACGATGATCGCTTTTCCTTTCTCATTTCGGGGATCGGGTCTTGGAGGAGACGGTCTATGGCCCATCTGGTCCATTTGGGCTAATTTGTCGATCAAGGCCTGGAAGGTGGTCGGCCTGAAGAACATCATGAATTGCGAGATGGTCGCCTGCGGATCGAGAGTGCCCACAAACATGCCTACCGCAGGTGCCTCTTCTATGCGTTGTTCGCATTTCGACCATAGGTTTCGCCATCGTGTTGCGTATTGGACCCACGTTTCGCCGGGCTTTATCCTGGCATTAATCAGTGCTGTTATCGGGGTGCGTCCACTAGCACTCGCGAATCTCTGTGTAAACAGCAGTTCCATCTCTGCAAATGTTTTGACAGAGTCGTTAGGTAGCTCCGAATACCATTCAAAGGCTATTTCTGCTAAGCTGCCGACGAATTGACGTAGCAACAATTTGTCATCGCCTCCAGTATTGCCGCATAAGGCCCTGAATTGAGCGACATGCTGATGCGGATTCCCTGTCCCTTTATATATGTGGAATTTAGGGATCGTATATCCTGGCGGGTAACTGATTTGGTCATACCAGCTCGGATACGGTCGTCCGGTTCTAACAATTTGCCCAGCCGCTTCATTCGCCTGATGAACCCGGATCTGCTGAGCTATATATTCATCTAGGTCAACTTTGGAGATTGCCTCCTCCTTGGCTGTTGATAGAGCTGGCGGAGGATTTGACTTTTCTCCTCTGTCATCTTCAAGGACGATCGGAGGATCTTCAGCAGGAGGGTCCGGCTGTAACATCATCCCTACCATATCTTGGAAGAGGAGCGCCATCTGTTTTATGTTAGCCGCTTGCTCTGCAGCTTCTTTGTCCCTCTTTTCGAGGACTCTGCGTAAAAAGTCAGCGTCGGTTTCTTGTTCTTGACGCTCATCCGAAGACATTTCAGAGCTTTCTTTTGTCTCAGTGAGTGCAGCCATTGTAGTCATCATTTCCTGAAGCTTTTGTTGTTGCTCCTGGGCTTTCGTCACGGATCGGGTGAGCGGTCGGTGGCCCGTAGAAGTGCGGCTTTCCTCCTTTCCAGAAGCCATATAAACAGTGTGCACCACCATGCCCCCAGACTTGGGACGTTTGTGTTCGGCGCTTTTATACTTCGCCATGTTCACAGGGGCTTTTTGTGGCCTCCTTTTTTGAGTGATTGGAGTTAAGGGAGCCATTGTAGTGGGCACCCAAGTAGCTTTTGCTTTTTGTGGTTTGACAGAGTAATCCTTCCCCTGCTGAACCTTCATCTTTTTCTGTCGTCGGAGGCAGTCTTGATCGATCACCGACTCTTGGACCTGTCGCCAGACTTTGTAAATTTTAGAGGACAGCCGCTGAGGGGGCTGCTCTAACTTCTTCTCTGGAGTATTCTCCACAGGTGAAGGAGTTCGTTTCAACATCACAGTAGGAGAATTTCTGCGCACCTTGTTGAGCAGTTCAAAGCTGTTCTTGGTTGGAACAGCAGTATCGATTCTCACCATCGGAGCTGACGGAGTTATCCCAGAGGGGGAGTTGCCCCCAGCCTTCCTTACCCGACGCCAGTGGCGACGTCGAGCGTGTCGTGCTGATGGAGTTGTTTCAGCTATAGGGGTAACCTCCTCATGCCCCCTGTGTTGGTCAGAATATGCTGGTACCAGCCTTTTAAAGATCGGCGTCCGTTGAACGGGGATGGCCAACTTGTTAGAAGCGGACTTCTGAACATGGGAAGCAGCCTGGGTGATTTTACCAGGAACGGGAGTTGGAATGGCTATCCGTTTCGGGATAACGCCTTCTGGTATGGCAGGCTTCTTCATGAGCCTGTTAGAGCTCTGGCCTAGTCCGTTAAAAACTGAAGCAGTGGAGTTGGACGACCCGTTGAGAGGGGTTGCGGCAGTGGTAAGCCGATCAGAGACTGACTTCTTTAGGGCTTCTTGCAATGTCATTGGGGCGTTGAAGCTCATTGGTGGGAGCATGGTCCCGAAGAATAATCCAGTGGTGGCCTGAGCTACCTGCTCCACCGGCATTTTGAAAAGGGAGGCCGCTTGGGGCCCATAAGTCACTCCTCCAGCAATGACGGAGCGAGAGTTATCGCTGTGGACGGTGCAGTTCGAAGCCATCGATTTTCTGTTTTCTGCATAGAGCAAGACACCAAATCTTAGTACCTTGAATCCACAGGCAATCACAGCAAACCGCGATTTGTTCGCGAACACGACACACGAAGTGTGGAGTGGAAAGAGGAAGAGGTCCCACCGGGCGTGCCAGAATCTGTTCCCCTCCGAACGGCGGCCAAGACGTTAGGACGTCTGTGCCTGAGGTTCGGGGCATATGCTATTTGGTTTTACCCGTCTACCTCTCCGAAGATGCCAAGTTGGTTTATGGCACCGTGTATCGAAGGTTTAGACGAATGCGGCCGATGTAGCAGACTTTGTCAGATTCCCCCTCGCTTGAGGGGTTTTTGATTGTGGGGACGCTCTTCCCTGCAGGCGCAAGCCCCTGCAGTTAATTACGCTACCGCATCGCAATAGCCACTTTCTCCTTCTCCAGAATTTCACTTCGTGTCGCGTGTGTTTGTTTTGTTTGTGGTTGCCCGTGGATTGTATACGGAGACTGAGTAATGCCGTCGCCCGTAGGACGTGGATTAGTCCAAATCCGTATTTACTTAGATTTGGGTTTGATGTTTTAGTTTAAGGATGCGTTAGCCTCGTTGAGGCTAAGATCAACTTAAACGTGACTCATTTAATATATGGCCGTCGGGACTCATCACCTCTCTAACGTCGTTGAAGGATTACAACGACAGGTGTCAGAGGAGTTCGGAGATGTACCCTCGAACCGAAGTTGATTTAGGGTTTTATATTTCATTTGAATGTTTAAGGATACGTTAGCCGTGATTGGGGCTAAGATCAACTTAAACGGGACCGTTTAGATCCGGCAAAAGAGCATTTAGAGGCTCTATTGTTCCAGTTTAGGGAGATTCGTAGTCCAATTTGGGACTAAAGTCTGTTTGGAGGATACGTTAACCATTTTTGAGGCTAAGATCGACTCAAACGTTTGTTAAGGATACGTTAGTCCAGTTTGAGACTAAGGTCAACTTAACGGGACCATTTAGGTCCAACAAAAGAGCATTTGGGCTCTATTGTGCCAGTTTAGGGACGTGGTGGTCCGTATTCCAGTTTAGGGACGTGGTGGTCCAATGTTAGTTTAGGGACGTCTCGGTCCGACATTAGTTTAGGAACGTCTCGGTCCGATATTAGTTTAAGGACATCTCGGTCCAATATTAGTTTAAGGACATCTCGGTCCAATATTGATGTGTGGTCGTTGGGACCCGTCACCTCTTTGACGTCGTTGAGGAATTACAACGATGGATGTCAAAGGAGTTCGGAGATGTACCCTCGAACCGGATGTAAATTGATTTAGAAGAGCCATTTTGCTCAGTCAATTTAATTTAAGGACTTATGGCCACAATTGGGCTAAGTCCAGTTAAAAATGTCCAATATTTTATTTGCATTTGTTTTTATTTTTATTTGGGCTTTGCCCAGAAAAGATGCGGGGCATCAATTTGTTTTGGGCTCTGCCCTTTATAAATGATGCAGAGCATCAATTTATTTGGGCTCTGCCCTTTTATTGCCTTGCAATTTATTTTGGCCTGTCAGGTCATTTTGATTTGGGCCTAGCCCTTTAATTAATGCATTGCATTTGTGCAAAACACTGTTAATTTGAGAATCTTTTAGATTCAAGAGCCGATGGTTCATAAAACAAGTGCAAAGCACTATTTGATTTAGATCTAAGAAAGAAAAGAAAGTTTTTTCTAAAAGAAAGTTTTTTTTCTTGTTTTTTTTTATCTCAGAGAACCAAAGGTTCATGAAAGTGCAAAGCACTATTAATTTAATAACCTTTTAGGTTCAAGAACCGATGGTTCATAAAACAAGTGCAAGACACTATTGAATTTATTTATTTATTGTTGAAGATCCATGATCTTGTTCATAAGAGAATTTTCTCTTCTTTTAAAGGATTTTACCTTTTTTTTATTCTTCAAAAGTTCTCAAGAGTTCTCTTCTCTCTCTTTTTTTTAGCAAGATCTTCCTCCTTTTTGAAATGAGGTCTAGGGTCCTTTTTATAGTGCCCATGAATTAGTTATAATTTGTTACATAAATCATTTTCTGAGTGATTTGGGTAATTTTCCCTACCGTTGGATTTTTGATCCAAAGGCCCCTGCTTTACAGAAGAAAATCTTCTTGTTTTAATAAGAACAGAAAAGATTTATTCTGTTTTGCGCAACTCCCCCAGCGCGTGACACGTGTCGCGCAGCTGTGCTTGCGCAACTGCGCAGACACGTATCGCGCAACTGAATTTTTTTTTGCTTGCGCAGCTGCGCGCTGACACGTGTCGCGTACTGCGCAGTTGCGCACTGCGCAGCTGCGTGACACGTGTCGCGCAGCTGCGCAGTTGCGCACTGCGCATTTTTTTTTGAGAGCTTTGCTCTGATTGGAGAAAGAACAGAAGCATTGCTTCTTTTTCCACTTTGGAATTTAAACAGAGCTTTGCTCTGATTGGGATAAACAGGGAGCAAAATAGATTGGAATTAATGCATGTCCGTTCCAATATGATATATTCCTTTAGATTTTATAAACTCATACATGTTTGGATAGCTTATGAGCAAGAAATTTTCATTTTTTTTTAATTCGTCGACCTTATTTATTTGATCAAAGCCTAACAAGCAAATACCAAAATCAGAATTTTGAAGCTATTAAAGACCAAAATCAAGACATCCAAAGAACTAACCAAGCATCAAAAGTGCAAAAAGGAAATTTAATATTTCTTTTTTTGTGGCATTGGCTCGTAGGCCCTATTTTATACACACAACACACACGCTACACCCGCGCACACCGCGTACACCACACCCACGTACCAGGGGACCCATGAATTTGCCCCGAAAGCGTTAATTTGTGGCTACTTCCCTCTTGGGATTCCTAGGTTCGAACTCCACATTCTCCCCTTTAGTACCCATGCAGACCGATCATGAGTGAAACTCGGTAAAATTAAATGAGAGAGAAAGAGCACCTTGAAGAAAAAAGAAAGAAAGGAATGAATCTAATTCTCAAAAAAAGAAACAAAGCAATGAATCTGGTTCTCATGGGCACAGGGGCGTGACCCTCTTTCAGGGACAATTCTACGGTGTGTCTATCGTATATTTCTAGTCATAAGAGAGAAATATATAAGTATAAGTGCCCCATCAAGCTGTCCAAAAATGTCCGAAAATCTCCATCTCTTTCTCTCTCCTGCCCGGATGTAATACACCCAGCACACCGAATAATTTCTCCCCTCCCAAACAGAATTTTTCTATGTGCCGGCCGTATACTCCCGGGCAGGAGAAAGAAAGAAATAGGAATGTGGACTCCACCAAGCTGCCCGAAGGGTGCCCGGAATTCTCAATCTCTTTCTCTCTCCTGTCCGGATGTATACGGCGGGTGATGATACTCGTAAGTAGGAATTCCCCATATCACGACACGTGACAGGTGACATGCCATCCACATGAACCCGCTAGATTCCTATGAGCTACAGAGCTGGAATAAGTATGATGCATAGGGGACATTCCTCGGCGTCACGCCTTCGAGGTTGTACCCAACCTGTTAGAAGACCTCCCCGGAGTACGTTCCCCCTTCTGCTGACTGATTGTTAAAATTTTTGCGTGCTAAGTTTGTTACCGCAATCAAGACGGTTTCACTTGTAGCTAGCCGGTTGAGTACGGGTCGTCCGCAGGGAGATGGGAATCTTTTTCTATGTGTCTTAACGAGTTAAGTCCAAAAGTCCAGATTTGTTTGTGATTAACTAAGTATTAAAATGATTGTAAAGAGAGCTTGTTAGGGTTAGGATTAGGTTAGTTTGAGTTAGGAGTCGCTCACTTCTTTCGTTGCCACTCTTAATATCGGTGTTAAGGTAATCGGCAACAACGGGGATTAGCACGACTAGGAAGGAACTTGCGAGTATAAGCTAGGCTTTCCAACGCTTAAGTTCTTTCTTTTGGTGCTTGTTCGTTCGTTCTTGGCTCTTAGCCATAACCTCCGGTTAATTCAACCACAACCGGTCTCACTACGGAATCACCGCTATCATGTAGGATAGGGTGCCGTAAGGAGCGGATTGTGGTTCAATTAACGGGAGTCGATTCAAGATGTTGGGCAAGGAAAGAGTGAGAGAGATTTCCTTCTCTCAAACTTCCCTTATCCTACCCCAACAAGTATGGAAATTACTCACCCATTATAAGAAGAACGAAAAATAAAACAAAGGAGGAAGATAGAAAGAAAGAGATTAGAAGATAACAACTAGCTATTTGCGACCTCACCTTGGCAAGGATCAAGCGTAAGCATCATGGTTGTTTTAAGGATAAAGGAAAAGAGAAAAGAAAGAAACAACAATAAATAACAACAACTAAATTATCAATTAAAGATTACAAGAAATTAACATAACAAGAGCAAGACAAGTATAACAACAAAATGAACTTCTTTATTCATCATTCTTCACTCACAAAAGCTCACTACAAGTTTTTCAATGGAGAAGAGATGAGAAGAGGAAGAAGAATAACAAGTATTCTAAAACCTAAAATACAAGATTAAGCACCCTTGGCTTTGGCAAGTTCTGGACTATTTATAGGCAGGGGGATGGAAACCTAGGGCAAAATTCTGACCCTTCATGAAAAGACAAATATACCCCTGAAGTTTGGCCAACTGCGGCGCCAGTACGGCCGCGGAACCACGGCCTAGACCCTCCATTGGCCGCGGTTCCGCGGCCATATAGTGGAATTGGGGCAAGGGATTTTTGGTGCTTCCCTGGTCTGCTGTGTACTTTATTCTGGTACATGTTTTTTCTCAGATTTTCTTCACGATTTTTCCAGAATTTTTGTTGATCAAAAGGTGATTTGATGTGGATCTTTTTGTCATGATTTCCTTGAGTTCCACGTAGATTTCTTGGATCTTGTGTTGCCATTGAGCCTTGTGCATGAAAATGACAATCGATTTGCCATTTTGTCTCTTAAACTGGTGTGCGGAAACATACGGATAGAGAGCAGAGACCCGTGTTTTATCTGTGGTTGGCAGGAACCCGGATTTTATCGTGCTTTTCCATGAATTTCATCGTTTAGAGCCGAGAACCTGTATCCTGTAATTGACTAGCAAACACGGCTCAAGAGTACCTACCGATAAGCAATATGATAAAAATTGGGCGGTATAAAAATGCAAAAATCTGATATGAACACCGACCGTCAGCCAATAGCTCGTCTCCGAGCTATCCTATAGCTAAGATTCCTCAGCCCACTTCCTCAGCGTCCCTGTTTGGCCGGAAGCACTGAGTCCGAGCGTCCCGCAACGGCTCCGTGTATCTCGCCACAACGAGATCTCCACCGCTCCACATCCCGCATCCCACGCTAGCGTATCTTTCTATTGATGGGCGTATCCCGCCATCAATGCGAACGTGACGCAGGGGCGAACGGACAGAGAGAATCTCGCATCAGCTCACTCCATGCGACCGCTATATAAACCCCTCTTCCAGACGACTTAGATATCACGAATTGAATCCAATATGCCACTACTCTATCTCAATATTCCCCGTTACTTACTTGATCGTCGGAGGGTCCTACGGTGGCTTCCCACCCTGGGACTTCCTTTACAGGTAGCTCAACGTCAACAACCTATTGAGATCCACACGCTCAATTTTCTACAACAAATCTCAGCCGTTCAGCTCCCTGGCCGCAAGATCGACAGAAGACAACATCTAAGAGAGATTCTGACCTCCATCAGTTGGCACCGTCTGTGGAAAGCTACTTCTTTTCCCACCCAAGAAAGTTGATCTTCCGTCCTCGATGTAATTGTTGGGATACGGCAGCGTCCCGGCCGTCAATCCGAAGCCAAATGCGGAACAAAAATTTTATCAAAACTTGACGCTACCGCAACCAATACCCGGATCGTTCCAGTAACCGTTAACTAGCTAAATGTAAAATGAGTTCAGAGATTATATCGATTGATCCGTGTCCTTCGGTCTTCAATCTTCGTCCCATGCTTGTCACAGCTGCCCCGACGAAGTTCGCCCTCCGATCTCACTCGTCGATGTGGCTCCACGTCAATGAATCTTTATACGGGCTCCCACCTCAAGACCGAGGCAACTCGGACATGAAGTTTGCTACCCGACATGTCCAAGAATGAAGTAGAGAGAGTGTAGAATATTTTGTCTCAAGTCACCCAAGTGTATGGATGGAGGTAAATTGAAGTTGCCAAAATCAAATCAAGTGAAGAAAATAGCTTTTGAAAATCTTCTCTTCTTCAAAAAAATTGGGGGCCGGCCACACTTTTGATCACTGGGGATTTATTGTGCTCGGCCACTAAAAAGCTCTCTGGGGAATTGTCTTGAAAAAAAATTGGAAGGAATCATTTTAATACCACTCACAGAAAAAGCAATTTCCTTCTTTTTTTAAGAATGCACAGCATCTCACCTCACCACAAAAAGGCCCCTGCTGCTTAAAAAAAATTTAGACAATAATTCATTTTCGAAATATCCACTGCCAATAAAAGCCAAAGGAAGATGGGCAGCACATTAAGAGGGGGGGAGGGAAGGGAGGGGGGGGGTAAAATAATCCAGCCCCGATTAAAAAAATGCATGCACCAAATTGATTAATGCAAACACAAAACTAAATTAAACTTTAAACCAAAAGTTTAATCCGCGAAAAGAAATTCGGCAACTTCAAAAGTAATCCCGTAACAAATTACAGGATTACCCCACAACTGTATATACATACCTGCATTTCTATTCCGACCGAATACGAATGCAATGAGACAAAAAAATATTCCAACACAATATAATATTAGGATCCGGCTTAAACCAAAGCCCACCAGTATTATCTGTCCGAAATATGACACGTGCACAAGTGC
Organism: Agapanthus africanus; assembly: GCA_030015575.1. Lineage (NCBI taxonomy): Eukaryota > Viridiplantae > Streptophyta > Magnoliopsida > Asparagales > Amaryllidaceae > Agapanthus > Agapanthus africanus. Next base: position 708,032,531 of record JASDDO010000022.1, read on the forward strand.
ACGTGTATATTCGAACCCTGCCATAAAACCATACGGCCTCTACAACGTTTCGTCCGACCTTGGGAAACTTTCTGTGGGGGATTCTGATTACTCATCAATAAACTGGCACTGGGTTTAACTACAAGCACGTCAGAGGTACCAGCTGTACGTAACGGTTGCCTATGTATTAAACGAAAGGGAAGCTGGCGAGCGAACTCATCCTGAAACCCTACTGAGCATGACAGTGACAATATCCGTACAGTCCGGTCTGTTCATCTAAGAGTGTCGCATATTGAGTCTAGGGAGGTGGATAAAGTCAGACCCCTACTAACGCAATAATTCGTGTCGGTATGAAGCCCATCACCACCTGAGAAACTACTGATCCGAATCAGTAATTCTCGATTACCTTGGCCAAGGATTTCTAGTGATGGCCACCCGTGCACTGTGCGACATCAACCCCCAATACCGGGAGAGACGAATCCCCGACGATTCGCTCACTGCCTCCATGTGGCTCGGGACTGTACCCAACTAAAACCTGTTTGCACGACTCCTTTGAGCCGTGGTAGGGTAGTAATCAAAGCACAGTGGGAACTCACACGAGACAAATGACGATCTCAGGTCGACAGACTAACCTGTACACATGTCACCTGGGAACTGCTATCTGACAATAGGTATAATACCAACTAGCAGGTTTCCGGCGAGTCCTGTCCGGTGTACTCATAACCGAATGAGCACATGTATACATCTTAGGTGAACTAACTGACACCAGTGGCTTGTGAGACCGGCCACCGCCCCTTGTCGGGGTCTCGAACTGTATACACTAGTCTACTCTGGAATATTGATGCCTAGTCTCGAAACTCCCACGACTAGGGACACATTAAGGATGTGCTTATTGACCCCAGCTCCCACATATATGATCGCCATCATACTGCTGGCTGTCAAGCAAGAATCCTATGGGCTCTATCAACATGCAACAGTGAACTAAAGCATGTATACTATGATAAAGACAAACCAGATAGCATACTATCATCTCGAGTAAGACTGTCCTACCGGTATAGGTCCTCCCTCAATCATTGCAATCGCGTACCCGCGATCCAATAATTGACTTCGAGGGCACTATATCCAACAGTAATGGACAGCGATCCTCATCATGGAGATCCCAGCACGAGCCACCCCGCCCTCCACAACGGAGGTGGGGTCGATCCTACTGCTGGGTTCCTTAGCACGACTACTAGGTTTAAGAAGGCATCAAGCATGCAATTTTATAAAAATCTAGTGTGCTAACAAACCCAAACTAAGGATCTAACTAGAGAATAAGGGTTTAACTAAGCAAGTAAACAACTTTACATTAAGTGAACAAGGAATGCAACCTTTGTAGACCGGTTCTTCACTTCAAAAGCTCCGTGTAGTAGTCCCTTCGCTCCAAGTAGTGGTCTCCCGAACTCTCGTTAGGCTCCACTAGGCGAAAGGAACAAGCTTGCTTGAAGAACTTCGAGGCCGAAGATGATTTATGTCGAGGAATCTCCAACCCAAGCTATCTCTTCACTAATTGAGAATTAGTGAAGCAAACAACCTATACTAAATGGCTAGTCTAGTGTAGATTGATGAAGTAGGAATTTTGCTCACTTTAGAATTATTTTTCTCACTCTTTTTCTTCACCTCAAGAAAACCTAGAGAGCTCAATGGAGATGAAGAAGAAAATTAAGTCTAAAATAGAATGGCAACCATGGGTGAGATAATATCTCATGTTATCATTGTAGAGACTTCACCATGGTTAAAGATAACGGTTGGGCTAATAAATATCTAAGGTAAAACAAAATCAGTGGACTAAGTCAATGCTTCCACAAGCTTCTCTAAGACTCTTAGCCATGATATTTTTCCACCTAATTTTGATTTCCCTTTAATATATAAATACCCAAATTATCTTTACTTTGGTATGATTCTCATACACCCATGTACAATATATCATCAAGCATGACACAAGGAAATAAATACAATAATATATATCACACATATATTAAATGTACAAGTGAGAAAAAGAAATTCTTAATTGAGCTAATATTAGTTAATGTATAATAATATATCAAATATATAATCATACATTAAATTATTAAATCAACATTTGATTTAATAACCCGGCTGTATTTTATACAACCGACTAATATCATATATATCAACTTATCGAATCAACACTTAATTTAATACCCCGGCTATATCACATATAACCAACCGATATCACATATCGCGAGATTAGAATATGGTATCACATACATGTATTAATCTTGGTCCCGCACATATCACATACGTGCCCTACTTCATTTCGCTTGAGCTAGGAAAGCTCTGTGTAGGACTCTAAAGACTCGTCAATACGCCGGTAGTAGATAATGATCATATCAGTTACCCACAAGCCGTCGGCGGTACTAGCTGGACGTAACGGCTACCTAGGTATTGAGCGATCAGAAGATCAACAAGCAAGCTTGCTCAAACTCCCATGAATCCAATAAGTAACACTACCGTACAGTCCGGTCTTTTCGTCTGATATGTTGCATATCTAATCTGGGGGTAGTTAACGTCAGATCCCAATAACTTGATAAGTCATGCCGATGTGAGCCTCATAACGGGTCGAGAAACTACGGATAACACTTACCAGTAAATCTCAGTATCAACCCTGGCCAGAGACTTCCTGTTACGGCCAATCGAGCACAGTGCAACATCAACCCCCAATACCGGGAGAGACGAAACCCTTCCTATCGCTCATTGCCTCCATGTGTGTCACGCCCCGCTTCCCAGTGTACGGCCAAGGGGACGCGACGAGGTCCGCTACGTATATACTCAGAAGTACGTACGCTAAGCGTATCTAAGCAATATAAAATAAATACACAAGAGACAAGATATAAAAGGAACAACAACTTTTATTTATTAACATTCTTTTGTACAATACATGAAAAGGAAATACAACTGAAATAAAAAGATGCATAAACATTGGCATAACAGGAAATGAAAAGTACTGAAAAGAAAAGTGTACAATGAAACTAAAGTGCAGGGTCTTCGGCAAACTGCTCCAAGTCTTCTACAGATGGCTCGATCTCTGCCGGGTCCAAAACACCTGACGACATTCAAAGAAGAAAGAAATAGAATGTCGTCAGCGAACAGATCGCTCGGTAAGTCCCAAAAATAAGGGAGAAGTAGGAAAGAAGAAAGAGAGAGAAAGAGTAGCTTTTAATGTTGTATTACATTGTTGTAATGTTGCATTAACGCTGTTGTTTGTAGCCTGGTACAGAAGATGCCAGTGTATACGAGGGGAGTCCCACTTACACCGGGGACCTTGGTAACCTGTAGTATAAGGCTCCGTCGATAATACCACGGAACAATGGCATGGATGTAATTACGTCTTAAGTGACCACCCCGTGCCACCTTTAACATATTCCGTACCAGTCTACCCCTTAAACCCCGTAGTGTTTTGATTGTATTGTTATATTGTATTGTATAAGTTGTATAGTTGGATGACTGACCAAAACCATGATATCAGTAACGGATGTAAACTGGATTCATGTACATGGAAAGTATATCCATGGTTTGGTTCAGTTAAGTCGAATAGATTGATAACTGGATTCATGGATTCGTGTGTTCATGTTGAATTGTAATATTGTAGATTTATATAGTACTTGAATCATATTCAAATCGGATTATGATCAGACTCAAACCCGAGTCGGACAGAAGAAATGTAAATCAAAGTCCTATATTTACTAGAGTCCTTAGGGTAATTTATAAAACTTGAGGGGGTTTTATGTAAAAATACTTTTGTATAGTTTTTAAGATACACCCCAAGTATTTATTATTCGTCTTTATAGTTATAATGAGTGTAATTTTATTTTGTGATATTTCTAGTGAAAATATCCTAATTCCATAAATAAAGGTATTTATGCGTAAACGGTGATTATATTGAATTCATGGTATTTTAGTGTAAACCGATTCTTGTGACACTTTTAGAAAAAGGTTGAATATTCATATCATAATAAAATAGATATTTAAATGATAAATATACATATATTTATACAAAAATAATTTTAATAAATATTTTATATTCAAAAAATCTCATTTTATTAAGATGTCATATTTTAAACTTTTCGAGACCGAATGCTCCTTGCGGAAGTCTGAATCTCGCACTACTAAGCCCGAGAACGTGCGATAATCCGCACCATCCCGAACGGGTTCCTTAAAAATGGGTTGTAGCGGCGCTTTGCAAAGATTGTAAATACTAATCTTTTAGAAAACGGTTTTATAAAGTAAAGGGTATTTATTTGAAAAATGTTAATTTTCCGTATTTTAGATTCTAGGGTTTTCTAATTCAACTAGACTATATCTAATTGGTATAAACAACAAGCCGTTAGATGCCTCAAATCGCCTCTTCACCGCCAATTGTGGCCAGGTAAGTACAAATGAGGAAATGAGGGATCCGCTCACGAATCACCGTGAGACGGGCCTTTTAAAATTACCTTTCTCACTTGTGTAGCTTAGACACCACAAAGTCAGGTTTAGATAAACGAGCGATGTCCACAACTTATCGTATTATTCCTAATAAGAGGTATTTATTTAAAAGTGTATCAAAACTAAAAGTTTTAGGAATGGTTTTATTAAGAATATGGTATTTAAATGAAAGTATTGTTTTATCGTATTCTAAGTTTTTGTTGATATCTTTTTAGATTGTCTATGCGTGTGTGTGGAGGTAGGTCGTTACCTCGTGCTCTACTTTAAATATATAGTAAGGTTAAGGGGTTAAATGTGAAATCGAAAGATTATGGTATTTAAGTGAAAAATACGATAAATTGGAAAGGTTATCATTTCATGTGATGAAACTTGTTCCAATTATTTGTTAAGTGTTTAATAGTCAACAATAAGATGTTTAAGCATGATTGAATTGGTGAGAAGTGAAATTTTATAGAAAACCGAATCGGAAATCGGATTTGTTCCGATTCCGTCGGGTTTTGCAAATTCGTAATTTTTGAGAATAAGAAAGAGGGATAGAATGGGGACTTACGGGTTTGGACAAACACGAGAGTGATAAGGAAGAAGAGGGTTCGCCGGTGCGTCGATTCATCGCCGAGAGTTCCTAGCACGATCACCGGAAGTTCACCGTCGATTTCGTCAGGGTTTCGCCTTTCGCTCGTTTGCAAAGTACACAAGGTTTTCTTGAGATTTTGAGAGAGTGGGCTCAGAATTTTGGGATGAGAGGGTAAGATGTAGGGGTGTATTTATAGGGTTAGGCCAGGGTTAGGGTAGATGTAGGGTTTTTAATTAAAAATGTAAAAAGAAATATGAAAACTCATTAAAATTTGGAGTAAAAGAGGTATTCAAAGCCCTCAGGAAACGATCTACACAATTAAAGTATGCAGGAGAGGTGGGGAGACCAAGGGGCGCATTTCCCCTTCAGGTGACTCGGCCGTCCGGCCGAGTCCGGCGGTTGGGAGGTGGGGGGTGTTAGTTGTATGTATGCCCTAGAGGCCAGTATTGTACAGATGATGTATATTATATTGGATGCTTGGACATATATAGAGAGGACTTTCTTGCTCGATATGATAGTATGCTATCTGGTTGCTCTTTATCTTAACATGTATACTTTTCTCTTGATGCTGTCTTATAGTTACATGTTGGTAAAGCCCTTAGGATGTGTACTTGACTACCTGGACTATGATGCAGATCATACTAGTGGGGACAGAGTAGTCCATAAGTACATCCTTTAATGTTCCTAGTCGTAGGTGTATCGAGACAGGACATCGATATACCAGAGTAGACTAGCGTATACGCTTCTCGACCCATGAGATGGGCGATGGATGATCCCATATCCATTGGTGTTTGATATCAGAGATGGTATACGGGTGATCAATAGAGACTGGGTACACTGGACGGACTCGCCGAGAACTCCCAGATGGTATTATACCTCACGTCAGATGGCAGTTCTCTGGTGACACTTGTGCAGGTTAGTCTGTAGACCCGAGATCGTCATAGAGTCTTGTGTGATTCCCACTGTGCTTTGATTTCCACCTTACCACGTCCAAGAGGGCGTGCAAAACGGTGGTTTTTGGGTACAGTCCCGAGTCACATGGAGGCAATGAGCGATAGAGGGGTTTCGTCTCTCCCGGTATTGGGGGTTGATGTTGCGCTGTGCTCGATTGGCCATAACAGGGAAGTCCCTGGCTAGAGCTGATTTAGAGATTTACTGGTAAGTGTTACCAGTAGTTTCTCGACCCGTTATGAGCCTCACATCGGCACGACTTATCGGTTATTGGGGTCTGATGTTTACCACCCCTAGACTTGATATACGACATATCAGACAAGGAGACCGGACTGTTCGGGAAGTGTTACCGTTAGGCTTCTACAGGAGTTGGAGCGGGCTTGCTTGCTGATCTTCTGATCGCTCAATACCCGGGTAGCCGTTACGTCCAGCTAGTATCGCTGACGGCTTGTGGGTGCTTGATGTGATCATCACCTACTGCCGGCGTATTGACGAGTCTTTAGAGTCCTACATAGAGGTTTTACTGGCTCAGGCAAAACGAAATAGGAGCACGTATGTGATATGTGCGGGACCGAGAATAATGCGTGTATGTGATACCGTATTCTATTCTCGCGACTTTTTGTATCGGTCGGTTATATATGATATAGCCGGGTTATCGAATCAAGTGTTGATTCGATAAGTCGATACAATGGATGTTAGTCGGTTATATGAGATATGACCGGATTATTAAGTCAAGTGTTGATTTAATAATTTAGTGTATAATTGTATATTAGATATATTAGTTTACATTAACTAACACTTGTTCACTTAAGAATTTTTCTCACATGTGCACACTTTAATATATATGTGATATATATTAAAAATGTGTTTTCTTTTTGTATCATGGTTGTTGATAGAACATTCATGGGTGTATAAGACTCACACCATGCTATTTGTTATGTTGGGTTTAATGTATTTAAAGTAATTACAAAATTAGTGGAAAATTAGAAAATGTATGAAACTTGTGGAAGCTTGTGGATGCATTGACTAAAGTCCACTAACTTTGTTTTACTTCGGATTTTTGTTAACCTAACCATTACACTTAGCCATGATTAAGTCTCTACATGAGGTAGTATATGATACTCACTCACCATGGTTAGCTCACTCACTTGATCATTATCCTCATCTTTTCTTTTGTTCATCTTCTTCTTCTTCTTTGAAGCAAAAGAAAAGCTTGCTAGGGTTTTAAAAAAGAGTGAAATATTGTGAGAAATAAAATTCTAAAGAGAACCTACTTTCTATTTCTCCATCCTCTACTAGACTAGCACTTTAGTTTAGGGTGTTTGCTTGACTAATTCTCTAGTTAGTAAGTAGCAGCTTGAGTCGGTATTCTCTCGACGTAGATCATCTTCGGCCTCGAAGACTTCAAGCAAGGACGCATCTTTCGCTTCGTGAAGCCATGCAAGAGCTCAGGAGAACCATGATCGCAACGAAGGGACTACGACAAGGAGCCTTAGAAGTGAAGGACCGATCTACAAAGGTTGTATTTCGTATTCACCTAGTAGTAAATGTCTTTTACTTGCATGTGAAACCTTAATTATCTAGCAAAGATCCCGTCTTTGGGTTGTTTGGCACGGCTAAAATTTTAACCGGGCATGGTAGATACCTTGTAGTACCTTCTTAGAGTGCCGAGTAACCCTACAGTGGTATCAGAGCCTAGCTAGACTATTAGGCGACGTGTTTACGAAGTTAAAACTCCGATTGAACCCCGATACGACAAACTAGACCCCCTCTCTGGAAATTTTTTGAAAACTGTAATTTTTCTGAATTAAAAATACCTAAAAAATTCAGCAGGTAATTTTAAGCATTACTGTGCAAAACGAGCACCTAAGACGTACGGACCGCCGCGGAACCGCGGCCATACCTCTCTTGGGCCGCGGATCCGCGGCCGTACTGTAGCAGTGGGCTTTTGTTTTTGTACAGTAATATTTATTTTTGTTAGTGCTGTTTTCTGGGTATTTTGTTATCTGACTCAAGTGTTGAATAATCTGGGGTTTATTTTGTATTCGTCGATTCGATCGAAAAATTTAATTCGTTATATTTTCCGGATAATTTAGAAAGTATTAAAATGTTCGAACGGATATCATTAACTCATTTTTTCCCGGGCACGAAAAATTTTCAAGTGTTGAATTTTTATCGAGTTTAAATCTTTCGGAAAAAACGTGCATGTAACGTGATGGACCCTCTAGAAGAACACAAACCTTAACTCGATTATGTGACCGTCTGAACCGCCTCTAAACCTTAGGGTTTGGGGCGGTACGGCGTGCCACATGTGAGGCGTTGGCTTGACCCTTCTATGGCCGGACCATTGCTACTGTGACGTATTCTGGAACTTTTTGAACTCCGCTCAAGTGTTGAGCTATTTAGGAAAATTTGGGTATTTGATTATCTGTTCGGAAAGTTTAATACTGTCTATTTATCTGGAATGTGATACAATATGTGGAATTCATATAGTTAGGCATGAAATGCGAAGTATGTGATATTTCGGATTTACGATGTCTAAAGAGATTGTGGATTCCAAATGTTGTAGTTTTACAATTTCTTTTCTGTGACCGTAAGTGTAGTATGTAGTTGTATTGCCGTTTTTCGTTGCTATACATCAACGATGATCGGTGTATACATACTTACGTTGATGACATGTGATATTATGTGTTGCTGGATATGTTATATTGGATCGTCGCGTTTTGAATAGCTGGGTTTTTTTTATGTGAGATGAGAGTTTTTATTTTCATTCATGTAAAATTAAATGTATGTAATATTCTTTTATTGGGGCACTTCCGGGATGAGGTTGTTGTCACCATTTGTATATTATTTACTTTTCCGCATTAGGTAGACCCAAGGAGGAGAGCACAAGTAACCGGGTTCTAGAGTCCAGTGGGAGACCAACTCGAGGAGTCGAGTCCGGGTCTCCTAACTCTAGAATTGGTAGGGTTGCTTGCCGCTCTCGTAGGGGTCTAGGGTTGTGGGTTTGGCTATTCATCGCGACCGTGGAATCTGTGTTTTATAGAGGCTCAAAATAAAACACGGACGTCCTAGTATATCCAATGTTTCATATGTTTCTTCTGCTGCGATATCTCTGATGTGATCATTTGATATGTTGTGATAAATACTGTATATAGTATATATGATATATTATATAGACGTTACTTATGTTTTACACCCGCGCTAACCCTGCCCCGCTCTGCCGTTAGTTACCTAACCTAACGGTGCACGAGGGGACATCGAGGCGAATGCGGATGGCGTAAGTGTACGTCGTATTTATCTGTGATGTTTAGGTGACTTAAATGATGGGACTTCATTAATGTGATTAATGAAAGAAAAGAAACGTAAAAGATGTTGTAGAATCAAATTTTCAAAAAGGGTAGTTACAGTTTTTTTCTTTGCATAGCGATATATATGATATATCCTGCATCTTATTCGATAAGGAAAGAGCCGAGATCCCTTCACCGGGAGTGATCTCTTTAGCAAAACTGGCAGATGCTACAACGCTCGGTTTGACTTTTGATTGCTTTTAGAGTTTTGCTTTGCATAGTGATATATATGATATATCTTGCACCTTATTCCATAAGGAAAGAGCCGAGATCTCTTCACCGGGAGTGACCTCTTTAGCAAAACTAATGAAAGCCTCAAAATCACTCCATTTCAAAATTCACTCGATTCTACAACGATATTAAGTTCATTACGCAATAGGTTTTTAGAAAAACCTGTCGTAGCCCTCCGTCATTTCAGATAAGTTGTATATAGTATTCGTGCTACATTTGTTGGCTTTCGTCAAGGTGTAGTGTGCGGTAGCTATATGCTACTTATCTGCTGCATATGATGAGATTGGATTAGGGTAGTCGTACGACTTTGTTGGCTTTCGTCAAGGGTCGTGCGGGTGGGTTTAATTCAGTCAAGAAATGCACGGGTTGAACTTGACTAGCGAGCTATAGTTTGTTGGCTTTCGTCAAGGTCATAGCACGTTAGGGGCAAAACATTATCGGGAATTTCAAATGTTGAAATTTGCAATGAGATTGGATACCTTCTATGAGATAGTTGGATCTCGATACCCACTGCGAGTAATTGTTACTCCTGGGAGAGTTTTACATAGGACAATTAGCCGATCAAGTAGGTGTCTAGAAAGGTGTCAACGGGGTTACGCCTTTGGGAAAACGAGATTTACTTTAATTAGGTCTGTGTGAAAGCACGGGAAACTTCCCTCAAAGTACCGACACTGGCCTGGCTGAAAGATTGGCGAAATTGTAGGGTGTAATTAATCCCGGCTAGTCTTTCCTTTTAGGGTTTGAAGGAAGATTTGATAAAAACAGTGGGAGCCATCCTGATTAGATAAAATAATAACCAATCTGATCTTGCAAGAGTATACGCTAAAGTGTTTTTTTCTCTCTCTCTCCAGGTAGCGACCATATCATGCCTTAATCAAGATAATAATATGGATGTATTGACCGAACCCGCATGTTATACTGTGCTAGGGAACGTTGGTTCCGTTCTTTCTTATAAGAGTTATAGGACTGAACATGATATAGGGGAATACCAGGATTCCCATGCTACCCGAATGAAGAAAGTACATGTTGATGCATTTTCTTCGGATGTGTTTGTTACAGAGAACTGTTTCTCCATTTGCTCTACGTCTTGGGTATTAGATACCGGGTCAGGATCCCATATATGTAATCAGTTACATGGGCTTAGGAAAGGTAGAGAACTTGGAGAAGGTGATAAATACATAAGGGTTGGAAATGGTGCAATTGTTGCAGCTAAACCGTCGGGGAATATCACCTTGTATTACCAACAGGTAATACATTGATTCTGAACGAATGCTATTACATGCCGAACCTGATATGCAACATTATATCGGTTTCTTTACTAAGTAAAGAGGGATATAATTTTGTATTACAGGATAATGTTATGAACATTTTTCTGAACCAAAGGTTGGTTGGATCAGGCACGTTGTGCAATGGCATTTATGTTCTAAATCAATCAACAGTTCTAAGCATAACAAACACACAAAAGAGGAAGAGTTCAGAAATGAACGAATTCTTCTTGTGGCATTGTAGACTAAGTCACATCAATGCGACACGGCTAGCTAAGATGCATAAGGATGGATATTTGAAACCGTTCGAATTTTCATCTTATGACACTTGCCAGTCATGTCTCAAAGGCAAGATGACCAAAACTCCGTTTACGGGACACGGAGAAAGAGTTACTGAACTCTTGGGACTGATACATAGTGATGTATGCGGTCCCATGTCTACACATGCCAGGGATGGTTCTTCGTACTTCATTACATTCACTGACGATCTCTCGAGATACGGACATGTGTTCTTGATAAAACAAAAGTCTGAAGCTTTTGAGAAATTTAGAGAATATAAACAAGAAGTCGAGAACCAAACCGGGAAAAGTATTAAAATCCTTCGATCTGATCGAGGAGGTGAATACTTGAGCAAAGAATTCCTGAACTTCCTAAAAGAGAATGGGATTCTCTCTCAGCTGACTCCTCCATATACACCACAGCACAACGGTGTATCTGAACGGAGGAACCGTACCCTATTAGATATGGTGCGCTCTATGATGAGCACAGCTGAGTTACCTATTTTCTTCTGGGGGTATGCGCTAGAGACAGCCATACATCTATTGAATATGGCCCCCACCAAATCTGTGCCTACCACTCCATATGAGATATGGAAAGGGAAGAGACCATGTCTTAATTATGTTAAGATATGGGGTTGTCCAGCCTATGTCAACCGACAAAATCCGGACAAACTCGAGGCACGGTCTGTTCTATGCAAATTTGTAGGATATCCCAAGAATTCACAGGGATATATCTTCTACCACACTGAGGAACAAAAAGTGTTTGTTTCTCGGCATGCCACCTTTTTAGAAAAGGAATTTCTTGCAAAAGAGATTAGTGGTCATGAGGTAGAACTGAAAGAGATTCCAGCTACAAAAGCTGCAACAGAAGATCTGGTGGAACCAGAGGATTCGGTAGTTTCCGATGAACCCCAGCCACTCCGCCGATCTAGTAGGGTTCCTCACCCACCTGAGAGATACCACAGTTTTCTCATGGATGGTGGGAGCGAGGATTGCATCATGGAGGATGATGACCCAACTAGCTTCGAGCAGGCCATCACGAGTGGAGACTCAATGAATTGGCTGAATGCAATGCGGTCCGAGATGGAATCCGTGTACACCAACAAAGTATGGACTTTGGAAGATACTCCTGAAGGGGTAAAACCCATTGGGAGCAGGTGGATCTTCAAGAAAAAACTTGGTGTAGATGGGAAAGTGGAGACTTTCAAAGCTAGACTTGTTGCAAAGGGTTTTCGTCAAAGACTAGGTGTGGACTATGACGAAACCTTTTCTCCAGTGGCTATGCTTAAATCCATCCGGATCATGCTTGCCATCGCTGCATGTCATGACTACGAAATCTGGCAAATGGATGTTAAGACCGCCTTTCTAAACGGTGATTTAGAAGAGAGCGTGTACATGACTCAGCCAGAGGGCTTCGTAGCTAGTGGGAGCAGCGGGAAGGTGTGCAAGCTGCTTAAATCCATTTATGGATTAAAGCAAGCATCGCGGAGTTGGAACATCTGCTTTGACGTCATTATCAAAGAGTTTGATTTCGTCAAAAACGTAGATGAACCTTGTATCTACAAGAAGGTGGCAGAGAGTAAGGTTGTCTTCCTCGTATTGTATGTGGACGACATACTCTTGATAGGAAATGACATTCCTATGCTGCAATCGGTCAAGCTCTTCTTATCACAAAGAGTCTCAATGAAAGATCTAGGGGATGCCTCCTACATCTTGGGGATTAAGATCTATAGAGATAGATCCAAACGGATATTGGGATTGTCCCAATCTAGGTACATTGACATCATACTAAAGCGGTTTAGTATGGAAGAGTCCAAGCGTGGGAACTTACCCACGATCTCAGGGCTCACTCTCTCCAAAGAAATGTCTCCCAAGACTGATTTGGAGAGAGATCGCATGCAAGGGATACCCTATGCTTCGGCTGTAGGCTCTATCATGTACGCAATGCTATGTACCAGACCCGATGTAGCACACTCACTAAGTGTAGTGAGTAGGTATCAAGCTGATCCTGGAGAGAGTCACTGGACAGCTGTGAAGAGCATTCTCAAGTACTTGCGAAGGACTAAAGATATGCTCTTGGTGTATGGTAACGGAGAACTCCAAGTGGAGTCCTTTACCGATTCGAACTTCCAGAGTGATAAGGACGACTCTAAGTCGCACTCGGGATTTGTCTTTACCCTTTACGGAGGGGCGGTTAGCTGGAAGAGTTCCAAGCAGGAAAACCGTGGCAGACTCAACGATGGAGGCTGAATACATCGCTGCCAACAATACTGCCAAAGAGGCTGTCTGGATCAAGAAGTTCATTACTGAACTTGGAGTGGTTCCATCCATTGTGTATCCAATACCTTTGTATTGTGATAACAATGGAGCGGTGGCTTTGGCCAAGGAACCCAGGTCCCATCAGCGATCCAGACATATTCTGAGGCGGTATCACCTGATCCGGGAGATAGTTGATCACCGGGAGATCGAGGTCAGGAGGGTTGACATGAAGGACAACACGGCGGATCCACTTACGAAGGCCATTTCCCAGATACAGTTTGAGAGACTCTTCGAGATGCTTGGTATGCGATACTACAGCAGCTGGCCCTAGTGCAAGTGGGAGATTGTTAGTTGTATGTATGTCCTAGAGGTCAGTATTGTACAGATGATGTATATTATATTGGATGCTTGGATATATATAGAGAGGACTTTCTTGCTCGATATGATAGTATGCTATCTGGTTGCTCTTTATCTTAACATGTATACTTGTCTCTTGATGCTGTCTTATAGTTACATGTTGGTAAAGCCCTTAGGATGTGTACTTGACTACCTGGACTATGATGCAGATCATACTAGTGGGGACAGAGTAGTCCATAAGTACATCCTTTAATGTTCCTAGTCGTAGGTGTATCGAGACAAGGCATCGATATACCAGAGTAGACTAGCGTATACGCTTCTCGACCCATGAGATGGGCGATGGATGATCCCATATCCATTGGTGTTTGACATCAGAGATGGTATATGGGTGCTCAGTGGAGACTGGGTACACTGGACGGACTCGCCGAGAACTCCCAGATGGTATTATACCTCACGTCAGATGGCAGTTCTCTGGTGACACTTGTGCAGGTTAGTCTGTAGACCCGAGATCGTCATAGAGTCTTGTGTGATTCCCACTGTGCTTTGATTTCCACCTTACCACGTCCAAGAGGGCATGCAAAACGGTGGTTTTTGGGTACAATCCCGAGTCATATGGAGGCAATGAGCGATAGGAGGGGTTTCGTCTCTTCCGGTATTGGGGGTTGATGTTGCGCTGTGCTCGATTGGCCATAACAGGGAAGTCCCTGGCCATGGCTGATTTAGAGATTTACTGGTAAGTGTTACCAGTAGTTTCTTGACCCGTTATGAGCCTCACATCGGCACGACTTATCGGTTATTGGGGTCTGACGTTTACCACCCCTAGACTTGATATGCGACATATCAGACGAGGAGACCGGACTGTACGGGAAGTGTTACCGTTAGGCTTCTACAGGAGTTGGAGCGGGGTTGCTTGCTGATCTTCTGATCGCCCAATACCCGGGTATCCGTTACGTCCAGCTAGTACCGCTGACGGCTTGTGGGTGCTTGATGTGATCATCACTTACTGCCGGTGTATTGACGAGTCTTTAGAGTCCTACATAGAGGTTTTACTGGCTCAGGCAAAACGAAATAGGAGCACGTATGTGATATGTGCGGGACCGAGAATAATGCGTGTATGTGATACCGTATTCTATTCTCGCGACTTTTTGTATCGGTCGGTTATATATGATATATCCGGGTTATCGAATCAAGTGTTGATTCGATAAGTCGATACAATGGATGTTAGTCGGTTATATGAGATATGACCGGATTATTAAGTCAAGTGTTGATTTAATAATTTAGTGTATAATTGTATATTAGATATACTAGTTTACATTAACTAACACTTGTTCACTTAAGGATTTTTCTCACATGTGCACACTTTAATATATATGTGATATATATTAAAAATGTGTTTTCTTTTTGTATCATGGTTATTGATACAACATTCATGGGTGTATGAGACTCACACCATGCTATTTGTTATGTTGGGTTTAATGTATTTAAAGTAATTATAAAATTAGTGGAAAATTGGAAAATGCATGAAGCTTGTGGAAGCTTGTGGATGCATTGACTAAAGTCCACTAACTTTGTTTTTACTTTGGATTTTTGTTAACCTAACCATCACACTTAGCCATGATTAAGTCTCTACATGAGTTAGTATATGATACTCACTCACCATGTTTAGCTCACTCACTTGATCATTATCCTCATCTTTTCTTTTGTTCATCTTCTTCTTCTTCTTTGAAGCAAAAGAAAAGCTTGCTAGGGTTTTAAAAGTGAGTGAAATATTGTGAGAAATAAAATTCTAAAGAGAACCCACTTCCTATTTCTCCATCCTCTATTAGACTAGCACTTTAGTTTTGGGTGTTTGCTTCACTAATTCTCTAGTTAGTGAAGTAGCAGCTTGAGTCGGTATTCTCTCGACGTAGATCATTTTCGGCCTCGAAGACTTCAAGCAAGGACGCATCTTTCGCCTCGTGAAGCCATGCAAGAGCCCGGGAGAACCATGATCGCAGCGAAGGGACTACGACAAGGAGCCTTAGAAGTGAAGGACCGATCTACAAAGGTTGTATTTCGTATTCACCTAGTAGTAAATGTCTTTTACTTGCATGTGAAACCCTAATTATCTAGCAAAGATCCCGTCTTTGGGTTGTTTGGCACGGCTAATATTTTAACCGGGCAGTGGGGTATTCTAAATTTCTAGAATACCAACAGTCAATACTTTCTTAGAGTGCCTAGTAACCCTACAGGGGGTCGTCGGGGGTAGCCACTGGAACATCTAACTTTTCATGGGTAGTGGGGTTTTTGTGAGAAAACACGTATTGACTGTTGGTATTCTAGAAATTTTAAAACAAAATAATATTAAAAATAATGTGGGGTAGCGGATTTGAACTCTGGTGCCTTGGTTCAGCAATGCAAGGTATTACCAATGAGCTACAAGCTCCTGCTTGTAATTATAGTGTGAAATAAATACTTAAAGAAATATCAGCAACATTAAATACTCCATGTATACTTTGAATTTAAATCAATTCTTTGTCATTAAAAATGGAGTTATTTAATTACTTAAGTCTTGTGCTCAGGTAATAAATACCCCTTTATGAATTTTTGAAAAAAATACTTTGAAAAATTTGTATCGGAAATTTGGGGTTGTTACATTCTACCCTCCTTATAAAAATTTCTTTCTCGAAATTTGTAAAAGGAAAGTGAAACAGATTCAAGGAAATTTTTGGTGAGAGTGTGTGAAGAATGACAAAGTGATGCATGGGTTTGAAAAGGTTGAAGAGAATTACCAGGGTTATCTTGACCAACCGTATCAACTTCTACGGCCGCCAAATTGTAAGCCTGTCGTCTCGGCACGTTCCTTCTAGCTGGATACATATTCCCCTGTACCCGAGGCATGTTTCTCAGTGCCTGATGGAATTGGCGATTTGGCTGAGCAGGGAATCTACGTGGAGGCGGTGCTGGGAGTGCAGGACGAGTTGTAGGAGCCTGTATAGCTGGCTGCTGCGGATAGTTGGCGGGTGTGTGTGCTGGGTTGCGTCTATAAGGACAGTTTCCAATTCCGTGATTGGACGCGCCACAAACCAAGCATAGGCCTTTTGCGCGCCTACAGTTCTTCCATAAGTGTCCTTCCCTCTTACAATAAAAGCAAAAATTGGGTCTTGGCCGATCCTTGACTTCTTCCAGTCTTCTGAGTTCAACAGCTGGCCTTGAAGAGGCCCCTCCTGCCATTTGAGTGGCAGGACGTTTCACTCCTGCAGACTGAGGTCTGCCCCTTGCCTTTATCACTGCTTCATAACGGCGGGCAGCTTCCAGAGCATCCTCGTGAGTCGGAAATTTCCCTGTGGCTAGTGCAGCCTGAATTTCCGTGTCCAAACCTTGTTGAAATCGACGGGCTCTGATCTCATCCGTCGGTATCAGGTGTGCCGCAAATCGGCTTAGCATGGTGAATTCAGCGTCGTACTCATCTACTGATTTGTCCCACATCGAACCCTGTTGTAGATGAATGAACTGCTACTCTATGGCAAAACTGGCAGTCACAGGGAAGTATTTCGCGTCGAACTTCTCGCGAAAAGTCTTCCATTCAATAGGCTGTACCAGACGGCTTTCTTCCGCCTTCCACCAGTTGCGAGTATTGTCCGTGAGCTGTAGTTTCGCCACACGGACCCAAGCCATGTCTGGCACTTGTGCTGCTGCCAGATCATCTTCTATGCTTTGTGCCTATTCTTCAGCTTCAAGAGGGCTTCCTTTTCCGGAGAACTGCTTGGGATGTAAAGCCCTGAATTGCTTTACCCCCGGTGCGTCGGTCTCGGGACAGTTCAGGAGTTGTTGCTGTCCCTCAAGAAGGCTACGGATCGCCTCAAGTAGCACTGTTTGCTCGGTGGGTGGCGCAGGAACAACTGGTATGAGAGGTAGTGCTGGAGGTGTGTTGTTGACGTTGGTGCTGGTGTTGTTCGGGGAATCCATAATCTTGAAGAAAAATTTGGGTTAGGACAGATTCAAAATATTTGAAATGATAAGATTCAATGAATATGAAATTGTAAGATTCAAGAAATATGAATTGTAAAGAATGTTTTAGTTGCTGGTTCTTGTGTTATATTGCTTAGGTTGTTCACGCGGAACAGAACTGCATGACAGGGATTCATACAGCTCTGACCTGCATGGGCCACCAACAAAACCCGTCACGCCCTGCTTCCCAGTGTACGGCGAAGGGGACGCGACGAGGTCCGCTACGTATATACTCAGAAGTACATACGCTAAGCGTATCTAAGCAATATAAAATAAATACACAAGAGACAAGATATAAAAGGAACAACAACTTTTATTTATTAACATTCTTTTGTACAATACATGAAAAGGAAATACAATTGAAATAAAAAGATGCCTATACAGTGGCATAACAGGAAATGAAAAGTACTGAAAAGAAAAGTGTACAATGAAACTAAAGTGCAGGGTCTTCGGCAAACTGCTCCAAGTCTTCTACAGATGGCTCGATCTCTGCCGGGTCCAAAACACCTGACGACATTCAAAGAAGAAAGAAATAGAATGTCGTCAGCGAACAGATCGCTCGGTAAGCCCCAAAGATAAAGGAGAAGTAGGAAAGAAGAAAGAGAGAGAAAGAGTAGCTTTTAATGTTGTATTATATTGTTGTAATGTTGTATTAACGCTGTTGTTTGTAGCCTGGTACAGAAGATGCCAGTGTATACGAGGGGAGTCCCACTTACACTGGGGATCTTGGTAACCTGTAGTACAAGGCTCCGTTGATAATACCACGGAACAACGACATGGATGTAATTACGTCTTAAGTGACCACCTCGTGCCATCTTTAACATATTCCGTACCAGTCTACCCCTTAAACCCCGTAGTGTTTTGATTGTATTGTTATATTGTATTGTATAAGTTGTATAGTTGGATGACTGACCGAAACCATGATATCAGTAACGGATGTAATGGATGTAAACTAGATTCATGTACATGGAAAGTATATTCATGGTTTGGTTCAGTCAAGTCGAATAGATTGATAACTGGATTCATGGATTCGTGTGTTCATGTTGAATTGTAATATTGTAGATTTATATAGTACTTGAATCATATTCAAGTCGGATTATGAACAGACTCAAACCCGAGTCGGACAGAAGAAATGTAAATCGAATTCCTATATTTACTTGGGTCCTTAGGGTAATTTATAAAACTTGAGGGGGTTTTATGTAAAAAAACTTTTGCATAGTTTTCAAGATACACCCTGTTGGGGTAAAAATTTACACCCCGGTTGACCAAGTCAAAATCAAAGTCAACCCCAAGCCAGGTGGGCCCAAGCCCAGTTCAAGCGGGCCCATGCCCAAGTCGAGCCCGCAGCCAGCCTCCCCATGCCAACAACAAAATCATGTAATAAATAATTTTTATGTAATTGTTTATGCATGAATGTAAACAAAATGGGCACAAAGCCAATATTTTGTAAGCCTATGGCTTATGTGCAAAAATGAAATGGCACATGAGCCATGGGATGGCTAAAATGCCATTTTTGTAAAGCCCAAGGGGCTATATGTAAATATGTAAGCCTATAAAAGGCAACATGATGATGAATAAAGCAAATACTTTTCATTCCCCCAAAAACTAGGGTTCTTTGTGCCTCTTGCTCCTTCTCCAAGGTTCTAAACCTTCTCATTTCTTTTGAATTAAATCAAGAGTTTTACTCTTTCTTTTCCAAAACTAAGTAGTTTTCCACCACAAAACCCGTAAAGGGGAACTCAGATCTCCCATCAGATCTCAAAAAGGAGAGATTTTGAGATCTCACATCTCTTGATCTTCAAGATCCGGCCAAACAACAGGAGGAAGAAGAAGAACCCCTTCCATTAACCCCGAAAACACACTCAGGAGTTTAACTCCTCTCTGATTTCTCTTTCGAGAAATCTTTTTCAGGCTAAAAGCCTCTTTTTCTCGCCGGCGCTCAAGCGCAGAGCGCCCGCGTGCCGACACGTGGCGTGCTTGCGCTCAAGCGCTCAGCGCTCGAGCGCAAAGCGCCCACGTGCCGACACGTGGTGCGCTTGCGCTCAAGCGTAAGTGCTCCAGCGCAAGTCGCCCCGGTGCCGACGCGCTCCAGCGCAAGTCGCCCCGGTGCCGACACGTGGCGCGCTTGCGCTCCAGCGCAAGCGCTCGAGAGCATGTCGCCCCCGTGCCGACACGTGACGCGCTTGCGCTCCAGCGCAAGCGCTCGAGCGCACATCGCCCCCGTGCCGACATGTGGCGCGCTTGTGCTCAAGCGCCCAGCGCTCAAGCGCAGAGCGCCCCCGTGCCGACACGTGGCGCACTTGAGCTCAAGCGCCCAGCGGTCAAGCACAGAGCGCCCACGTGCCGACACGTGGCACTCTAGCACCTGAGCGCACAGCACCTAGGCGCACAGCGCCCAAAGTGCTGCCCCACGCATCCTTTGGATGTCTTTTCCCCCTCTTTCTTTTATATATATATATATACATGTATACATACATATATATATATATATGTACATATGCATACATATTTACACACATACATACTCCACGACACTGTCCCTGTTAGAAAAAAATTTCTAACGGGGCGCTGCCCCGCACCCCGCAAGGGGGCTGCTAGCCCCCTTGACCCCCAGCCGGCTATCCGGGTAGCGGGACCCCCGTAAAAACTCTGCGTGGCTCCTGATATATCCAAAAACCCTTTTCAAAACACAACACACGCATACTGCACATTGAGTTCGCATGACCAGTTTAACCCG
This sequence comes from Agapanthus africanus, assembly GCA_030015575.1. Taxonomy (NCBI): domain Eukaryota; kingdom Viridiplantae; phylum Streptophyta; class Magnoliopsida; order Asparagales; family Amaryllidaceae; genus Agapanthus; species Agapanthus africanus. The sequence goes on from JASDDO010000022.1 coordinate 708,052,990, forward strand.
TCAATTGGAGGTTCCCTCGCTCTATAGGCGAGGGGTAATTAACGGCAGCTTAGTTCGCGGCTGCCGGAGATTCGGATCCCCACAATCATTAAACCCCGGCCTACCCCAGACAGAGGGAATCTGTAATACGCCTGACAAGCGCGCGCGTATTCCCATCTCAATGGGGTGACGAAAAACACCCTACACACCCCAAGTATTTATTATTCGTCTTTATAGTTATAATGAGTGTAATTTTATTTTGTGATATTTCTAGTGAAAATATCCTAATTCCATAAATAAAGGTATTTATGCGTAAATGGTGATTATATTGAATTCATGGTATTTTAGTGTAAACCGATTCTTGTGACACTTTTAGAAAAAGGTTGAATATTCATATCATAATAAAATAGATATTTAAATGATAAATATACATATATTTATACAAAAATAATTTTAATAAATATTTTATATTCAAAAAATCTCATTTTATTAAGATGTCATATTTTAAACCTTTCGAGACCGAATGCTCCTTGCGGAGGTCTGAATCTCGCACTACTAAGCCCGAGGATGTGTGATAATCCGCACCATCCTGAATGGGTTCCCCAAAAATGGGTTGTAGCGGCGCTTTGCAAAGATTGTAAATACTACTCCTTTAGAAAACGGTTTTATAAAGTAAAGGGTATTTATTTGAAAAATGTTAATTTTCCGTATTTTAGATTCTAGGGTTTTCTAATTCAACCAGACTATTTCTAATTGGTCTAAACAACAAGCCGTTAGATGCCTCAAATCGCCTCTTCACCGCCAATTGTGGCCAGGTAAGTACAAATGAGGAAAGGAGGGATCCGCTCACGAATCACCGTGAGACGGGCCTTTTAAAATTACCTTTCTCACTTGCCTAGCCTAGACACCACAAAATCAGGTTTAGATAAACGACCGATGTCCACAACTTATCGTATTATTCCTAATAAGAGGTATTTATTTAAAAGTGTATCAAAACTAAAAGCTTTAGGAATGGTTTTATTAAGAATATGGTATTTAAATGAAAGTATTGTTTTATCGTATTCTAAGTTTTTGTTGATATCTTTTTAGATTGTCTATGCGTGTGTGTGGAGGTAGGTTGTTGCCTCGTGCTCTACTTTAAATGTATAGTAAGGTTAAGGGGTTAAATGTGAAATCGAAACATTATGGTATTTAAGTGAAAAATACGATAAATTGGAAAGGCTATCATTTCATGTGATGAAACATGTTCAAATTATTTGTTAAGTGTTTAATAGTCAACAATAAGATGTTTAAGCATGATTGAATTGGTGAGAAGTGAAATTTTATAGAAAACCGAATCGGAAATCGGATTTGTTCCGATTCCGTCGGGTTTTGCAAATTCGTATTTTTTGAGAATAAGAAAGATGGATAGAATGGGGACTTACGGGTTTGGACAAACACGAGAGTGATAAGGAAGAAGAGGGTTCGCCGGTGCGTCGATTCATCACCGAGAGTTCCTAGCACGATTACCAGAAGTTTGCCGTCGATTTCGTGAGGGTTTCGCCTTTCGCTCGTTTGCAAAGTACACAAGGTTTTCTTGAGATTTTGAGAGAGTGGGATCAGAATTTTGGGATGAGAGGGTAGGAGGTAGGGGTGTATTTATAGGGTTAGGCTAGGGTTAGGGTAGATGTAGGGTTTTTAATTAAAAATGTAAAAAGAAATATGAAAAATCATTAAAATTTGGAGTAAAAAAGGTATTTAAAGCCCTCTGGAAACGATCTGCACAATTAAAGTATGTAGGAGAGGTGGGGAGACCAAGGGGCGCATTTCCCCTCAGGTGACTCGGCTGATCCCGGCCGAGTCCGGTGGTCGGGAGGTGGGGGGTCGCCGGGGGTAGCCACTGGAACATCCAACTTTTCATGGGTAGTGGAGGTTTTGTGAGAAAACACGTGTTGACTGTTGGTATTTTAGAAATTTTAAAACAAAATAATATTAAAAATAATATGGGGTAGGGGATTTGAACTCTGGTGCCTTGGTTCAGCAGTGCAAGGTATTACCAATGAGCTACAAGCTCCTTCTTGTAATTATGGTGTGAAATAAATATTTAAAGAGATATCAGCAACATTAAATACTCCAAGTATACTTTGAATTTAAATCAATTCTTTGTACATTAAAAATGGAGTTATTTAATTACTTAAGTCTTGTGCTCAGGTAATAAATACCCCTTTATGAATTTTTGAAAAAAATACTTTGAAAAATTTGTATCGGAAATTTGGGGTTGTTACAATGTGACTCGGGACTGTACCCAAAAACCATCTGTTTGCACGCTCTCTTGAACGTGGTAGGGTGGAAATCAAAGCACAACGGGAATCACACAAGGCTCTATGACGATCTCAGGTCTACAGACTAATCTGTACCAGTGTCACCAGAGAACTGCTATCTGACGATAGGTATAATACCATCTAGGAGTTCTCGACGAGTCCTGTTCGGTGTACCCAGTCTCCACTGAGCACCCGTATACAATCTTTGATGTTAAACACCAATGGATGCGGGATCATCCATCGCCCATCAAATGGGTCAAGAAACGTATATGCTAGTCTACTCCGGAATATCGATGCCCTGTCTCGATACACCCACGACTAGGAACAATTAAAGGATGAACTTGTGGACTACCCTGGCCCCACTAGTATGATCCGCATCATAATCCTGGTAGTCAAGTATACATCCTAGAGGCTTTATCAACATGTGAGAGAAAGACAGTATCACAATACAAGTCTACATGTTAAGATAAAGAGCAATCAGATAGCATACTATCATGTCGAGCAAGATAGTCCTCTCTATATATGTCCAAGCATCCACTATAATATACAATCATGTACAATAATGGCCTCTAGGGCATACATACAACTAACACCTACTCCACCCCCCAACGTTATCGACGCCTTGTCGGAACGGATCGACAGGCTCAAGACAATAGTGGACGCGCTCGCTCGTGTTCAAACGTCCGGCCACGCCCGCCAAACCGCTGTCCCTACCCCCCGGAACGACGGCATGTGTGGGACGATGAGGGGCACATTCAAGCCCTCGACCTCGCTCACACCCATCTCGATGTCACCAAACACCATCGTGCCGATTCCGACGGTTACAACCCCTAAACGAGGAATGATTCCATGACTCGTTGGGCGCCGGATAGTTCGACACCGAGATCTCAGGGGAGACCAGGCCGTCGCTTCAATGCCCGCCGCACTTTCTCACCCCCTGAGGATACGTTGGTCAGGTCTCCTGATTCCAGAGGAGACCAACGTCCCCACATCCATCGAAACAGCGCACATGGCTCACCTCGGGACCGATCACGAAGGGTTCCCCCCGAAGATCTCAAGAATGTGATAGAGTGAAGCCGAAACCGCTCCATCGCGCAAGCCCAAAGCTGAGACAGCCAGCACTCCGAGAGCGGGGAATCCTCGGGGTACCATCAACGAATTGAGGCCCTCAAGAAGAAAATCGAAGACATGCGGCACACAGCCTGTTCGGCTGGAGGAATGGCGAAGTACTCCATAAATTCGATCACAAGGCCCTTCACAGAGCAACTACTAGGTGAGCGGGTCTCATTTAGGAACAAACCGCCCAAAGTGGCCCTCTTCGACGGGAAATCCGACATGAAGGACCATTTGGATGTGTTTACAGCGGGCATGAGCTTCCAACACAACTCAGATGCAGCTCATTGATGAGCTTTCCCCGCCACCCTCATCCGGGCTGGCCGGGATTGGTTCCGTGGACTGGCTCCATGCTCGATCTCGACCTTTGACAATCCGGCGACTCAATTCCTCGGTCATTTCATCAGTAACCGACGACAGAAAAGGACGGTTGACTACCTGTTTACCATCAAGAGTGAAGACGGGGGATCCTTCAAGGGGTACGTCACCCGCTTCTATAATGCCCTCCTGGAAGTCCCCTAGCACCGCAACGAAACGGTTATCACCGCCTCGAGGTCGGGTCTTAGGCACAAAGAGTGGTTTTGCTCTTTTGCATTGGCGCAATCTAAGACCATGGCCGAAGTGAAAGCCTGGATCAAGCGAGAAATCCAACTCGAGTCGGTGGTAAATGCCAACTTACCCCGCGGCGACCGAACGGACTGAAAAAAATGGGACAGAGAATAGAAAAAGAAGGCCGACCGTCCAAAACATTGTTCTCCGAGGTTTCATGAGTACACTCCCCTGAATGTCTCCCAGACCGAGCTACTAGAGGAGGTTAAGGGCGAGAGGTTTTTCAAACTCCTGTATGCTACTCAGAGGTCGGGCAAGCGACTCCGGTGTCCGTACTACGCTAAGAGCTGCAAACAACTCCGTGACTATATTGAGTAATTGATTCACTCTGGTCACCTACGAAATACCTACGAGAAAAACGGCAGGCAGATCGGGAGCAAACGAACCAGACCCCTCTCGGGGAATTGAAGGTCGGGCAGATCATGATCATCTCCGTAGGTTCAACTCTGGTCAACGAGGACACCCGTCTCTTCTGGCCGGTCATGGCTTTAAGTAATCCGCCCCATAAGAAGTACAAGAAGGACGATCCGATCACCTTCACCGATGAGGACTTTCACGGCATATCACTCCCGCACAATGATCTCCTTATGATATCAGCCCGGGTAAACCGATACGAGGTCTGGAGAATGTTGGTCGATTTGGGGAGCTCGACGGATATCCTGTTTTACGACTGTTTCCAATGTATAAGATTAAATCTGTCTGTCATGCCACGCTTCCCAGTATACGGGCAAGGAGACGCGACAAGGCCGCTACGTATTTACTCAGAAGTAAACACGCTAAGCGTATCTAAGCAATATAAAGTAAATGTACACAAGAGACATGAATATAAATGAACAACAACTTTATTTATTAAACATTCTTTTACAGGTACAACTGGAATGTAAATACATGAATAGAAAGCAATGCCTAAACAATGGCATAACTGAAATGAAATAAATATGTACAAGTATCTAAAGATCCAGGTCAAAAGCAAACTGCTGCAAATCCTCAGTACTGGGTTGGGTCTCCAATGCGTCCGAATCACCTGACAACATTCCAAAGAAAGAAGAAAGGAATGTCGTCAGCGAAAAATCGCTCAATAAGTCCCAAAGATGAGTAGAGATAGAATAGAAAGAAAGAGAATAAGACTAGTAATGTTTAATTATATTATTAACGCAGTTGTTTATAGTTTGGTACAGAATAGGTCAGTGTATATGAGAGGAGTCCCACTATTCCGGAGACTAAGGTATACGGAGCACAAGGAACCGTTCAGCCACGGTACAACGACAATGGATATTCAGGTTAGGTGTATTAAGGTTACAGTCTCGTGCCACTTCTAACACATCCCGTACCAATCTACCCCTTATAAACCCTGCGATGTATTTTGTATTGATTGTATTGTTTTGTTATATAGATAGACGACTCACCAAAACCATGATATCAGTAAACATAACGAATATAAATGGAGAGTCATGTAGACGGGGTATATCTATGGTTCGGTTCAGTCAATATAGATTGATATAGATTGAATAGACGGATTCATGGATTCATGTTGTATTGTAGTTTATACTTGAATCATATTCAAGTCGGATTGATTAGATTGAGACTCAGTCTGAGTCAGACACTTTGAAAAGAAATTGAAATCCTGAATTAGTTTTGATGTTATTGGTAACTGCTGCATATGGACGACAGGATTTGGGTCTTTTTCCAAGACAATTACCGTATTGATAACACCATTTGTTAGATTGTATACCTTAGATAGGCAAGCACCCACATTCTCCGGCTTCCTGAGGCTCAAAAAAATTGGTCCCGCTTAAACCTGTATTTACTAGGGTTCTTATTGTAAATTAGTATACCTTGAGGGGGTTTTATGTAAAAATAATTTTGATATAATTTCAAAATACAGCTCAAGCATTTAATTTTCGTGTTTAGGGTTTTCATAGATGTATATTTTATAAAAGTGAAATTTCTAATGAGTAGAACCTAGTTTTCATATTATATGGTATTATATTGAAATATCGGTATTTTGCATTGAACTGTAATGGTATTTTCCTGTAATGGTGATTCCTTTGATTTATAAAACTTGGAATATTTATATAATATAATTAAAATATATATTTTGATAATAGTTATATATATATATATATTTAATAAAAATAAATTTTATTTATTTTTGTAGAAATCTCATTTTCTAAAGAAAAATGCATTAAAAATTCCATCGAGATCGAATACTCCTTTTAGACGTCTGCATCTCGCTCTACTAGGCCCGAGGATGTGCGATAATCCGCACCATCCTAAATGGGGTCTCTAAAAGTGGGTTGTAGAGACGCAATTGCAAGGAATTTATTAACACACTTTTTAAAGAAATGGTTTTGCAAGTTTGATAATATTTATTTGTAATTTCGTATTATCGCATAATTATATTCCCAAAACTTCATCATGCTATTTTAAAGATGTGTGTTGTGATGAGGCGGTCATTACCTCGTGAGTTATCTAAAGATAATACAAGTATTATGTGAATTATTGCGAAATGTAAAGTATATGGTATTTTACCGTAAAAATACAATAAAAATTGCACAAATAGTTCTTTTGAGATGAAACTTGTTTTAAAGTATTTGTTAAACATTATATGAGAGTATTGTATTTTATTGCTTAAGAAAAATAGACTTTTTAAGGAAAAACCGAATCGGAAGTCTGATTAACTCCGTTTCCGTCGGGTTTTGGAAATTAAAGTTTTTAGAATAGAAGAAGAGATAGGGAGAGGGGACTTACTGGCTATAGAACAAGAGGAGAGAGAGAGGAAACTAAAGAAGGTGTCGGCGCTTCGTTTCGTCGCCGGAATCTTCTCGGAACTTCGTCGGAACTTCACCCTTTGCTAACTCCACTTGCACACTATAAGGACTTGAGAATTTTTGAGAGTTTTGGCAGAGAATTTCTGAGTGAGGATGGGTGAAATGGAGTGTGGTATTTATAGGAAAAATTAGGGTTTAGAAGGTTAAAGAATGCATAAAAATTTGCATTAAAAATTAGATTAAAGGGTATTTTATTGTTCTCTGTATGAATGCAGAGTATTCAAACAATATGGGAGAAGTGGGGTAGGCCAACGGGTGCTCGGGCAAAAATATCAGAGAGCAGTCCCTACGGCTTAGCCCGGCAGTGCCGGTCTTTATGAGCATCTCTCCGGTCGATCCCCGGTGGCCGATGCTTGGATCGTCACCACGTGTCCCTCACGCTTCATATACCCTCGTGCATATATTTGATTATTTTGTAACTTATCATATTACATGTAGTGCACGTGCAAAATCTTGGGCTTCTAAAATATTAAAAGAAAATTAAATTAAAAGATAATGTGGCTGGGGGGATTCGATCACAGGGGCTACGTCACAGCAGTGCAAGGCTTTACCAATGTGCTACAAGTACTTTCTTGCTGTTCAAAAGTAAAACAAATACTTATAGTGTACAGGATTGCAAATACCCCAATTGTACATTAACTTTTAAACAATTTCTGTACATTGAAATTGGAGTTGTTACAGTCTACCCTCCTTACAAAAATTGCGTCTTCGAAATTTACAAGTTTTTAAAGGAATAGTTTACAAATTGTAACAACACCAAATTTCCCGTACAAATTTCTGTATAATTTTTTCAAAAATCCAGAAAGTGGTATTTTAGCCTGAGCACAAAATATAAGTAATTAATTTGCTTTTTAATTACAAGTTAAAATAATGTAACAACTCCATTTTTAGTGTACAAAATTTGCTTAAAAATTAATGTATACTTGGGGTATTTACATTTACTGTTATTACTTTAAGTAATTAATTAGCTCTATAATTACAAGAAGGAGCTTGTAGCTCATTGGTAATACCTTGCACTGCTGAACCCAGCCACCAGAGTTCAAATCCCATACCCCACATTATTTTTAATATTGATTTTTTAAAACCTTTAGAATACCAAGGGTTTACACGTGCATATCTCACAAAACCCCCACTACACCCAAAAATGTAACATTGCCAGAGGTTAGATAAATCGTCGGGGGGATCCCGGCCGCCTGACTCGGCCGGGAATCGGCCAAATCGGCCTCGACTCGGCCGACTCAGTCCTCCAACCGAGTCACGGCCGAGTCTACCGATTCCGGCGATGACCCCAACACAAAAAATGTGTCTTTTGGTCTCCCCTGTACACCTGCAAAATTTTATCCTTATACCATTTTCAGAACTCTTTTAAAACCCCAATTACTCCATTTTTAATACATTTTTATTACATTTTATCACATTTTTTATTTTAAACTTTTCATCTACCCTAACCCTATAAATACCAACCCTACACACTACCTTCTCATCCCAAACTCTGAGTCAACTCTCTAAAATTTCCGAAAAACCTTGTGTACTTTGAAAACGAGCACGAAGCGAAGCTACGGTGAAATTTCCGGTGAACTTCCGGCGATCATTCTAGGAGCTCCCGGCGACGAAGCGACGCACCGGCGACTCCTTCTGTTCCATCTCCCTCTTCTAGTTGTCCGAAACCCGTAAGTCCCATTTCTAACTTCTCTATTCTATTCTAAAATACGGATTTACAAAACCCGACGGAATCGGAACAAATCCGATTTCCGATTCGGTTTCTTCTTAAAACTTCACTTCTCGTTAATAAAATTATGTTTAAATCCTTCATGTTGTCTATTAAACACTAATCAACCAAATTGATCAAGTTTCATATCACAAAACAATTGCTATTTCATTTTACCGCATTTCATGTAAATACCACATAGTTTCAATTCCACCTTTAACATCACAATACTTGCTATACCTTTAACTAGATTATGAGGTAACGACCTACCTCCTCACACACTTATATGCAACATAACACGATACTCTCGAGAATATAGAATACGGGAAAACGACACTGTTTCATATAAATACCATTTACTTAATAAAACCGTTTTTCCTTAATGATTAGTATTTATACAAATCTTTGCAAAGCGCCGCTACAATCCATTTGGGGAACCCGTTCGGGATAGTGCGGATTATTGCACATCCTCGGACTTAGTAGTGCGAGATGCAGACCTCCACAAGGAGCATTCGGTCTCGAAAGATTTAAAATACGACATCTTAAGAAAACGAGATTTCTAGAATATTATATATATACTAAAATTATTTTCATATAAATATATGTATATGTAACATTAAAATATTTATTTTGAATTATTATAAATATTCTACTTTTTCTAAAAATGTCACAAGAATCATTTTACACTAAAATACCATGAATTCCAAACAAATCAATATTAAAAATAAATACTTTTATTTATGAAATTAGGATATTTTCACTAGAAATATCGCAATATAAAATCTACATTCATTACAACTCTAAAGACGAATAATAAATACTTGGGGTGTATTTTGAAAACTATACAAGAGTTTATTTACATAAAACCCTCTCAAGTTCTATAATTTACCCTAAGGACCCTAGTAAATATAGGTTTAAGCGAGACCAATCTCTTGAGTCTCAAGGAGCCGGAGAAGTGGGTGCTTGCCTATCTAAGGTAGACAACTTAACAACGGTGTTATCAATACGGTAATCGTCTTTGAAAAAGATACAAATCATGCCGCTATGTGCAGTGGTTACCAATAACATCAAAACAATTAGGACTTTAATTTACTTTTATAATTGTCTGACTCAGTTTGAGTCTCATTATAATCTGACTTGAATATGATTCAAGTACAATCTACAATCTACAATTTACAATATTACAATTCAACATGAATCCATGAATCCATTATTCAATCTATCAACTTGACTGAACCGAACCATGGATATACATTCTATTTACATGATTATACAGTTACATACATGATTCTCCAATTACATCCGTTTACTGATATCATGGTTTCGGTCAGTCATCCAAACATACAATCTATACAGTATACAATTTACAATACAACAATACAATCAAGATAACATGGGGTTTAAGGGGTTGATTGGTACGGAAGGTGTTAAAAGTGGCACGAGACTGCAAGATTAAGACACCTAACATGAATCCAATTGCCGTTGTTCCGGGTTGTATAACGGAGCCTTGTACTTACATTTGCTTCTAGTCTCTGGCATATAGAGACTCCTCTCGTATACACTGGCATTCTTCTGTACCAAGCTACAAACAACAGTGTTAACACAATATCATAACAATATAATACAACTTTAAAAGCTATCTTCTTATTCTGTCTATTCTATTTCTCCCTTCTCTTTGGGACTTACCGAGCGATCTGTTCGCTGACGACATTCTTTTTCTTTCTTCTTTGAATGTCGTCAGGTGATCTGGACACATCAGAGATCGAGCCCAGTACTGAAGACTTGGACCAGTTCATTGAAGACCCCTAGCTCTAGTCATTGTACACTTTCTATTTCAGTACTTTTCTTTTCTGTTATGCCATTGTTTAGGCATTGCTTTTTATTTCAGTTGTATTTACTTTCCATGTATTGTACAGAAAGAATGTGAATAAATAAAGTTGCTGTTTTATTATATCTTGTCGCTTGTGCATTTACTTTTATATTGCTTAGATACGCTTAGCGTATTTACTTCGCAGTAAATACGTAGCGGCCTCGTCCCGTCCCCTTCGCCGTATACCGGGAAGCGGGGCGTGACACAAATAAATGAGGGTATCTTGCACGCATCTTATCTTCTCTTTCCCATGTTGATTCTCCTGGTGTGTCTTTTCTCCACATCACTCAAACCAAGTTGACTTCCTTGTTCCGAAGTGACTTTACCTTTCTGTCCAGGATCTCAACAGGTTGTTGCTCACAGGATAAATCTGGCTGTACAGTGAGCTCGGAGTGATCAAGAATGTGACTGGGGTCACTCACATACCTTCTGAGTTGGGATATGTGGAACACATTATGCACTCCTTCCAATGAAGGTGGAAGTGCCAAGTGATATGCCATTTCACCGACTCGTTCGAGTATGTCGAACGGTCCAATATATCTCGGACTAAGCTTACCCCGTTTTCTAAAACGAATCACCCCACGGTTCGGATATATCTTCAGGAATACATGTTCTCCCGGTTGAAACTCCAAGTGACGGCGCTTTGCATCAGCCCAGTGCTTCTGTCGATCTTGGGCTATGCGCATTCTTTCCCTTATAGTACGAATCACGTCAATAGTTGCTACTATCATCTCAGGTCCAAGGAGTTCTCTATCTCCGATGTCGTCCCAACTTAATGGCGATCGACTCTTCCTTCCATAAAGTGCTGCAAAAGGTGCCATTCCTATACTTGCTTGGTAGCTGCTGTTGTATGAAAACTCTACAAGATGTAAGCGATCTTCCCACGATCCTCCGAAGTCTAGCATACACGCTCTTAGCATATCTTCTAAGATCTGAATTGTTTGCTTAGACTGACCATCTGTTTGTGGATGATAAACTATGCTGAAATTCATACTTGTTCCCAAGCTAGCATGCAGATTTTGCCAAAATTGCGATCGGAACTTGGTGTCACGGTCGTAGACAATGCACACCGGTACTCCATGTAATCTCACAATTTCCTGCATGAGTCATGGGTATCAGAGATAGTACATATTTGAAGAGTTTAAATGCTACTTAGATTCTTACTTCCATGTAATTCTTTGCTAGTGTCTCAGTAGATTGGCCAACTCGAAATGGGATGAAGTGAGCCGACTTTGTGAGTCGATCCACAATAACCCAAACCGCATCGTTACCCTTCGTGCTGCGAGGAAGTGCAGTCATGAAATCCATTGTGATGTGTTGCCACTTCCATTCTGGGATAGGTAACGGTTGAAGTAAACCAGCTGTCCTGTGATATTCAGCCTTTACTTGCTGACACACCAAGCATTTAGTGACGCTTCTGGCTACTTCACGCTTCATTCCATGCCACCAGTAATTTTGACGTAGATCTTTGTACATCTTTGTACCTCCAGGGTGTACTGAATGAGGAGAGCTGTGGGTTTCTTTCATCAACTCTTCTCGCACAGAACCTTTTGGTACACACAATGTCGGGACCCGGTTCTTATTCACGGAGCAAAGTGCCACACAGAACAAAGTGCCATGCCAATTGTCATACCAAGAGGGCGGGGGCCACCTCTTGAATCTGTGGGGGCCACCTCTAGAGTCCGTGGGACCCACTGTATAACAATGGGTGTAACACTCCACCTCCCAGTACAGATGGTATTGTCCGCTGGTTTAAGTCGGATTTTGTGATCGAAGAATTGTTTACCGCAATCAATAACGGCGTCGCTTGGTAGCTAGCCGGTGAGTACGGGTCGGTCCACAGGGATGTTGTGTATTTTCTAATTGTTCTAACGAGTTAATTCAAATTGTGGTGGATTGGATTATCACTAAAAACTAAGGTTGATCTAGACTAGGATTAAAACCTTGCTAGGGTTAGGTTTAGGTCAAGTTTGGAAAGTCAATATTCCTTACCGCTTTCTATGCCCTAATTAAGATCTATTAGGTGTTATGGTAATAATTAATAAAGTGGATTAGTACCATCGGGAAGAAACTAGGTTTCTTCCTCTAGGTTCTTGTCCTTCCTTTCTTAATTCTTACCCTAATCTCCATGGAAAACATATACAACCGGTCTTTTAAACTACGGTATCACCGCTACCTCGTGAGATAGGGTGCCGTAGTGAGCGGTGTGTGTATGTATGCATGGAGTCCTATAAAAATATGTGATGGGCAAGAAAGGGGTGGGAGATTTTCATCTCTCAAACCTTTCCTATTCCTAACCCTAACAAGTGAGGAACTACTCACTCATTAGGGAATTGATTGAAAGAAACATTTTTTTATCTACGGCAAATATTAAAAGTGCTAAACTAATTAACTAGGGCAGATAATTAAAATTCTATACTACGGCAGAAAAGAAATTAACTAGGGCAAGGTAAAGAAGAACTACTTACTTAATTTGATGCTCTCTTCATACATTTACAGCGAATTAAAATTCTGAAATACATGAATAAAAAGAGGTATACCTCAAAAAGAGGTTTAGGATTTCTATTTATAGATCATAGAAACCCTAGGGTTACATTCGATACAAATCTGCATTTACAATTTTACCCTAAGAAACCTAGTCAACGCACAGCTACAGCGTTGAATTTTGCGTCGACACGTGTTCACCATGGCCACGGATCCGCGGCCAAATTGTGGGCTTCTTGGTTGCATTTTCCTGGGTTGCTTCTGCTTGCATTTGTCTTCTTGTTTCTTCACTTGGTTTCTTAGATTGTCATCTAGTTCTCTTCCAGATTTCTACAGTGCATAATGTCGTGGACTTTACCGTTTGCTTCGTGTCGAAGTCTTGAACCTTGCGCTGCCTTTGTACTTTGTGAACTTGTTCATTGATCTTCGTTTATTCTCCAAACTGTAGGCATGATCAAGATTCTTCCATTTGTTGGTCGTAGTCTCACTTTTGTATCGTCTTTTCATCATTTTCACTGTTTTTGTTCCGAGAACCTGTAATCTGCAACTATGTAGCAGACATGGATCAAAAGCACCTGTTTATTTATAAAATGAATAAGAATGGGGAATATAATAATGCAAAATTATGATATGAACAAATACCCCCAAACTTATCTTTTGCTCGTCCTCGAGCAAAACTAGTTTTATTCTCGAAAAAGACCTAGCCTCACTTTCGCAGGGAAACGCGATTGCACTGAGCTCGTGCAACAAGCCGTTAAACCTCTAGGTGTCCCTAGTAGGAGGAGTGTTATCTCCTGAAGGTTTTCAGCGGAAACTACCCACAAAATCCTATCAATTCGGCCTATTGACTTTTATTCTCCAATTAGGTTTTCTAACAAGAAACTCTATTATCTTCAACTCAGAAATTATCAACCCGTATTTTTCACACTTCCTTATCACTTAACTTAAGATTATATATGTTTTGTAGATTTACTTAGCTTTTAGCATCTTTTGAGTTTTCCTTCTAGGGTCCATCTCAACTAAGGAATTTTTATCATCTCTACTAAAGATATAAGTCATATTTTTCATTCCTATCTCTTATCTAGATGTAACACCCAGCCCCTTTTTATACCAATAAAACGTATCTCTCTTTAACTTATATAGTTTGTCTTTATTATTTATTTTATTTATTTTAAAATTTTTTTAGCCCAAACCCAAACTATAGATTTATTCTTCATCACAGTATTTTCCTATATTACTATATCTCTAGATTTTTAACTTTAGTTGTTCTATATTCTAATCTAAAACCCTAATTCTAATTATTTATCCTAAATCTAAACCCCATTTTCCTTTTTATCAAAAGAAAACCAAACCCTACCCTATCCTATTTATTCTAATAAATTTACCTCAGCCCATTCATTTATTTTCCTTAAACTTAATCCTTTTAAACTCGGCCCGTTCTAACCTCAGCCCACGAGAAATAAATGGAAAATTCATTTTTATTTTAACCCAGCCCAGCCCGTTCACCATCCCCGGCCCTCTTCTTCTTTTTTTTCCCCAATTAATTTTTCCCTTAAAACCCTCTGGCCTAATTTCCCCCGGCCCACTTCCTCTATTTTTTTCCCCAATTAATTCTTTCTCCCCTCCACTGGCCCGGCCCACTCACTCCCCCGCACCCGTTTCCCCCAACGAACCCGACCCGCTTCGCTCCTTCTCCCCCAACGGCTATTTCCCTCTCCCGCTCGACCGATCCGCCTTCTTCGCCGTAACTCACACCAACGCCCGTCGCCCACGCCCACGCTCGCGCCGTGCCCCACTCCTTGCGCCCACGACCCGCTCCCCAACTGTTCGCTTCTCTTTCTCCTTCACACCCTCGAACCCACTTCTCTCTCCCTCTCAAACTCTCACCCACCCGAGTCGCTGCACACCTACTCCTATCGTCGACGACGGTGACGAATCACCTCGTACTACCCCTCGTCTGCACCGAGCCGACCTCCCCCTCACCATTGTTTCAACCACCACTGACCCCTCGCCAAACTCACTGCACCGAGCTCGAGCCCTGCACTTTCTCGCCAGCGAGCCTCCTCTCACCGGGACCGCCTCGTCGACACCCCTACGTCACCAGCATCATCACCATCACCACAACTCTTTGATCTCTCTCTATCTCTCCCTCCTCTCTTTCCCGCTCCCTCTCCCTTCCTCTGTCTAATTCTCTCCCTCTTTCCCCCCTTTCTGTTTTCTCCCTCTCCCTCTCTCTTCCTCTACTCTCTCTCTCTAGCTGATCTCACTCTCTGTCCCTCACTCTCCGTCTCTCACTTTCTGCTCTCTCTCTCCCCTCTCTGCTTCTCTCTCTCTCTCTCTCTCTCTCTCTCGATCTCTCTTTCCCTTCTCCCTCTCTCTCTCTGTGTTCACACTCTCTCCCCCTCACTATATCACTCATTCACTCTCCCTTTCTCAATCTCTCTCTCTGTCCCCCCTCTCTCTCACTCTCTGAAATCTCTCTTTCTACACTTCCCCCTCTCTCTCTCAACATTCCTCTCTCTCTATATCTCTTCCTCACTCTCTATTGATCTCTCTCAAACCCTAGCCGACGAATTCATCTCCCCGCTACATCACTGCCCTCCATATAGACTACCAACAACAAGAGCCCCAAGCTCCACGTCTAGCCGAGGCCAAACCGCAGTTGAGGCCAAACCATTGCCGTTGTTGCCGCGTAGTTGTGCCCGTGCATACCGTGCTATCAATTTAACGTTTCCAGGCAAGTACTTTTACTTGCTACATGCTATATATTCAAGTTACAAATTTAAATTACATATATCGCAAAATTTCAGTTTCAGATCGATTATGTGTCAAACCTGTTCGATGTGTGATTCCAATGAAAATACTTGTCTATTTTGACGGAATTAGAATGTCCATCTTGGCCCGTGTAGTGATAAATACCCTGTATAAATTTCACTGGATAATACGACTATTACCGACTAAAACGACTACCCCCAAGTTTACCTGTAAAACTGGAAATTGCCTGTATCTGAAAACCGTTAAAATCACCATAAATTATATACATACTGGAATGATGCGTTCGAAGGCTCAAATCGAAGCCAACTCGACGAACTTTAACCCTATACTAGTTTCCAAATATTTCTGTACTTAAACTGTGACAATATTTGGATCGGAGTGCGACTCTGGACTGCAGTCCAGAGCGACTCAGTTACTGTGTGCTGTCCCGTAATGAGCACCATCCTGTTTCCTTAACTCGTAGATTGTGGAACTCCACTGTTTATTAAATATGAATCTGTTATCTAGATAATACAGGTGGTTTCACCCTGTTTCGTCAACATTTGCTATTTAACCTGTAATTTAAAAGATCGGGACGCATAACAGTCCCAACAGAATCAGAATTGACATACTAGCGTTAAACAATGTATAACTCATGGTATACAAACGCGATTGAAAATCCGTCTATTGAGTTGAAAACCTTACTGAAAACCCTAGATTTCATTCAACTGTAACGTTGCTAAAATCTGATCCCAACTGGGATTAAAATGCATTGCAAAACAGACTTCCGATTCTGAAACCGGATTTTCAACCGTGAACGCTTAAAATGAAATGGTTATAATTAGTGATCCTGGAACCCGTTTGGTGTGAAACTAAATTCAATGGATCGATAACTGAACATACTATTTATTCCCCGTTCATCGTTTCACTAAACTGTGACCGTATAATTTATGATAAATTATGCAAGTGGTAGATTATTGATTCATGACACCCTAGTTATGCCTTACATACTGTTTACGCATCATATCATACACATGTCATTGCATTGATAACTTAGTGATAACGTGCATTACCCAGTGTTAGGTATTAGTGATGATTGTGGCAAGTACGTTAGTGTTCGTGTATCAGTGAATAAGTGAAAGTGATATGTACTTGTACACAATCAGTGAACCTTATTATTCTATTGCATTGTCGACGTCTGTGGGACGCGTGTATGTGTGACTATAAGTGGTATGGGACACTTATAGAAGCTCTTGCACGGGTGTCACAGATAAGGCACCAGACACTGCCATTTATCTTAGGTATTAGTCGGGACGTGCTTGATGGAGGTCCTGCCTCCAGTTCTCGTGCATACTTGTCACAGACCGATTGGTATTTAGGGTTATGGTTAGCGTTTGATGTAGACCACGGGGTGTGGGGTAGTTTGAGTGTGAGTTCAACAGAATCTCGGGAGTCCCATGCCGGCTTATATATTTAGGGAGATATATGGAGATTTACAGGATACATGATTATTACCGTGATATACATGTTGGGCCCGTGGTCCCTTGCCCTTGGGTTCTACCCTTGGGTGGAGTATACTCGCGAGTGGTTGACTCTCACACTTGGACTGACGATAGGCTTAGTGACCTGTACAGTGAGACTTAGAGACTGATAGGGATACTGGCATTGATATACCTTACTTACTGTGTTGACATACGTAGCATATCATTCTACTGCTTTTACTGTTCCGCTGCATTGATTACGGCATGTTCATACCCATACTGCCATTGATCTACTGTTATATATATCTATTATCACTGTTAGAATTGTCACATGATTTTATATATATTATATTGCTATTGTGTCGCTCTGACGACCTGAGTATGCATGCTCAGTGTGAGGAGAAGATTTAGCCTGGACCAGGACTAGACGCACATCACGGACATCTTGTTTAGCTATCCAGAGTTATAACTTTTGTTTTCCCATCAGGTCAGTTCATTTTACTGTTTTGTTCCAGTTACTGCATTTCTCATTACCTGCGCATTATTTACTGTTTACCATGAAAAACTAGAAGCCGAAGTGTGACTACGACAGGGCATTTCCTTGACTGTAGGAGCATGGCTGGCCTTATCAACCCTTGTATTCCGTATTTTGGGAAGCGGGGCGTGACACTAAACCCCAATCATATACCCCTGCATGAGTGTATATATCACCCCTACACTTGGAAATTCAAATCAAGCTATTATACTCTTGTCCATTGTCCAAAGTACTTCTTAATTGGTGAATTTTTAGATGAAATTTGCTCACACATCCTTCATATGACCGTTAATACTTCTTGAGGTACCAACGACCGATTACAAAATGTGTTTGTACATTAAAGCGTAATTCCTAGTCTTGTAACACCTAAGGCTTTAGCAGTGACTCCCAAACCAGTTGGTCTAAGGCACTAGGTGATAAAGCACCCTCGCTAAATATTTTTTCTATTTATGCAGCCTTAAGTAATTACAAAAATCAGTGTTCATTTTTTTTATCTCTTTATTCACACTTGTATTTTTATTTTATTTTTCTTCGTACTAAGGACTTTAGACAAGAGCATTTCAAGGTCTCTTCTACTATTCCAAGTTTCAAGGTTCGTGTTTGTGCAATTTGTAGGATATATATTTTCAGAATTTAGATTTAAGCTTAGGAATCAATTTTCAGACTTATATTTTAATAAAAATATCAATACTTTTCCCTTGTTTTAACTTAGCCCAAGAAGTAAACTCGAAATTTGCCTATATCTAAATAAACTATAAAGACATACACTTTCTACCGTTAAATTTTAAGAAAGGTTATTTTTAGGGTTTTTAATTTACTAAGTCTAAGATCTAGGTGTTTCTAGCTAGTTAACCTTTTTGTCAAACTCAAATTAATTATGGCCAAAATTCAATGTTTTAATTTTTATAATTTTTTTCAAATTTTTCAGTTTTTATTTGATTTTTATTTTTCTATTTTTTTATTTTCAATTTTTTTTCAATTTTTATGATTTTTATATAAGGATGCAATGCAGAATTTAAACATGCAAAAGAAAAAGAAAAAAAATATATACAAAAATTAAAAATAAATATGCAATGCAAAAGATGACTATATACAACCACCAACTCCCCCAAACTTATCACAAGCAGTGCCCTCACTGCTCGGCCCCACGCCGCGCCCTCGAGCGTGAACGAGAACGCTCAGCCCTACCCAGCAGGGTTCGAATCCCCTGCTCTACCTCCGTCAACCGCGTATCATGGTCTCTAGATATCGCCCTCAACTCCTCTATGCCCCTAACAGCTCTCCGCATCAAATGTGCATGTTCTAAAGGGGTGATTTCTCCTTCGCTCGCGGTCGAGCTAGAGCTAGGTGTTCGGGCGGGCACATGCTCCGCCGGTTCGGTTCTAGACCACATATCTGTCAATCGAGAATAGGATGTAGAAACGCCCTCGATAAGAGGCCGGACAGGTATGCCCCCAAGCATGTAAAATTCGAACTCCTTCACGGGGAGGAAATATCGACAGAGTTGTGTAACAAGCATAGGACAAGGGCAATTTGCGGCTCGTTTGCCCGCACCTATAGAGTTTAGCAAAACTGTGCACATGTCGAAACGAGGGTTTCTTGTCATGAGGGTATGCACAATATGCAATGAGGGTGTAAAAAATGTTGTGTTGTGGGAGCTTCCAAAAATATTATTTTGTGCCCATCGGCACACAGTTAAGACATTTGCGAACAGGGTTCTCGCTTGGATCCCCTTCCGCGGCTCCCTTGAGCAATCGTTGCCCATCAAGGGCATGTAATTCTCAAATTGTAAAGGTTGGTCATGTGCGGGTATTCGAGAGATTAATATGACTTCGTGTATAATGTCCCTATCGATGATAATTTCCCTATCACCCCATAGCAATTTTATAAACCCGAATTGGGTGAGACACCCATCCTCCATATACTTGTAAAAACGAGTGACTAATTCCGGCAATGCATAAGCGTTAGGGTGATTATAAATCAGAAAGTTCTAACCCCCACGCGCTATTTCGTTCGCAAAATAACTACCGTACACATCGTGTGAAAATATTTGTGAAAAATCACGTTCAAGTTGCATGCTGTGTGCCATCAGGTGTTCTACAGATCTAGAAATATAAAAACATAGAGGGTTTGGAAAGATCGAACCTCCCCTGAAAAATTCAGGGGGCGAAGAGACAGATGCACGGCGGAAACGCGGCGGGAAGGTTGCTACGGCGGCGGATCGGCGGCGGCGCGACGAGATCTCTCTGCAGAAGAAGCGGCGGCGGCGCTAGGGTTTCTGAGGGGATTAAAATTAGGGTTTGTGCAAACGGGGGGGTCGGGTTCTTTATATAGGGGGAAATGATGGATATTTGCAAATAAACCCCTCTAAAAAAGAGGAATTATTTGCAAATAAACCCCTCTAAAAAAGAGGAATTATTTGCAAATAAAAATTTTATTTTATTTTATTTTCTGAAAATTTACAAAAATGCTCAAATTTTTTTAAATATTTTTTTATTTTCAATTTTTATCTTTTGTTTTTTTATGTTATTTTTGAAAGCCAAATTATATCCCCCCAAACTTGAGTTAAACAATGTTACAAGTCAATGCCAAGCTTTGCAAAGACCAAAAGTCAACACCAACCAGTTGAAAAATTTATCTGTGTAACGTATCGGTCGGTGGAGGAACATGTTATAAAGAGCCAAGAAGAAGAAGTGAAGAGATACGTGGTGGTAAGGAAAGGGTTTGCGTGAATGTGAATGTGAGGAGATAAGAGGTGATGATAAATAAAAACGAGAATGTGAATGATTAGAAATGAGTGGAATATTGGAATTCTCGTATTTTATTAGAAGAAAAGGTGGTGGTTCAACTTCTATAGGTGGAGGTTGATTAACCACAAAATTCTCAAGGTGTTTCAGTGAATCCCTTACTGGCTTGGCATCATCCATCACATGTATATGATGTTCAATTATGAGGGAATTAATTCCCTCGATGTCCGCCATAGTCCAGCCAAAAGCTTGCCGGTTGTTTTGTAAGACCATTAACGGGGCTTTTTCTTGCTCGAGAGCTAGAGATGCCGAGATGATAACAGGAAGGGTCTCATTCTCACCTAAGTGAGCATATTTAAGATGAGACGACAACAACTTGAGTTCGAGTTTTGGAGGTGGTAAAATTGGTGAAACTGTCTCAAACTTGAAGGATTCCATCAATGGTTCGAAATCACTGTAAGCAACCGAGTCGGATGGTTCGACTAACTCATCCGAAAATTCAAACGACTCAAACTCGGGCGGTGAGTCATCAAAATCGTCCGAAAAAGTGAAACACTCATAATCGTTATCGGTTGTGCAAACTGTGTCAGATTCAAGGAGGAACGCACTAGTGGCGTCGAAACTGCTGTGATCGAACGGAAATTTTTCAAGCTCACAGTCCTTCTTGTGATTTCGTGGATCGAGCAAGCATCACGTATACTAGCTTTAGGCACGGAGGGCTGACTTTCTATCTTGTAAATGTTGAACTCACTTGACATCTTTCCGAAGGATAGAGTCATAGAGCCATTGCGACAATTGATTACATCATTGGAAGCGGCCAAAAATGGTCGACCGAGGATCACCGGAATTTGGTTCCGTGGGTTAGCCACAGGTTGTGTATCCATAACAATGAAATCAACAGGGAATATGAAGTCCCCTACTTTGATCAACACATCCTCTAACTCACCCCTAGGATGGGTGATGGATCAATCAGCCATTTGGAGAGTACAATGAGTGGGTTTCAACTCTCCAACACCTAATTGCTCATACACGGAATAGGGAAGCAGGTTAACACTAGAACCAAGATCTAAAAGTGCTCGATTGATGTTCTTATCCCCAATTGTTATTGAAATTGTAGGACAACCAGAGTCCTTTCGTTTTTGGGGCAAGGGTTGAGGTTGGGTAATAGCATTGCTCACGGCACTGGCTACGAGCACTTTCTTGGGCATCTGAGACTTTCTCTTCGTGGTGCATAAGCCCTTTAAGATTTTTGCATAAGAAGGGACTTGTTGGATTGCATCCAAGAGAGGTATGTTTATGCTAACCTGTTTGAATAACTCCACAATCTTCTCCATTTGTGGAGTTGGTTTATTGGATCTCAACTTGTTTGGAAATGGAACATTTTGAAAATTTGTTGAGTCCAATGTTTGTGGAGTAGATTGTGGAGTTGGAACGGATCCCAGTGTTGGTGTGTTCGTGAAGTGAGAAGTGAGTCCGTTCGAGTTAGAAGAAGTAGAGACTTGTGAAGAATGAAGAATAGGCTCTGAAGAAGACGAAGATGAAGAAGAAGAAGATGAAGAAGAAGCACCAGCAGGGGTGTTATCACTATTGCCCACGTTATTGTGCAACACTCTTCCAGATCTCAACGTGGTCACATCATTTACATTATGATTTTGTTGTTCATAAGCAACATGCGCGTTGTGTGTGTGACCGGGATTTGGTAATGGTTGAGATGGAAGCCTTCCCTTTTCTCGCTCACTCAATGTAGCATTCAGTTTTGCAATTTGGGCTTCGATTGATTTGATGCTCTGATCATGTGAAGCACTGTTTTGCACCAAAGACTGAATTGAAGTCTCCAACCTTGCTGCGGATTGTGTAGATTGTTTTAAAAATGCATCTAGACTTTGTTCCAGCGAGGAAACCTTATCATTATTCGGATGAACAAAATTGTTTTGACGATAAGAGTTGTTGGGTACAAAATTGTTCATTTAGTTTGGGTAAGGTTACGGTTGGAAAGGTTGCTGGTATTGAGTTTGTTGAGGTGCTTGTTGTAGTAGAGGAGGAGGCCTTTGAAAGTTGTTGTTGCCTTGGAATTGTTGATTTTGATTCTAAGCAAAATTTGTGTGGCTCCTCCAACTAGGATTATAAGTCGAAGAGTATGGATCATTTCTTTGTCTTTACTGAAAGGCAGCATTGACTTGATCTTGTCCTTGAATAGGTGGATTGTAAGGACACTCTTCGGTAAGATGGGATGGATCCGAACAACAAGCACAAAAAGTTCGTGGGGGTAAAGTAGGGGCAGGAGAAGGCGATGAGATCTTGGTCTCAATTGCTTCTAGCTTTTTCGTAAGTGCGGCCATTTCGGCCTTCATTGCAATCGACATATCTAATTGATGTATGCCTGCCCTAGACTGACCTGTTGAAGAAGATGAGGTGGTTTTAGTGCTTTCCCACTGAAGTGTTTGTTCAGCAAGAACGTCGAGAAATTGCCAAGCTTTCTCACTAGATTTTGTTAGAAAGTGACCTTGACAAATGGTTTCCAACAACTGCTTAGTTGCCGGGTTCAATCCTTCGTATAAAGTTTGGCAAAGTTGCCAATTCTCGATACCGTGGTGAGGGCATTGAACAAGTAGGTCTTTAAATCTTTCAAAACACTTCCAAAAGGGTTCGGAAGGAAGCTGGGAAAATTGAATAATCTCATTGCGAATTCTCGCGGTCTTGTGATGTGGGTAAAACTTTTTTAGAAAAGCTTTAACAAACTCTTCCCAATTTTTAATCGAGTGTGATGCTGTGCTATATAACCATTTCTCGGCTAGGTCACATAAGGTGAATGGAATGACACGTAGCCTTATAGCATCATCAGAAAGTTGGGTTGTCTTCATCATTGCGCAAATATTCTGGAATTTGTTTATGAAGATATAGGCATTTTCGGATTCCAGTCCGTAAAATTTTGGCAACATGTTGATGAAGTGGGGTTTGATCTCAAAGTTATCCCCATTTGCCGGTGGGAGTGAAAGACAAGTAGGTAAGACGGTGCGGATAGGGTAGAAAAGATCCTGGAGCGCGATTCGTTAGGGCGCTTCAACAGGCGGGTGTTGTGGGTTATTCACACCTAGTGGAGGTAGAATCAGTCCCGCTGGTAAGGGGTTGTTAGGATTGAATCCCGACATCTCCTTAGAAGACGAAGAATGTGAAGGTGAAGGTAAGGAAGTGGAAGGAATTTCGACTTCGGAGTCGAAAGCGTCGTCAGTCGGTACCAACGAGACACGGACTAATCGGACACTAGTGTCTCTAGTCTAACTGGACATACACTAAAAAGGAAGTGTAGTCAAAAAGGTGAAAAACAGAAGGTGGGGGTAAGAAAACGTCAATGAGAGGAAAGTGGATGTAAGTGGGGTGCACGGATTTCTTAGCGACAAGTTGCAAGTTTTTGTAAAAAATTTTCCTTTTTGTGTTTTTTTTATAAGGAGTTTTTTGCAAAAAGATTTTCAATAAAAGGCTTAGACACACGTTCAATCAATCACAAATGCACAATCAAGCCTAGATCTAGGGTCACCTAGGTCAACTAGACTGCTCCTAACTGTTCCAAAGGGCAAGATGTGAGGACCTCAAATCGCCTCTTCACCGCCAATTGTGGTCAGGTAAGCACAAGTAGAGAAAGGAGGGATCCGCTCACGAATCACCGTGAGACGGGCCTTTTAAAGTTACCTTTCCCTACCTGTCTATCCTAGGCACCACAAAGTCAGGTTAGGATTAACGATCGATGCCTACAACTATTCCTTTGTCCTATTGAGCGCGAAGTCCTTAGGGCTGAGTCTAATCTTTTTTAATTAACTTGATGGTCAATGCAATATGCTTTATGTGATTTTTGGGGTCCTGGGAAAGGTAATGAAATCCCCACCCAATCTGGATTGGTGTTCAAGCCCCTTAAAGTCAATTTAAATATGCAAAGCAGTAAACACAATCAAACACTTGCAAACACTTTTTTTTATTGCGGCGCAAAGAATCCTGCACAAGATCAAGTTATTGGAGAAGGGGTGAAGTTTTTGCGCAAAGAATCCTGTAGGAAAATTTTACAGAGGAGATAATAGGGGGTTCAGAAGAAGAACACAAGACTTACGGAAGGGTTTCGGGTTGCTGACGTCAGCAACCCGCCGCGGAAGCGCGGTCAAAGACTGGTCAATGTGGCGGAAACGCGGTACACAAGTCTGTTCAAGCCTCCCAACTTCTTCTTTTGATCTGTTGTGGTACTCTTCTGTTGTTCAGATTTGCTGTTTTTTGTTTCGCTCTCTGGAATTTTCCAGATCTGAATCCGTTCGTCGATCCTGCACAATTCAAACAAAACACCCTTCAAAAAATAACAAGTTGATAATTTTTTTATATTTTTATATTTTTCATTTTTTTTAATTTTTATGATTTTATATTAACCCGAAATTGCAAAAAGAAAATACTACGCCATCCCCGGCAACGACGCCATTTGGTTTAAGTCGGATTTTGTGATCGAAGAATTGTTTACCGCAATCAAGAACGGCGTCGCTTGGTAGCTAGCCGGTGAGTACGGGTCGGTCCACATGGATGTTGTGTATTTTCTAATTGTTCTAACGAGTTAATTCCAATTGTGGTGGATTGGATTATCACTAAAAACTAAGGTTGATCTAGACTAGGATTAAAACCTTGCTAGGGTTAGGTTTGTGTTAAGTTTGGAAAGTCAATATTCCTCACCGCTTTCTATGCCCTAATTAAGATCTATTAGGTGTTATGGTAATAATTAATAAAGAGGATTAGTACCATCGGGAAGAAACTAGGTTTCTTCCTCTAGGTTCTTGTCTTTCCTTTCTTAATTCTTATCCTAACCTCCATGGAAAACATATACAACCGGTCTTTTAAACTACGGTATCACCGCTACCTCGTGGGATAGGGTGCCGTAGTGAGTGGTGTGTGTATGTATGCATGGAGTCCTATAAAAATATGTAATGGGCAAGAAAGAGGTGAGAGATTTTCATCTCTCAAACCTTTCCTATTCCTAACCCTAACAAGTGAGGAACTACTCACTCATTAGGGAATTGATTGAAAGAAACATTTTTTATCTACAGCAAATAATTAAAAGTGCTAAACTAATTAATTAGGGCAGATAATTAAAATTCTATACTATGGCAGAAAAGAAATTAACTAGGGCAAGGTAAAGAAGAACTACTTACTTTATTTGATGCTCTCTTCATACATTTACAGCGAATTAAAATTCTGAAATAGATGAATAAAAACAGGCATACCTCAAAAAGAGGTTTAGGATTTCTATTTATATATCATAGAAACCCTAGGGTTACATTCGATACATATCTGCATTTACAATTTTACCCTAAGAAGCCTAGTCAACGCATCGCCACAGCGTTGAATTTTGCACCGACACATGTTCACCATGGCCGCGGATCCGCGGCCAGAAGGCATGTTTGGCCGCGGTTCCGCGGCCAAATTGTGGGCTTCTTGGTTGCATTTTCCTGGGTTGCTTCTGGTTGCATTTGTCTTCTTGTTTCTTCACTTGGTTTCTCAGATTCTCATCTAGTTCTCTTCCAGTTTTCCACAGTGCATAATGTTGTAGACTTTACCGTTTGCTTCGTGTCGAAGTCTTGAACCTTGCGCTGCCTTTGTACTTTGTGAACTTGTTCATTGATCTTCGTTTATTCTCCAAACTGTAGGCATGATCAAGATTCTTCCATTAGTTGGTCGTAGTCTCACTTTTGTATCGTCTTTTCATCATTTTCACTGTTTTTGTTCTGAGAACCTACAACCTGCAACTATGTAGCAGACATGGATCAAAAGCACATGTTTATTTGTAAAATGAATAAGAATGGGGAATATAATAATGCAAAATTATGATATGAACATCTGCTCTGGCCGAAACCGCACGGTTTTTCCCCTTAGAGCGAACCACATCGTTACCCTTCGTGCTGCGAGGAAGTGCAGTCACGAAATCCATTGTGATGTGTTGCCACTTCCATTCTAGGATAGGTAACGGTTGAAGTAAACCAGCTATCCTGTGATGTTCAGCCTTTACTTGCTGACACACCAAGCATTTAGCGACGCTTCTGGCCACTTCACGCTTCATTCCATGCCACCAGTAATTTTGACGCAGATCTTTGTATATCTTTGTACCTCCAGGGTGTACTGAATGAGGAGAGCTGTGGGTTTCTTTCATCAACTCTTCTCGCACAGAACCTTTTGGTACACACAATGTCGGTACCCCGGCTCTTGTTCACGGAGCAAAGTGCCACACAGAACAAAGTGCCACGCCAATTGTCATACCAAGAGGGCAGGGGCCACCTCTTGAATCTGTGGGGGACACCTCTAGAGTCCGTGGGAGCCACTGTAGAATAATGGGTGTAACACCCCACCCCCCAGTATAGATGGTATTGTCCGCTCTGGCCGAAACCGCACGGTTTTTCCCTTTAAAGCGAACCGGACCCGACCAGGGGCCACTTCCCAGGAGGCCACCCATCCCAAGACTTCCCTGGCCCGAGCACGCTTAACTACAGAGTTCTCAAGCTCCTGTAGTTCCGGTTCACTTAAAAGGCGTCTTTGTAATTGAGGGTGTTATCATTATATTTTTAATGCAGTCCGGTCCTCTTTCGGAATGTGTTCCGAAGATTCCCCATTGTTCTACAGTGGGTCCCACGGACTCTAGTGGTGGCCCCCACAGATTCAAGAGGTGGCCCCCACCCTCTTGATAGACAATTGGCGTGGCACTTTGTTCTGTGTGGCACTTTGCTCCGTGAACAAGAACCGGGTCCCGACATTCTCCCCACGTTTGAACAATGGTTCGTCCTTGAACCACAGACCTACTACTGAGGAACCCTGCATGGGCCACCATAAATTTAACACCCCACTCCCCAGTACAGATGGTATTGTCCGCTCTGGCCAAAACCGCACGGTTTATCCCTTTAGAGCGAATCAGACCTGACCAGAGGCCACTTCCCAGGAGGTCACCCATCCCAAGACTTCGCTGGCCCGAGCACGCTTAACTACAGAGTTCTCAAGCTCATGTAGTTCCGGTTCACTTAAAAGGCGCCTCTGTAATTGAGAATGGTATCATTATATTTATAATGCAGTCCGGTCCTCTTTCGGAATGTGTTCCAAAAATTCTCCTTTGTAACAACCCTAAATTTCATATACAAGTTTTTACAAAAAAAATTTCAAAAATCCATAAAGGGGTATTTATTGCCTGAGCACAAGACTTAAGTAATTAATTAGCAATTTAATTACAAGAAGGAGCTTCTGGCTCATTGGTAATACCTTGCACTGCTGAACCAAGCCATCAGAGTTCAAATCCCATGCCCCACATTATTTTTAATATTATTTTGTTTTGAAACCTTTAGAATACCAAGGGTTTACACGTGCATATCTCACAAAAACCCCCCTACACCAAAAAATGTAACATTGCCAGAGGATAGATGAACCGTCGGGGGGGATTCCGGCCGCCGGACTCGACCGGAAATCGGCCAACTCGGCCTCGACTCGGCCGACTCAGTCTTCCGACCGAGTCACGGCCGAGTCACCCCCGAGTCGGCCGATTCCGGCGACGACCCCAACATGAAAATTGTGTCTTTTCACATTCCCTATGCACCTGCAAAATTTTAGCCTCAGACTATTTCCAGAGCTCTTTTAAAACCCCAATTACTCCACTTTTAATACATTTTTAATACATTTTATTACATTTTTCATTTTAACCTTTCACCTACCCTAACCCTAGCCTAACTCTATAAATACCACTCCTACCCTCTACCCTCTCACCCCAAACTCTGAGCCAACTCTCTAAAATTCTCAAGAACTCTTGTGTGCAATCGAATTGAGCACGAGGCGAAGCTACGGCGAAATTTTCCGGCGAACTTCCGACGATCATTATAGGAGCTCCCGGCGACGAAGCGACGCACCGGCGACTCCTCCCGTTCCATCTCCCTCTTCTATTTGTCCAAAACCCGTAAGTCCCATTTTCTATCTCTCTTTTCTATTCTAAAAATACGGATTTACAAAACCCGACGGAATCGGAACAAATCCGATTTCCGCTTCGGTTTCTTCATAAAACTCCACTTCTCGTTAATACAATTATATTTAAACTCTCTCATGTTGACTATTAAACACTAATCAACAAAATTGATCAAGTTTCATTTCATAAAATGATGGCTATTTCAATTTATCGTATTTTTCACTTAAATACCATATTGTTTCAATTCTACATTTAACTCCATTAAACTTGCTATACCTTTAAGTAGATCACGAGGTAACGACCCACCTCCTCACACACTTATATGCAACATAACACGATACCCTCGAGAACATAGAATACGGGAAAACAAACATTTTCATTTAAATACCATTTACTTAATAAAACCATTTCTAAAAGATTTACTATCGATACATTTTTACAAATAAATACCACTTAATATGAAAATAGGATAAGGTTGCGGGCATTCAGTCGTTTATCTAAACCTGACTTTGTGGTGTCTAGGCTAGACAAGTGAGAAAGGTAACTTTAAAAGGCCCGTCTCACGGTGATTCGTGAGCGGATCTCTCCTTTCTTCACTTGTACTTACCTGGCCACAATTGGCGGTGAAGAGGCGATTTGAGATATCTCACAACTTGTCGTTTTGGACCAGTTAGGAGCAGTCTAGTTGACTTAGGAGACCCTAGAACATAGAATACGGAAAATACGGCATCATTGCAAATAAATACCATTTACTTAATAAAACCGTTTTCTAAAGGATTTAATATTTATACAATCTTTGCAAAGCGCCGCTACAACCCATTTTGGAGAACCCGTTCGGGATGGTGCGGATTATCGCACATCCTCGGGCTTAGTAGTGCGAGATTCAGACCTCCGCAAGGAGCATTCGGTCTCGAAAGATTTAAAATACGACATCTTAAGAAAATGAGATTTTTAGAATATAAAATATATATTAAAATTACTTTTGTATAAATATATGTATATTTATCAATGAAAATATCTATTTTGTAATGATATAAATATTCCACCTTTTCTACAATATCACAAGAATCGATCTTACACTAAAATACCATGAATTCCATACAAAACCAATATTACAAATAAATACCATTTATTATGAAATTAGGATATTTCCACTAGAAATATCACAATATAAAATCTACATTCATTACAACTCTAAAGACGATTAATAAATACTTGGGGTGTATTTTGAAAAATATATAAAAGTATTTTTACATAAAACCCTCTCAAGTTCTATAATTTACCTTAAGGACCCTAGTAAATATAGGTTTAAGCGGGACCAATCTCTTGAGCCTCAGGGAGCCGGAGAAGTGGGTGCTTGCCTATCTAAGATAGACAACTTAACAACGGTGTTATCAATACGGTAATCGTCTTTGAAAAAGACACGAAAGGTTACCGATAACATAAAAACAACCAGGACTTCAATTTACTTTTCTAATTGTCTGACTCAGTTTGAGTCTCATTATAATCTGACTTGAATATGATTCAAGTACAATCTACAATCTACAATCTATAGTCTACAATTTACAATATTACATTTCAACTTGAATCCATGAATCCATTATTCTATCAACTTGACTGAACCGAACCATGGATATACATTCCATTTACATGATTCTCCAGTTACATCCTTTTACTGATATCATGGTTTCGGTCAGTCATCCAATTATACAATCTATACAGTTTACAATACAAGACAATACAATACAACAATACAATCAAGATAACACTACGGGGTTTAAGGGGTAGACTGGTACGGAATATGTTAAAGGTGGCACGAGCTGGTCACTTAAGACGTAATTACATCCATGCCGTTGTTCCGTGGTATTATCGACGGAGCCTTGTACTACGGGTTACTAAAGTCTCCGGTGTAAGTGGGTCTCCTCTTGTATACAATGGCATCTTCTGTACCAAGCTACAAACAACAACGTTAATTCAATATTACAACAATATAATACAACTTTAAAAGATACCTTCTTATTCTGTCTATTCTACTTTCCTCTTATCTTTGGGACTTACCGAGCGACCTGTTCGCTGACGACATTCTATTTCTTTCTTCTTTGAATGTCGTCAGGTGATTTGGACCCGTCAGAGATTGAGCCCACCGTTGAAGACTTGGACCATTTCAGCAAAGACACCGAGCTCTAGTCATTGTACACTTTCCATTCAGTACTTTCATTCCTGTTATGCCATTGTTTAGGCATTGCTTTTTATTCAGTTGTATTTACTTTTCATGCATTATACAAAAGAATGTTAATAAATAAAGTTGCTATGTATTTACTTTATATTGCTTAGATATGCTTAGCGTATTTACTTCAGAGTAAATACGTAGCGGACCAGTCGCGTCCCCTTCGCCGTATACCGGGAAGCGGGGCGTGACACACAATCTACTGCCGTAACTCAAAGATTCATCTTCATGTATGATGAAGTCTGTTCGAAGTCCACTTTCCACTTGTTCTCTGATCTTTTGTAACTTAACATCACTTGCTTGAGCTGCTTTGATATGATGACAATGGTAGATTGAACTTGTAAGTTCATCAAATTTGAAGTGTTATCTAGGATGACTACTTCAATCTCCATTTGATGCAAGTCTTGTTGAAGCTTCCACTGTGCGGTGAGATTCAGTGCTAATGGTTGGCGACTAAGGGCATCAGATACTACATTCACCTTCCCTGGATGATATTGTAGGTTGATGTCGAAATCCGCCATGAGTTCTAACCATCTTCTCTGCCGTATATTCAACTCTTTCTGAATAAACACATATTTCAGACTTTTGTGATTCGTATGTCCACTCGTTCACCAAGAAGATAATTGCGCCAAATTTTGAGAGCAAAGATTACGGCCGCCAACTCCAAATCATGCGTCGGATAGTTGCGCTCATGAATCTTCAGCTGCCTTGAAGTATAAACCATAACTTTTCCGTGCTGATGTAGAACACATCCTAATCTCTTACCGGATGCATCATAATGCACTTCAAAACCTCTAGATTGATCCGGTATGACGAGAATAGGTGCTAATGTCAATCTTGACTTGAGTTCTACGAAAGCTCGTTCGCATGCTTCTGACCACATGAATTCTTCATCTTTACGTGTGAACTTGGTCAGGGGTGTTGCAATCTTCGAAAATCCTTCAATGAACCTTCTGTAATATCTTGCTAAACCCAAGAAAATTCGAATGCCCTTCACTGACTTCGGTGTCGGCCATTCGCTTACTGCTGATACTTTAGCTGGATCTACAGAGATTCTATCGCCTGATACAATATGTCCGAGAAAACCGACTTGATCTAGACAAAACTCGCATTTGCTGTACTTGGCATAGAGTTGATGCTTTCGTAGAGTTTCCAGGACAATTCGTAGGTGCTCGGCATGTTCCTTTCGACTCTTAGAATACACCAGAATGTCGTCGATGAAGATGACAACAAACCTGTCTAAGTACTCTCGGAAAACTTGATTCATTAGGTTCATGAATATAGCTGGTGCGTTGGTCACTCTAAATGGCATCACAAGAAATTCATAATGACTATAGCGAGTTCTGAATACCGTTTTATGGATATCAGATTCTTTGACCTTCACCTGATGATAACCCGAACGAAAATCTAATTTGGAGAAAACGCAAGATCCACTTAGCTGATCGAACAGATCGTCGATGCGCGGGAGTGGATACTTTTTCTTTATAGTTACATCGTTCAGAGCTCTATAATCAATGCACATTCGATATAAACCTTCCTTCTTCTTTACAAGCAGAACTGGCAATCCCCAACTTGAAGTGCTGGGACGAATCCATCCTTTCGCCAATAATTCGTCCAACTGAGTTCGGACTTCTTTCAAACCTTCCGGACTTAACCGATACGGTGCTTTGATCACTGGTTGTGCTCCAGGTACTAAATCAATACTGAATTCAAGAGCTCGATCAGGAGGCAAACTTGATATGTCTTCAGGAAATACATAGTCGAACTCTCGAACTATCTCTGGATTCGATCCTTCCTCCGCTTGAAGTGTTGCGATTACTGCCTTCTTCGGTTTTTCCTTGTATGTGCTTGTCTCCAGGGTACAGTCTCCACTTTTGAAATAGAAGATCAGATGCTCTGGAATCTCGAAGACTACCCTTCTTTGATGACAGTCAATGGTAGCATAGAATGTTCTGAGCTAATCCATACCTAAAACGACATCGAAATTCGGTATGTCCAGCACCTTGAAGTCAGCATAGAATTCTATGCTGCAGACGACCACTAGACACAGATCGTATCCCATTACTGCCTTTAGAATGTCGTTCCCTAAACTGACATTCCAACCAGATACGAGAGGTTTGACTGGAATCGCATGAGTTCGGACGAACTGTTGCGACATAAGCAATGAGACGCTCTCCAGTATCAAAGAGTGCTAGTGCAGGAATTGAGGCTACTAAGATTGTACCTAAGTTATGTGGGATAGGGTTTAGGTATAAGGAAATGATTTATAGATATGTATATAGACTGAAGGAATGTTTGAAAGGAAAGTGTTACCAGGAATGACTTGGCCGGTGGCTTCAGCCTTTTCCACAGTCATTGTGAAAGCCCGTCGCCTCGGCACATTCCTCCTTGCTAGAGGAGCATTCCTCTGCCCGTTCTTTTGTACTTGAGGTACATTCCGTTGAGCTTGATGGAACTGACGAGGAGAAGGTGTAGTCGGTCCACAAGGAGGTGGAGCAGGTAGTGCGAGTCGTGGAGCAGGTGCCTGGATGGCTAGGCGCTGGTAATAAGTTATTGCTGGCCTGGGTGCAGCATTTGGGTTGTGTCTACGAGGACAAGACCCAATGTCATGAGTAGCTGAGCCGCAGACTAAGCAAAGACGATTTGCACGCCGGCAGTTTTTTGCCAAATATCCATCTCTCCTGCAGTAAGTGCAAAAGGCTGGGTTGGGCCAGTTGTTCGGTACTCCCTGTCTCCTGGGCACAAATTGTGGGCTTGAAGAGGCTCCTCCTGCCATCTGAGTAGCAGTGCGCTTTATCCCGGCAGATTGAGGTCTGCCTCTCATCTTCACTACTGCCTCGTATCGACGGGCAGCTTTCAGGGCCATCTCGTGGGTTGGGAAATCCCCTGTAGCTAAAGCAGCTTGGATTTCCGAATCTAACCCTTGCTGAAATCTTCTGGATCCGATCTCAGCAGTTGGTATCAAATGTGCCGCGAACCTATTAAGGTCTTGTATTAGCTGTGTAATATGTGATGTTAAGAAATCGAATATTGAGATATATCTTACCTACTGAGTATGGTAAACTCAGCATCATACCCATCTATTGACTTGGTCCATATCGAACCCTATTGTAAATGAATAAATTGATGCTCCATGCCGAATCGGGCAGTCTCTAGGATGTATTTCGCGTCTAACATGTCACGAAAATTCTTCCATTTGATAGGTTGGTCAAGACGGCTTTCTTCCGCCTTCCACCAGACTCATGCATTGTCAGTGAGCCGCAGCTTCGCAACTCGAACACAAGCGATCTCTGGCACTTGTGCCGCTGCCAGATCATCCTCAATACTCTGAGCCCATTTCTCAGCTTCCAGAGGGATCTCTTTTCCCGAGAACTTCTTGGGGTGTAAAGCCCGTAATTGCTTTACCCCAGGTGCTTCCGCTTCTGGATGGTTCATCAAAATAGCAGTTTGCTGCTACTGTTCTTCCAGGAGGCTGCGAATCATCTTAAGCAGTATCGTCTGCTCATTGATCGGAGCAGCGACGGTAGGTGTAAGCGTTAGAGGTGGTGGAGTGTTGTTGAAATTGGTGCTGGTGTTGTTTGGGGAATCCATAACCTTGAAAGAAAATTTTGGGTTAGGACAGATTCAAAATATATGAAATTGGAAGATTCAAGGAATATGTAAAGAATGTTTTTAGTTGCTGATTCTTGTGCTATATTGCTTAGGACTTCATACAGAATTAATCCGCATGTCCATGCAGAACTGACCTGCATGTCCATACAGAGCTGACCTGCATGGGTCTCCAACAAAACTTGTCATGCCGCGCTTCCCAGTGTACGGGCAAGGAGACGCGACGAGGCCGCTACGTATTTACTCAGAAGTAAACACGCTAAGAGTATCTAAGCAATATAAAGTAAATGTACACAAGAGACATGAATATAAATAAACAACAATTTTATTTATTAAACATTCTTTTACAGGTACAACTGGAACGTAAATACATGGATAGAAAGCAATGCCTAAACAATGGCATAGCTGAAATGAAATAAATATGTACAAGTATCTAAAGCTCCGAGTCAAAAGCAAACTTCTGCAAATCCTCAGTACTAGGCTGGGTCTCCAATGTGTCCGAATCACCTGACAACATTCCAAAGAAAGAAGAAATGAATGTCGTCGGCGAACAATCGCTCGGCCTAAAGATGAGTAGAGATAGAATAGACAGAAAGAGAATAAGACTAGTAATGTTTAATTATATGGTTAACGTAGTTGTTTGTTGTTTGGTATAGAATAGGCCAGTGTATACGAGAGGAGTCCTACTATTCCGGAGACTAGGGTATACGGAGCACAAGGAACCGTTCAGCCACAGTACAATGGCAATAGATATTCAGGTTAGGTGTATTAAGGTTACAGTCTCGTACCACTTCTAACACATTCCGTACCAATCTACCCCTTATAAACCCCGCGATGTCTTTTGTATTGATTGTATTGTTTTGTTGTATAGATGGATGACTTGCCGAAACCATGATACCCGTAAACAGAATGGATATAAATGGAGAGTTATGTAGACGGAGTATATCCATGGTTCGGTTCGGTCAATATAGATTGGCATAGATTGAATAAATGGATTCATGGATTCATGTTGTATTGTAGTTTATACTTGAATCATATTTAAATCAGATTGATTAGATTAAGACTCAGTCTGAGTTAGACACTTTGAAAAGAAATTGAAATCCTGAATTAGTTTTGATGTTATCGGTAACTGTTGCACATGGACGACAAGATTTGTGTCTTTTTCCAAGACAATTATCGTATTGATAACACCGTTTGTTAGAATATCTACCTTAGATAGGCAAGCACCCACATTCTCCGGCTCCCTGAGGCTCAAGAGAATTGGAATGAGACCAGCGGGAAGAGAGGGGATAAAACCTATATTTACTAGGGTCCTTATTGTAAATTAGTATACCTTGAGGGGGTTTTATGTAAAAATAATTTTGATATAATTTCAAAATACACCTCAAATATTTAATTATCGTCTTTAGGGTTTTCATAGATGTATATTTTATAAAAGTGAAATTTCTAGTGAGTAGAACCTAGTTTTCATATTATATGGTATTATATTGAAATATCGGTATCTTGCATTGAACTGTAATGGTATTTTCCTGTAATGGTGATTTCTTTGATTTAGAAAACTTGGAATATTTATATAATATAATTAAAATAGATATTTTGATAATAGTTATATATATTTAATAAAAATAGATTTTATTTATTTTTGTAGAAATCTCATTTTCTAAAGAAAAACGCATTAAAAATTCCATCGAGATCGAATGCTCCTTTCGGAGATCTGTGTCTCGATCTACTAGGCCCGAGAATGTGCGATAATCCACACCATTCCGAACGGGGACCCCAAAAGTGGGTTGCAGAGGCGCAATTGCAAGAAATTTATTAACACACTTTTAAAGAAATGGTTTTGCAAGTTTGATAGTATTTATTTGTAATGTCGTATTATCCCATAACTATATTCCCAAAACTTCATCGTGCTATGTCAAACATTTGTGTTGTGATGAGTTAGGTCATTACCTCATGAGTTATCTAAAAGTAATACAAGTATTATGTGAATTATGACGAAATGTAAAGTATGTGGTATTTTACCATAAAAATACAATAAAAGTTGCATAAATGATTCTTTTGAGATGAAACTTGTTTTAAAATGTTTTTAATATTTGTTAAACATTATATGACAGTATGGTATTTTATTGCTTAAGAAAACAGACTTTTTAAGAAAAAACCGAATCGGAAGTCGGATTAACTCCGCTTCCATCGGGTTTTATAAATTAAAGTTTTTAGAATAGAAGAAGAGAGGGGGGGGGGGCTTACTGGCCATAAAACAAGAGGAGAGAGAGAGGGGAAACTAAGGAAGGTGTTTCTGCCATCGCATATTTTCCTATACTTCGTACCCTGAGCTATTTTCTTGATGTATTCCACTATCTACATTTATAAAATGCCGTGATAATGAATGGTATAAATAAGGAGAAAGCAAGAGAATGATACATATATTACGATTCAAGTTTTATTGCAATTCAACTAAAAGTTCAACGGATACAAGATTTCAAACGGAAAGAAATATTCATAAGAGGATGACAACATTATTACTGAAAGTAGAAAACATAAAAAATTTTCTTTGACTACTAAAACGTTGCATTCTCATCACGCGAGTTGAATCCTGGGTTGGGTCCGCCTTACTCTCAAAGTTCGAACTACACAATAATCATCACTTGTCAGAAATGTGGAGAGTGGACAAGTCTCCTCCTTGCAGCTCCTTCCCTTTTGGGCAACCGTTGATGAGATGTTCGTTGGATCCGCAAATTAGACATTTCTCTTGGGCGCGACGACAATCCCTCTGAAGATGTCCTGGCCTCTTACAGTACCTACAACATGGGGTCTTCTGCTGCTTCTGTCGCGGGGAAACAAATTGGCGCTTCATCTTCTTCTCTTTTCCTCGTCTAACGGGGACCCCTTTATGATTGGAGACTCCCGCTGGTGCCTGATTCACCTGCCTTCTCAGTCCTTCAGCTAACAAGTCGTTCGTTCGCTCCTGGGCTTCCTTCAGACCTTGCATTACACTCAGGATCTCAACAGTCTGATTCTGGGGAGTGGAGATAGAGGAAGAGTCGTTGGAAGACATGATCCTGAAACAATATTTTTGAGGATGATATAAGGCACAAGCTACAAGAATCAAGATATAATATGGATTGGACAAAGATTCAAGAATATTAGATGTGATGAAATTCATTGCAATTGGAAAATCAACTGTATGACTCTAAGTTACTTAAACAGAGTACGATAGTGCAATTGCAACCACGTAACCTTGCCAAGTCACCCGAAACCCTAGCGAATGGATAGCAGGACACTCAATGTGAATATGGATCAAGGATACCAAGTTTACAATCTAGACTGAGGGATGTCATAGATTGTCAAACTCCACACGGAAAACTGCAATCCCAATCGAAGCAAAACCTGGCTCTGATACCAACTAAACCATGTCACGCCCCGCTTCCCAAAATACGGAATACGAGGGGTTGACAAGGCCAGCCATGCTCCTACGGTCAAGGAAATGTCCTGCCGTAGTCACACTTTGGCTTCTAGTTTTGCATGGTAAACAGTAAATGATGCGCAGGTAATGAGAAATGCAGTAACTGAATGAAACAATGTAAAGAACTGACCTGATGGGAAACAAAAAGGAAATAACTCTGGATAGCTAAACAAGATGTCCGTGATGTACGTCTAGCCCCGGTCCAAGCTAAACCTTCTCCTCACACTAAGCATGCATACTCAGGTCGTCAGAGCGACACAATAACAAAATGATATGTATATACAAGTAACAACTCTAACAGTGGCTATAGATATATATAACAGTAAATCAATGATGGTATAGGTATAAACATGTAGTACTTAATGCAGCGGAACTGTAAAAGCAGTAGAATGATATGCCACGTATGTCAACACTGTAAGTATATATATCGATATTATCATCCCTATCAGTCTCTAAGTCTCACTGTACAGGTCACTAAACCTATCGTCAGTCCAAATGTGAGAGTCAACCACTCGCGAGTGTCCTCCACCCAAGGGTAGAACCCAAGGGCAGAACCCAAGGGCAAGAGACCACAGGCCCAACATGTATTCACGGTAATAATCATGTACCCTGTAAATCTCCATATATCTCCCTAAATATATATAAACCGGCATGGGACTCCCGAGTTTCTGTTGAACTCACACTCAAACTACCCCACACCCCGTGGTCTACATCAAACGCTAACCATAACCCTAAATACCAATCGGTCGGTGACAAGTCTGCGCGAGAACTGGAGGCAGGACCTCCATCAAGCACGTCCCGACTAATACCTAAGATAAATGGCAGTGTCTGGTGCCTTATCTGTGACACCCGTGCATGAGATTCCATAAGTGTCCCATACCACTTATAGTCACACGTATACGCGTCCCACAGACGTTGACAATGCAATAGAATAATAAGGTTCGCTGATTGTGTACAAGTACGTATCACTTTCACTTATTCACTGATACACGAACACTAACGTACTTGCCACAATCATCACTAATACCTAACACTGGGTAATGCACGTTATCACTAGGTTATCAATGCAGTGACATGTGTATGATATGATGCGTAAACAGTATTTAAAGCATGATTAAGGTGTCATAAAACAGTATTCTATCACTTGCGCGATTTATTATGAATCGTACGTGTACAGTTTAGGGAAACGATAAACAGGTAATAATTAGTATGTTCAGTTATCTATCCATCGAATTTAGTTTCAAGTCAATCGGGTTCCAGGATCATTAATTATAGTCATTTCATTTTAAGCGTTCACGGCTGGAAATCCGGTTTCAGAATCAGAAGTCCGTTTCGCAATGCATTTTAATCCCAGTTGGGATTAGATTTTAGCTATGCTACAGTGAATGAAATCTAGGGTTTTCAGTTAGGTTTTCAACGCAACAGACGGATCCTCAATCGCATTTATACGTCAGGAGATATACTCTGTTTAATACTAGTATGTCAGTTCTGATTCTGTTGGGGCTGTTATGTGTCCCGATCTTTTAAATTACAGGTTAAATAGCAAATGTTGACGAAACAGGGTGAAACCACTTGTATTGTCTAGATAACATATTCACCTATAATAAACAATGGAGTTCCGCAACCTACGATTTAAGGAAGCAGGCTGGTGTTCATTACGGGACAGTAAACAACAGCTGGAGTCGCTCTGGACTGCAGTCCAGAGTCGCACTCCGATTCAAATATTGTCACAGTTTAAGTACAGGAATATCTGGAAACTAGTATAGGGTTAAAGATCGTCGAGTTGGCTTCGATTTGAGCCCCCGAACGGATCATTCCAGTATGTATATAATTTATGGTGATTTTAACGGTTTTCAGGTACAAGAAAATTCCAGTTTTACGAGTAAACTTGAGGGTAGTTGTTTTGGTCGTTAACGGTCATATTTTCCAGCGAAATTTGCACAGGGGATTCATCACAACCAGGGCCAATACAGACAATCTAATTCCGTCAAAATAGACAAGTATTTTCACTGGAAACACACATCGAACAGGTATGGCACATAATTGATCTAACATTGTAACTTTATGATTTAAGTAATTTAAGATTATAACTTGAGTAATTAGCATGTAAGCAAGTAAAATATTTGCCTGGGAACGTCTCGGGGTTGTACGGCAGCGGCGACGACCGAGACAGCAGTGATCGACGACGTATGAAAAGTGCTCGATGAAATGCCAAAGCTTGAATGTTTTGTGGTGATCTCGACTCGGCTTGTGGAGGCGAGGGTGGTTTCAATGAGGTGGAGGTTGCTGGCGGGGTTCAGGTGAGGTGCTCGGGATGTGGGTTCGAGAGAGGGAAAGTGATATATAGAGAGAGAGAGTGAGAAGTGTAGAGAGAGGGAGAGATAGAGAGAACACACACAGAGAGAGAGGGGGGAGGGAGGACAGAGAGGGAGAGATAGCAGGAGAGAGAAATAGAATGCAGAGGGAAGGTGAGGGAGAGAGCAGGGGGGAGAGAGAGAGATTAGAGAGAGTTAGAGAGAGAGAGACAAGCAGAGATGATGGCGATAGTGATGATGACGATGGTGGTCGAAGGTGGCACCGGGGTGTCGCTGGTGACGTGAGTGGCCGGCGGTTGGCGCGACTTAAGGTGGTTCCGGCGGTGTTGGGAGGAGGCGGATGAAGAGATGAGGTGGTCGGTGATGGGTGCAGGGAGGAGGAAGGAGAGGGAGCTCGCGGTTTCTGGAAGGACGAGGGAGGAGCGAAGAGAGAGAAGCGATGCCGGCGACGGTGGCGAGGCGAGCGCGGCGTCGGTGTGATGTGTGCGTGGGTCGGGAGTGGTAGCGGGAAGAGGAGGAAGAAGGAGAAAGTGATGGGAGTGAGAGAGAAGAGAAAGAGAGATGACGAGGGTTAGAGAGGGGAGTGCGCGACGTGGGGTAACGGCATGCGAGCGCTGGCGTGAGCGACGGCGTGGGTCACGACGGAGGAAACGGATCGCGAGCGGGAATCGTGGGAAGTAGCCGTTGGGAAGAAGGGGGTGTAGAGGCGGGTCGGGTCGGTGAAACGGGTGCGGGCGTGGGCTGAAGGAGAAGGGCCGGGCCTGTGAAGAATTTAAATAAATTATAAGAAAAGAAAACGGGCCGGGCCAAGAAAAATAAAAAGGAAAAGAATTAATTGGGGAAAGAAGCGGGCCGGGCTGCTGGGCTCGAATAAAAGAAATGGAGTTTAGTTTAAAGAGAATGGGCCGAGGGTAATTAAAAGGAATTGAGTTTATGAAAAAGATAAAGGAATGGGCTTGGGATTTTTGGTTTGGGATAAATAAATTTATAAATAAAATAAATAAAATTATAAATAAAATAAATAGGGTTACAAAGTAACAAAATACAGATTTTGGTATAAAAGGGGCTGGGTATTACAATTTTCATATTTCAAATCCAAATTTTTGGACCCGACCCGGGGGTATTTCTGATGTATTTTGTAGTCCGCCTAAATTCAAATTAATTATTTTTTATTTGATTTATTTTTAAGATTTTCTGTTGTTAGGTTGGGAACTAAATATATATCTGTTAGGTTTAAAAATCTTTTCTAAATTTTATCACTTTTCCAGCCGAGCCAATCAAAGCTCTCTCCTTTGCACCTAGGCCCCACGTCTCTCTCTTTCTCCCCTCACCGCAGCCCTTCTTGACCATCTTCGACCCCTGCTCGATCACGGTGCTACCTCCATCTTCTTCTTCCTTCCCAGAAATCCGAGAACCCATCAACATTGCACCCACGACTCCTCCTAATCTTTCTTCAACCCTCGGTCAAGCAGCCACCTTCTTCCTTCACCCAACTCGAGAGCACCCCCTTCATCCCTCGCCGCTCCCATAGCCGAGAGCAAAACCTTCAACTCCTCCATCGCCACCTATGCCTCCATACTCGAGCAACCCATCAACCCATGTCACCGTCGCGATCTTCTTCATATTCATCTCCCATCAACCGCTGAGTCCCTAGCGCTTTCGCCGCCGACTTG
This sequence comes from Agapanthus africanus, assembly GCA_030015575.1. NCBI lineage: Eukaryota > Viridiplantae > Streptophyta > Magnoliopsida > Asparagales > Amaryllidaceae > Agapanthus > Agapanthus africanus. The sequence continues at coordinate 708,094,645 of JASDDO010000022.1, forward strand.
TACTTCTCTTTCTCCATCTTCCCTTCATCAAACCCAACTTCCTCTCCTCAGCAACTCCGATCCCACCTAACCAAACCCATAACAGCCGAGACCCCACCTTCAGATCCTATAACCGAGCAAACTCCAGCCATCAAATCACGTCGACGTTGCCTCATTCTCGGCACGGCAACAACTGTCGTAGCCATCTTTTTCATCATGGTTGCCGTGGCTACTTCTTCACTCGCCTGCATTTGATCCTGGCCGAGTCTCAACTTCGGGCCGAGCACTACTTGGCTGCATCCCTAACCAAGCCGAGATCGAGCTTGGATCTTGCTTCGTTTCGTCGTTTTCCATCGTCACCGCCGTTGAGTTGCCGAAATCCGGTCGTGCCGTCAACGATCCCGACGACCCAGCGAGCGTACCTGACCCGTGTGATCACACTGTGCATGGTTTGGATCCGTTCCGTGGACCGTGCGCGCGCCGCGACGTTTTCCGCCGACGTGAGACGTTCCGTATTCCCGTTCTTGATCCGTCCAGGCAAGTTAATCTTGCTACATGCTATTTAAATCATTATATACCCATTCTAATATATATCTTACCTGTAGTTTTAATCTAGTACCCCATGTATCCTTTTATAACATTTCGATGTTCCGTTTGCATCAGTTTATATCATTTTAGATCTAGAACATGGAACTTATCTTGTTGTATACTAGATTACGTTATACTGCATCCATACCAATATTTATATCACGTATTTCTTGGTTGTACATCCCATGTTACCATTTAATACTTTTATAACTTCGGATACCGGTTGCATCCATTTCATTTAGAATATATATCATTGTATCCATAGATCGCTTGAATATATAACAATGTAATATTGACACCCCATGTTTTATAAATTGCACCCTATTTAGTTGGGAACTATAAACGTAACCACATTTATATTTTAAATCACATAATAACTGGTTGCATAGTCTAAGGTACCCTTTTTACAGTTTTACCCTAATGGACACCCGTGTGCATCTAACCTGTTTTACATATAAGATTGCATCCCTAGGCCATTTAATACCTGTTAATGAGATTGTAGGATTCCATCTTCATTTAATTGTATAATACTAATGTTGAAGCTATAACTCTAACCCTAATCGATAACCATACATCCTTATAGTTAGCTGATACCTGTGTGCATATCATCTTACATGTTCCAGTTTATTGTGCTATTAGTACCTATGCTTGTTTAGTTATAATCATGTGTATGTTAGTTTGATTATGAGTACCCACATGACATATTGTGCGTTCTGACATGACTTGTTGCACTTCCTACTTGATATGACATGGTACCGCACAGTCTTGACCTGACATGACACCTAAATACACTACTTGACCTGACCTGATGTACCATGGCTTGACCTATTACCTGATCTTGTGTCTAATGCCAACAAACCTGACATGTAGTTCTTACGGACCGTTCCTGTTGTCTATCCAGACAAACCTGCACCTACCTGATTCTGAGTTGGCATTAGTTCTTGATTACTTAATACCTGACTTGATCACATATAACTTGGGGGTATGGGGAAATCAATGATGAAATCCTGACTTGTAACTCGACAGTTGCTTGCTTATACTGATCAGTTTTAGAGGCTAGGCCCGCCTCGGGACGATGCTGCTGACATCGTTCGTCTTTACCCTTTTTCTTTTAGTGCCTAGCGGCACGTCTCGGTTTCAGCCCGAGAGTCTTAGACCGTAGTCCCGGGCATGCACGGGATACTATTGAGTTATATCGATGATTCATCAAATTGATTTCAAAGACTTGAGAGTAGTTAACCTAGTAGACCAGTTTAGATAACTCATTACACATGACCCCACTGTCCTTACTTATATCACTGTTATGCTTGTTTACCATTTATGATCATACTTGCATGTATTACTACCCCTGCTTATATTATTGCTTGATGTTATGAAGCGCTGACGTCTGGGTTTTGCATGCCCAGATCTTCTACCTTGATTGCAGACTGATCAGGAGTATTGCCGCTGTTAGACCGAGCGGTGAAGATCCTGTTGGCATGCAGTTTCACTTCCAGGTGTTTCATTTATTGTATCTTTTGGCTTCCGCATATTATTATTTCTTGACTCCTTTATTCTGGCTTATGGACATGTATTAGATAGTTTAGTTTACTTTCCTGTTCTTGATATCTCTACAGCCATAATGTGACTGTGGAAGGATTTTTCCTATCCACAGGTAGCATGGTTGGCTATGTCACGTGCCTATCTTAGCGTACTCTGGGAAGCGAGGCGTGACATTATTCAACAATATGGGAGAAGTGGGGTTGGCCAAGGGGTGCTCGGGCAAAAATATCAGAGAGCAGTCCCCGCGGCATATCCCGGCGGTGCCGGTCTTTATGAGCATCTCGCCAGTCGATCCCCGGTGGCTGATGCTTGGATCGTCGCCATGTGCCCCTCACGTTTCATATACCCTCGTGCATATGTTTGATTATTCTGTAACTTATAATATTAGTGTAGTGTACGTGCAAACTCTTGGGCTTCTAAAAGATTAAAAGAAAATTAAATAAAAAGATAATGTGGCTGGGAGGATTCGATTACAGGGGCTACGTCACAGCAGTGTAAGGCTTTACCAATGTGCTACAAGTACTTTCTTTCTGTTAAAAAGTAAAACAAATACTTATAGTGTACACAGGATTGCAAATACCCCAGTTGTACATTAACTTTTAAACAATTTTCTGTACATTGAAATTGGAGTTGTTACACCGTCCGACCTCCAACCGACCTCCCACGTCCTCTTCGGGTTCACAAACCATTCTGTCTTGACCGAGGGATCGATCACCCTCCCTCTCAACATCGGGGAAGCAGGCAGAACACGAACCATACCGGTGAACTTTCTCGTTGCCAAGATCCCGTCGTCCTATAACATCCTCTTGGGACGCCCCACCCTAAATGCCCTCCAGGCTTAGATCTCGACCTATCACCTCGCGCTCAAGTTCCCTTTGGACAATAGGGGGTAGGCCGGGTCTACGGAGACCAGCAAACCGCCAGGGTCTGTCTCGCCTCAACGACTCCCGGGGAGAAAGAGGTTAACGACTTCGAAGACATGTACGATCCTTAGGAGTCTCTGGATACACGTGATGACCAAAAAGAAATTCGAGACGTCCTGGTAGAGGCTTTGGTAGAAGTTCCTCCCATGGAGAGAGACGACGACTGAACTATCCAGATCAGCTCACTCTTAACAGGGAGCGATCGGGTCGACCTGATCCAGTTCCTCCGAGACAACTCCGATGTGTTCGCTTGGACCCTAACGAACATGCCTGGGATCAACCCTAAGGTAATCTCCCATAAGCTCCGTGTCGACTCGAAAGCCTGGCCCGTCCGACAAAAGAAAAGAAGTTTCGCGCCAATTAAGCAAAAAACGATAGAGGAGAAAGTGGACCGACCACTCGCGGTCGGCTTCATCCGGAGCCTGGACAACTTGGTGTTCGCCACCGAAAGACGCGACCGGGACGTTGGGACGTCCGGCCTGAATTTTGGGGGCAGATACTATTTGGTTTTATCCGTCCACCTCTCCGCGGAGGTTTAGACAGATGCAGCCGATGTAGCAGACTTTGTCAGATTCCCCCTCGTTGTGAGGGATTTTTGATTGTGGGGATGCTCTTCCCTACAAGCGCAAGCCCCTGTAGTTAATTACGCTACCGCATCGCGGTAACAACTTTCTCCTTCTCCAGATGGTCATTTCGTGTCGTATGTGTTTGTTTTATTTTTGGTTGCCTGTGGATTGTATACGGAGACTAATGTATGTTGTCGCCCGTAGGGCGTGGATTAGTCCAAATCCGTATTTTCTTAGATTTGGGTTTGGGTTGGTTTAAGGATCGTTAATCTTGTTTTAGATTAAGATCAACTTAAATGCTTGTTAAGGATACGTTAGTCTAATTTTAGACTAAGATCTACTCAACAGGATTTTAAGATCATTTAGATCCAATGAAAGAGCATTTAGGCCCTATCAATTTAGTTTAAGGACGTTATGGTCCATAGTTAGTTTCAGGACATTGCGGTCCATGGAGTTTAAGAACTTCATAGTCCATGTTTAAAGTCGTCGTAGTCTGTAGGGTTTAAAGACATCATAGTCTGTAGGGTTTAAAGACGTCATAGTCTGTGGGGCTATGGTATAGCCAATTTTGGGATGCACCAAAAGTTATTGGTTATTGGGACCCTCCACCTCTCTGAAGACGTTGAAGAATTACAACGACACGTATCAGAGGTGTGGATAGATGTACCCTTGAACCAGTGAATGTTCATCAAAAATTTGATAATCTTGTTTGGGACCGAGTCCAATAAAGAGTGCATGGGCTCAGTTGATTATGAGTTTGGCTAACTTGGGCTGAGCCCACTGAGTCTCTGTCATTTCTCTTCTTTTTCTTATAAAGTGTTAGACACTTGTTAGGACATAGTCCGTGCACATACTGCTAAACATTTATTGGGGTACTGACACCCACTTTCTTTTTATTTTTTATTGAGTGTTGAACACTCTTTATGGCGCAGAGCGCTTGGCGCCGAGTGCCAGATTTGGAGCGCTAAGGCGCTTCTTCTGAAACAACGCCCACGTGGGGAGCACGTGGAGCGCCTGGCGCTGAGCGCCAGATTTGGAGCGCTGGAGCGCTAAAGCGCTTACTTTAAAATAGGCCCACGTGAGGAGCACGTGGCGCGCTTGGCGCTGAGCGCCGGACTTGGAATGCTAAGGCGTTTCTTCTAAATTGGAACGCTAAGGCGTTTCTAATAAAATAGCGCGGTAAGGCGCTTCTTATAAAATAGCGTCCACGTGAGGAGCACGTGGGGCGCTTGGCGCTGAGCGCAAAACTTGGAGCGCTTAAAGCGCTCCTTTTAAATTGGAGTGCTAAGGCACTTCTTTGGCGGCTCTGATGTAAGGTTCCTAGGCACTCTTGTGAAGGTTCATAAGGCATCAAACATGTCCGAATAAAATTTTAGACGTGCCGAACAACCCAAAACCGGGATCTTTGCTAGATTATTAGGGTTTACCATGCAAGTAAACATCTTTACTACTAAGTTTGAGAGATTACAACCTTTGTAGTCCGCTCCTTCGCTTCACAAGCTCCGAGTAGAAGTCCCTTCGCCGCGATCCGCGATCTCCCGGACTCAAGAGAGGCTCCACGACTCGAACGATCCATGCTAGCTTGTAGTGTTCCACTTCTCCGATGATCTACGTCGAAGTTGCTATAACTCAAGCTCTCTCACTCTAAAGAGGTGAACACCCTAATCTAATGGGCTAGATTAGATGAGAATGATGGAGTAGTATTTATGCTTTCTTTTTATATCATTTTCTCACAAGAAATCATCACAAAAGAAATCACAAGTGAGCACTTTCAAAAACTCAAGAGATAAGAAGATGAAGAATAATGAGATAATTTCTTTTGTGATGAATAGTAGATAAGAATATATGATTGATTATGTAACCATGGTCAAGGATGAGAAGCTTAACCTTTGTAGAGAATAAACTAGGGCTAGGGTTTGGTTAGGTTAGAAATAAGTCATGGATAAATATCAACCATAATATCTTAACCAAGACAAAAACAAAGCTTCTAGATGGTGCAAGAAGAAGCTAATCCTAATCAAACCCTAATCCCTTTTTATCATCTCTAAACTTGTTTCATTATCAATTATATCATGTTACTATAATATATATCATATATATATTATATTTGTAACAAAAGAAAATAATACAATTAATATATATCGCATATATATCAATGTATTATCCGGTGAGAAAATGAAATAATAAAGCGAGCCAATATTAGATAATGTAATACAATATATCATATATATTATTATACATTAAATCATCGAATCAACACTTGATCCGACGATCCGGCTATATCGAATATAACCGACTAATATATCATGTACCGATTCATCGAATCAACACTTGATCCGATGACCCGGTTCATATCTAAATATCGCGAGAATACAATACGGTATCTCATATCGTATTATCCTCGGTCTTGCACATATCACATATGTGCCTCTACTCCGTTTTGCCTGAGCCAAGAAACCTCTGTGTAGGACTCTAAAGAATAGTCAATACGCCGGTAGCAGGTGATGATCATATCAAACACCCACAAGCTGCAAGCGGTCAGCTAAACGTAACAGCCACCCAGGTATTGAGCGATCAGAAGATCAACAAGCTAGCCTGTACGTTCTCCTGTGAATCCAATCAGTAACACTCCCGTACAGTCCGGTCTGTTCGTCTGATATGTCGCATATCAAGTCTAGGGGTGGTATACGTCAGACCCCAGTAACCGATAAGTCGTGTCGATGTGAGGCTCATAACAGGTCAAGAAACTACTGGTAACACTTACCAGTATATCTCTATATCATCTCTAGCCAGGGACTTCCAGTTATAGCCAATCGAACACAGCACAACATCAACTCCCTATACCGGGAGAGACGAATCCCCTCCTATCGCTCATTGCCTCCATGTGATTCGGGACTGTACCCAAAAGCCACCGTTTTGCACGCCCTCTTGGACATGGTAAGGTGGAAATCAAAGCACAGTGGGAATCACACAAGACTCTATGACGATCTCGGGTCTACAGACTACCCTGTACCAGTGTCACCGGAGAACTGCCATCTGACGTGTGGTATATCACCATCTGGGAGTTCTCAGCGAGTCCGTCCAGTGTACCCAGTCTCCACTGAGCACCCGTACACCATCCTTGATGTCAAACACCGATGGATATGGGATCATCCATCGCCCATCATATGGGTCAAGATGCGTATACGCTAGTCTACTCTGGTGTATCGATGTCCTATCTCGATATACCCTCGACTAGGAACAGTTATAGGATGTACTCATCGACTACCATGGCTCCACTAGTATGATCTCATCATAGTCCTAGTAGTCGAGTACAGATCCTAAGGGCTTTATCAACATGTGAGAGTAAGACAGTAAACCAGTACAAGTCAACATGTCAAGATAAAGTGAAACCAAATAGCATACTATCATGACGAGCAAGAAAGTCCTCTCTGTATATATCCAAGCATCCATCATAATATACATCATATGTACAACAATGGCCTCTAGGGCATATACATAACTAACAATCTCCCACTTGCACTAAGGCCAGCTGCTGTAGTATCTCATACCTAGCGTCCCGAATAATCTCTCAAACTGTATCTGGGGAATGGCCTTCGTGAGTGGATCCGCAGTGTTGTCCTTCATATCTACTCTCCTGACCTCGATCTCCCGGCGATCAACTATCTCCCTGATCAGGTGATACCGCCTCAGAATATGTCTGGATTTCTGATGGGACCTGGGTTCCTTGGCCAAAACCATAGCTCCATTGTTATTGCAATACAGAGGTATTGGATGCTCAATGGATGGAACCACACCAAGTTCACTAATGAACTTCTTTATCCAGACAGCCTCTTTGGCAGCATCGTTGGCAGCGATGTATTCAGCCTCTATCGTCGAGTCTGCAACGGTATCCTGTTTGGAACTCTTCCAACATACCGCCCCTCCATTGAGGGTAAAGACAAATCCCGAGTGCGACTTAGAGTCGTCCTTATCACTTTGGAAGCTGGAATCGGTAAAGGACTCCACCCGGAGTTCTCCGTTACCATACACCAAGAACATGTCTCTAGTCCTTCGCAAGTACTTGAGAATGTTCTTCACAGCTGTCCAGTGACTCTCTCCAGGATCTGCTTGATACCGACTCACTACACTTAGTGAGTATGCTACATCGGGTCTGGTACATAGCATCGCATACATGATAGAGCCTACTGCCGAAGCATAGGGTATCCCTTACATGCGAGCTCTCTCCAAATCAGTCTTGGGAGACATCTTTTTGGAGAGAGTGAGTCCAGAGATCGTGGGTTGGTTCCTGATTGTAACAAATTCTTGATGTGTAATATCAAATCAAATAGTTCCCGATAACGGTTTCATTTGATCGATAAGAGTTTTTGTTTGTGTAAATTGAATAAAGTGAATAAGTTTCTTTGTGTCGGTAATTAGAAAATTGAATAAAATTCACAATCAAAGAATTATATTTGACCGCAATCAATTACGGTGTCAGTTGTAGATCGTAAGCGAGTGCGGATCGTCCACAGGGATTGTGCGATTCGTTTTTATATTTGATTTGTTTGAATTGAAAAGTTAATCGAAAAGAAAACAAAACATGATTCAAGATTTTATCGATTGATTCAAGTGTCACTAATCTAATCAAGAATCAAGAAAATGATAAACAATCGAGAATCGGGTTTCGATGATATTTCCAACTAAATGTCAAGAATCTAAATGAGGCTCGTAGGAATCGATCGAATCTATAGACGTGATGTAATCTCAAGATATCGTGTTCTTGTCCTTCGAAGAATTGATACTAGATCGATGATGATCGACGAGAGTTAGGGCTTCCTCGTGAAACTAGGGTTTCATCATTTAACCCTTGTTCTTTCATCGATATCATTCACATTCTAGCCTCTAGCAATTTCAAGAAACGATCGTAACTCCCCAATTTCGAGCGATATCAATCAAGAAAGCATCGCAACGAACTGGGTTGTCGGTTCTTGAACTTGCTAGGGTTTACAAAACTCGTAGGACTCAAGAATCGATTTCAGATATGTTACATCATCATTCTATTGATCGTCTCGACTCCTCGACGAGCGGAGTATTACTCAAACATCACAACAAGAACCACAACTAGAAATTGAGATCGAATCATGATGTAAGAATTTAAAGAAAACAAGATAAAAGAATATCACCTTTTATTTATATCAACAATTTGATTACAGTCGCTCAAGAACTACAAGAGGAAGAACTAAATTGTCGATCTGGCATCGCTTTTCTCCGTGAGTCATGGATCGGCTTGGACCACTTGCTCTGTTGAAGATCGGCTCTGCTCATAAAAGGTTGCAAGGCTTCTTGCTTGATGGGGTACTCGGGATCTTGGCTTTTGATTGGAATTAGAGTTAGGGTTTCACACAAGTCTTGTCACTAGACTTGTGGAAGAAGAAGAAAGAGAGTGAATGGATCAATCAATTTCAATGAATGAATAATGGATTCCTTTACAAGTGAGCCTAGGGTCTTATTCATAGATTCCCCAAACTCTAGGCCTTGAGTTTGAAATAGAAGTTCCCTCCAAAAGTTTGTTGAAAGACATCTAGAAGTAGTTAGTTAGGCTTAGCTTAGGGTTTAAGCTAGGGTTTAGGGAGAAGTTTCTAGAATACAAGGCTAGTTTAGTGTAGATCCAAGGGTTTGCTGATCTGGCAGAAGTTTCTGGGGCTTTCTAGAAATTGTTGTGTCATTCTGAGCTGTACACACTGAGGTAGGAGTTGTGCACCAAAAATGGGGATCTGAAGTAGTAGAAGCGCCGCGGAACCGCGGCACAAGGCGGCTTAGGCCGCGGTTCCGCGGCCATTTGGGCTCCTTGGGGCTTCAACTTTCTTGTGTTGGTTTCTTATGTCTTCAGGTGTCTTTTATAATATAGTGAATTCCTTAATTCCCTTTACATCAATACCAGATTCCAATTCCTTGAGTTGGCGTATCTTTTAGCAGTATAAATTTGAGCAAGCTTCTGATTTTCCTGCACGGACTTCGAAACACGGGTTGCAATATATAGAAATGATGCTATGCTATGAAATGCAGTCAATTTCCCTAGAAATGCCAGTTTTAAGGTCTAACACATGTAATCTAATATTTTGCGACATATTTGCTAATATGTGTAATATGAATGCCGAACACTTCTATATGAATGCAATTGATGAGGAAATTGCCGGCTAAAAGATGCAATATTTTCGACTAATTAAATTCCCCCAAACTTAATTTCGATCGTCTCGAGCGAACTTTTTTATTAAAAAGAAAATGAGAAAATAAAGAAAGAGAAAAAACTAACTAGCACACTTTCGTAGGCAACACGATTGCACTGAGCACGTGCCACAAGCCTTTAAACCTCTAGGCGTCCCTAGTAGGAGGAGTGTTGTCTCCTGAGGTTTTTTCAGCGGATTGCACCCACAAAATCCAATAATAAAAGAAAGATCATGAATATTACATTTAAAGACAAGAATTGTAAAAGAAAAGCTTCGAAAATTAGGGTTTCCAACTAAGCTAGCTTTTCGGTTGTCATGAGCCCTATCTTAATGGTCATGAAAAGATGTTAGAAATCACGTCCTCCCTCAATAAAACATCGTCTTATTCTTCATTCCTATCTTTCTTCCAAATATCGATCATATAACCCTGCGTGTGTGTAAAGGACATCCTTACACCCGGAGAATTCAATTCAAGCTATCATACTCTTGCCCATCAGCCTCAGTACTTTTTAATTAATGAATATTTAGATGAGATTGCTCACGCACTTTCATGCGACCGTTTATACTTCTTGAGGTACTAACCGACCGATTACTCATGTGTTTGCTTATTTGGTGTATTTTCCTCGTCTTGCACCACCTCAGGCATAGCAGTGGCTCTCAGACCAGTTGGCCTTAGGGCACTAGGTGAAGAAGCACCCTCACTATATTTTTTTATTGCCCTTGGTGATAACAAAACCAGTGTTCATTTTTCTCACTATTATCTTCATTTTTTTTTATTTCCTTTATACTTTTGGCTTTAAGACAAGAGCATTTCAAGGTATCCTCTACTATCCCAGGCTTCAAGACGTGTGTAAGTGCGAATAGCAGGGTATCAACGTTCAAAATGTTTGGCTTCCAGAATAGAAACTATTTTTCAGACTTATTTTTATCCTCAGATTAGTAACTTCCTTAATCTTACTAACCCTTGGGACAAAGACTCATAACTACTTATTACTAGTTCGTATAAGAAAACTTCTAATTTTCTTGGTTTTCTTAAATTTTTCTAATCTCATGGATGCAATTTTTCACTATCTAATCTTTTATTATCTTATTTATGTACAAAAAATATTTTTATCTTTTTGAATTTTTTAAAATTTTTTTATAGGTTTTGAAAAATGTTTTGTGCTTATGCAAATGATATGCAAATGATGCAAAAATAAGCACAAACCTCCCCCAAACTTGTTTTCAACAGTGTCCTCACTGTTGCCTTATGCTAAATCTCGAAAAACCTGTAAGCTTGGGAGGAATTTATTAGTGGGGGCAAAATATTTAAGTGAAGAACCTCCCCCAAACTTATTTTTTTGGCTCAAAATTTTGTAAAAAACTATCTTTTCAAGAGCCAGAAAAATATACCCCCCCAAACTTGAGTTATGCAATGTTAATCTTTTGAAATCACAAGTGGGGGTCAAAAATCATTTATCGATGCCAAGCTTTGCAAAGACCGAATGTTAACACCAACCATTCAAAAATTTTATTAATGCAGTGCTCTGGTTGGTGGAAGAAGAAGTATGGAAAGGGTAAGTGGTGGAACAGAATGTGTGTGCGTCTCATTTTGGAGAGACAATGCAGTGAATGTGATGGATTGCTCGCATTCTTCTTACAAGTCAAAAGAAGGGGTGGAGCTTCAATTTCAATGATTGGGACATGATTCATCTCAACACCCGTGTTATTCAGAAATGCGAGTTCATCAGCGAAGATCTCTTCAAAAGTTTCATCAATACCCCGAAGAATAATGTCATCACAAAGTGCGGGGTGATCTTCAGACTCTAAAAGCAGTTCATAATTAGTGTTAATTGTTGACCCGGATATCTCGGTAGAAGAGTCCGTATGTGTATGATACATAGTTGGGTCAAACAATAACGTATGAAAAGAGTCAAGATCAGTATTATGAGGGTCATCAAATTCGCTGCTGTCGACATCCATTAAGTCGACAGAACAGACCTGAGCAGTAGGTTCAGAAGGTACACTTCCTAACCTGTAAATGTTCATCTCAATTGTCTTCTTCCCGAAGGATAGGGTCATAGAACCATTACGACAGTTGATGATAGCATTGGAAGTGGCCAAAAAGGGGCAACCTAAAATCACCGGAATTTGATTCCGTGAGTTTGCTACAGGCTGTGTATCAATTACAATAAAGTCCACAGGGAATATAAATTCCCCGATTTTTATTAACACATCCTCTAGTTCACCCCTCGGTTTGGTGATTGATCGGTCAGCCATCTGGAGAGTGCAAGGAGATGGTTTCAACTCTCCGATCCCTAACTGCTCATAGACTGAGAAAGGAAGCAGGTTAACACTTGCCCCAAGGTCTAGTAGAGCACGGTTAATGTGTTTTTCCCCAATAGAGATGGAAATCGTAGGATAACCAGGATCCTTACGTTTCCTCGGTAATTGCTGGGGGAAAGCTGTGTCTACAGTCTTTGCCATGAATATCTTCTTGGGTATTTGTTTCTTCCTCTTTCTAGTGCACAAGTCTTTAAGAACTTTCGCATATGCGGGGACTTGTTGGATAGCATCTAGAAGAGGGATATTGATGTTAACCTGTTTAAACATCTCAGTGATCTTCTCCATATGTGGACTTGGTGTGTTAGCCCTTAACCGATTAGGATAAGGTGCTTTAGCAATAAGCGCTGGATCCATCATAGGAGAAGGAAGTGTGTGTGGAACCGATCCCAGAATAGAAGTGGAGATCGTCTGTGGAGGAGTAAAAGAGGTGGGCTGAAGTGGCGAGCCTTTTGGGAAACGAAGAATAGGCTCGGAAGAAGGTGGTGGGGTAGAAGAACTGGGGTCAGAACTAGAAGTGTGTGTGTGAGGAAAGGTCTCAGCCGGGGTGTTGATAGGATTGTCAATATCATCAACTTCTTCCTCAACATGATTGTCAAGCACTCTCCCAGATCTCAACGCGGTGATTGCATTCACATGATGTGAATAGCCAGGATTGGGTAAGGGTTGAGCTGGGAGTTTCCCTTTCTCTCTTGCACTCATTTCAGCTTTTAATCGTGCAATTTCTTCTTCCATCAATTTAATACTCTCGTTTTGGGATGCAGAGTTTTTCTCAATTTTATCGACAGAAGACTTTATTTAAGCCGAAACTTGCATGATATTTGTTAAGACCAAATTCATGTATTGTGCAAAAGAAGAGGATTCATCAGTTCCGGTCAACTGTAAAGGACTAGACAGTGCAGGTGTGTTGACCGGATTTTGAAAGTTATGTGCTTGAAAGGGGTGCTGACTCAATTGAAGTTGTGGTTGCTGTTGTGGTGGAGGGACCCTTTGGAAATTGTTTTGGTTTGGAACCGTGTTTTGAGATTGTGATTGGTTCCAAGCAAAATTAGGGTGATTCCTCCAACCCTGATTATATGTGGAAGAAAATGGATCGTTTCTAGGTCTTTGAAATGCGGCATTGGTATGCTTATGACCTTGAAACGGACATTCTTATGTCAAGTGAGACGGATCAGAACAGCAGCCATATACAGTTTTGGAAAGTGACATTGGCTTAAGGGTGGCAGCTAAAAATTTGTTTTCCATAGTCTCGAGTTTCTTGTGTATAGCTGAAATGTCAGCTCTAACTCTTATGGAAACATCTGATTGGTTGTTGCCACTCCTAAATGATGGACTTTCCCACTGTAAGATTTTTCAGCGAACTCTTCTAAATATCTCCAAGCTTCCCCATCATTCTTAGTCATAAAAGTACCTTGACACATGTTTTCAAGACTCTGTTTAGTGTTAGGGTTACTGCCCTCATATATGATTCGGCAAAGCTCCCATCTCGGGATGCCGTGATGAGGACATTGAACCAATAGATCCTTGAAACGTTCAAAGCATTTAGAGAATGGTTCAGTAGGGAGCTGGGCAAATTGATTCAGTTCGCTACGGATTCGAGCTGTCTTTTGTATTGGGTAAAATTTCTTAAGGAATGCAGCGACGAATTCTTCCCAATTCGTAATAGAGTGTGCGGTAGTGTTATATAGCCACTTCTCGGCTATATCGCACAAGGTAAATGGAAGAAGTCGTAGACGCATCGCATCCAATGAAAGTTGTGACGTACCCATCATTGCGCATACGTTTTCAAATTTGGTAATGAAAACGTAAGCGTCCTCAGTCTCGAGTCTGTGGAATTTGGGTAAAAGGTTGATGTACTGGGGTTTAATTTCAAAGTTATCTCCATTGGCTGGTGGTGTGGATAAGCAGGTCGAAAGAGGACCTCGAATAGGGTAGCACCTCTCCTGGAGAGAGATGCGGGGTGGATTCTGCGCACCAACGGACGGCAGCAGATTAGGGTTAAAGAAGTTCGATGGAGGTGGATCCATCGGTGTGGGTGTGGTAGTAGGTAAAGGAAAGGTAAATGGAGAAATATCGACTTCGGAGTCGATAAAGGGTACGCGGACTAAACGGGCACTAGAATCCCGTGTCCAGCCTATCTTGTACTAAAAAGGGTTAGTACAAGTGGTAGCGTTGACTTATAATTAGGGGTAAATGAATGAATGCGGTGTTTGCTTTGAAAAAGGGACGGATTTTTTTAAAAAAAAAATGATGCGACACAACAAATGTAGCACACAAACCCTAGAATCTAGTGGTCACCTAGGTCCGGCTCTAGACCGCTCCTAACTGCCAAAAGACAAGTCGCAGGATAGAATCCTCCACTGCCTCTTTGTTCCCCTGTGGCCAGGTAAGTGCCAGGTAAGTGGGAAGGTACTCCACTACGTAAGTAGTGGGCCTAATTAATAACCACTAGCCTTCGACACACTTGCCTAGACACCACAAGAAAACGCGGATAAGCAATGAATTACCCACGGCCTTCTTCTGTCCTAAGTGAGCGCGACGGTCCTTAGAGTCATCTCTAGATATTTTTTAGTTAATGTGGGTCAATGCGGATGCAAGTTTTGCGATTTTCGGGGCCTAGGAAGGGTAATGAAATCCCCACCTAATTTGGATTTGGCCGTGCCCCTTAATATCTGTATTTAGAATGCAAACAACCAAGAAACAAAAACACGCACAAATTTAATTTTGCAATTTGCGAGCTGCGATTATTTGCAAAGAATCCTGCAGAAATTTGTTAGTTGGAGCTAAAAAGAGGAGAGAGGAGAAGGTAAAGAGTCACCTGAGGAATTTTGGCACAGAGAGGGCTTCACCAAGGCGCGGAACTGCCGCAAATGCTGGCTCCCACCACGGAATCGCGGTCTTATGTGCAGATCACTACACCAAAATTCAGCAGGGAGCTTCTGTAGACTCCCTCAGCTCTCTGGTATTTTCCAAAAAAATTTCCAATTTCCCAGCAAGCTCCAGATCTCCTTGCAATGAACCACAACAAATTGTTTAGGGTTTGCACGAATTTTGATTACAAAAATTACAATGGAATAAATCTTTCAATTCAAACTTTAATATGAAACGAATTAGCGCGTAATCCCCGGCAACGGCGCCATTTGGCTGTAATAAAATTCCCGATAACGGTATAGTGGTGAGTATTCCCGCCTGTCACGCGGGTGACCCGGGTTCGATCCCCGGCAACGGCGCCATTTGATTGTAACAAATTCTTGATGTGTAATATCAAATCAAATAGTTCCCGATAACGGTTTCATTTGATCGATAAGAGTTTTTGTTTGTGTAAATTGAATAAAGCGAATAAGTTTTTTTGTGTCGGTAATTAGAAAATTGAATAAAATTCACAATCAAAGAATTATATTTGACCGCAATCAATTACGGTGTCAGTTGTAGATCGTAAGCGAGTGCGGATCATCCACAGGGATTGTGCAATTCGTTTTTATATTTGATTTGTTTGAATTGAAAAGTTAATCGAAAAAAAAACAAAACATGATTCAAGATTTTATCGATTGATTCAAGTGTCACTAATCTAATCAAGAATCAAGAAAATGATAAACAATCGAGAATCGGGTTTCGATGATATTTCCAACCAAATGTCAAGAATCTAAATGAAGCTCATAGGAATCGATCGAATCTATAGACGTGATGTAATCTCAAGATATCGTGTTCTTGTCCTTCGAAGAATTGATACTAGATCGATGATGATCGACGAGAGTTAGGGCTTCCTCGTGAAACTAGGGTTTCATCATTTAACCCTTGTTCTTTCGTCGATATCATTCACGTTCTAGCCTCTAGCAATTTCAAGAAACGATTGTAACTCCCCAATTTCGAGCGATATCAATCAAGAAAGCACCGCAACGAACTGGGTTGTCGGTTCTTGAACTTGCTAGGGTTTACAAAACTCGTAGGACTCAAGAATCGATTTCAGATATGTTACATCATCATTCTATTGATCGTCTCGACTCCTCAACGAGCGGAGTATTACTCAAACATCACAACAAGAACCACAACTAGAAATTGAGATCGAATCATGATGCAAGAATTTAAAGAAAACAAGATAAAAGAATATCACATTTTATTTATATCAACAATTTGATTACAGTCGCTCAAGAACTACAAGAGGAAGAACTAAATTGTCGATCTGGCATCGCTTTTCTCCGTGAGTCGTGGATCGGCTTGGACCACTTGCTCTGTTGAAGATCGGCTCTGCTCATAAAAGGTTGCAAGGCTTCTTGCTTGATGGGGTACTCGGGATCTTGGCTTTTGATTGGAATTAGAGTTAGGGTTTCACATAAGCCTTGTCACTAGACTTGTGGAAGAAGAATAAAGAGAGTGAATGGATCAATCAATTTCAATGAATGAATAATGGATTCCTTTACAAGTGAGCCTAGGGTCTTATTTATAGATTTCCCAAACCCTAGGCCTTGAGTTTGAAATAGAAGTTCCCTCCAAAAGTTTGTTGAAATACTTCTAGAAGTAGTTAGTTAGGCTTAGCTTAGGGTTTAAGCTAGGGTTTAGGGAGAAGTTTCTAGAATACAAGGCTAGTTTAGTGTAGATCCAAGGGTTTGCTGATCTGGCAGAAGTTTCTGGGGCTTTCTGGAAATTGTTGTGTCATTCTTAGATGTACACACTGAGGTAGGAGTTGTGCACCAAAAATGGGGATCTGAAGTGGTAGAAGCGCCGCGGAACCGCGGCACAAGGCGGCTTAGGCCGCGGTTCCGCGGCCATTTGGGCTCCTTGGGGCTTCAACTTTCTTGTGTTGGTTTCTTATGTTTTCAGGTGTCTTTTATAATATAGTGAATTCCTTAATGCCCTTTACATCAATACCAGATTCCAATTCCTTGAGTTGGCGTATCTTTTAGCAGTGTAAATTTGAGCAAGCTTCTGATTTTCCTGCACGGACTTCGAAACACGGGTTGCAATATATAGAAATGATGCCATGCTATGAAATGCAGTCAATTTCCCTAGAAATGCCGGTTTTAAGGTCTAACACATGTAATCTGATATTTTGCGACATATTTGCTAATATGTGTAATATGAATGCCGAACACTTCTATATGAATGCAATTGATGAGGAAATTGCCGGCTAAAAGATGCAATATTTTCGACTAATCAGTTCCCACGCTTGGATTCTTCCATACTAAACCCCTTTAGTATGGTGTCAATGTACCTGGATTGGGACAATCCCAGTATCCTTTTGGATCTATCTCTATAGATCCTGATTCCCAATATGCAGGAGGCATCACCTAGATCTTTCATTGAGAATCTTTGTGATAAGAAGAGCTTGACTGATTGCAGCATAGGAATATCATTTCCTATCAAGAGTATGTCATCCACGTACAATACGAGGAAGACAACCTTACTCTCTGCTACCTTCTTATAGATACAAGGTTCATCTATATTTTTGATGAAGTCAAACACTTTGACTACAACATCAAAACAGATGTTCCAACTCCATGATACTTGCTTTAACCAATAAATGGATTTAAGCAGTTTGCACACCTTTCCGCTGCTCCCACTATCTACGAAGCCCTCTGGCTGAGTCATGTACACGCACTCTTCTAAATCACCATTTGTAACAACTCCAATTTTTGTATACCAAAATTTGCTTTAAATATGACGTATACTTGGAGTATTGATGTTGCTGGAAACAATTTAAGTATCTATTTTCTTACAATAATTACAAGAAGGAACTTGTAGCTCATTGGTAATACCTTGCACTGCTGAACCAAGCCACCAGAGTTCGAATCCCATGCCCCACATATTTTTTATTATCTTTTTGTTTTAAATTTTTGGGAAGTCAAACGGTCAAACAGCCATAACTCACAATTTATTACAATATATAAAAAATAAAGTATACCAAAATTCCCCCAGACAAAACCACACCCAACGAGACTCGACTCGGCCCTGACTTAGCCAAGTCGGCCGGCGACTCGGCCGGCGCCGCCGGCCGGACTCGGCCGGTCGGCCGAGTCGTCAACACGAAAAATTTTCGTGTTGACTTGGTCAACCCCCCTGCATGGTCCATTTTCTCAGAACTGTTACACAATTTCCATTACACCTCTTTTAAGTCCAAATTTAATGAAATTTTAATGAATTATATATATATTTTTTATATTTTTTTATCCAAACCCTAACCCTAGCCTAGCCCTATATAAAGACCCCTACCCTCTACCTTTTCACCTCACAACTCTAAGTCCACTCTCCCAAATTCTCGAGAACTTGGTACGAAGAGCGAGAAGCGAAGCGCTGCCGAAACCGACGACGGATTCCGGCGATCGGACTAGAACTTTCGCGACGTTTTCGACGCACCGACAACCACCACTTCCCTTAGCCTCCTTAGCTTGTCCAAACCCGTAAGTCCCATCTATTCTATCTCTCTTTTCTTTTAATAGAAAATACGACTTTTTTGGAACCCGACGGAAATCGGAACAAACCGATTTCCGATTCGGTTTTTCTACAAAATTCCACTTGTCACCTAATCCATAATACCTACCTATATTCATGTTGACTATTAATCACCCATAAACCAATTTAAATAAAGTTTCTCACATGAAATGATAGTTTTCTTATAAAACCGTATTCTTTTCATAACAATACCATAAAGTTTATTTTTCTCGTTTTAAATAATTCCCTCACTCTTAAATATGTTTATCTTGATAACTAAACTTGTAGAAATCAATTTGAATGAATTTTCACACATGAAATGATAACGTTTTCAAATACCGTATTCTTGCGCTTTAATACCTTCAAGTTTAATATATCATGTTTAACCTCTAAACTTCATTAAAAATTAAAATAAGTCACGAGGTAATGACCCACCTCTACACACACATAAATATAACCCTAATTGATAAATATCAAAATATAGAATACGAAAATATAGGATTTTTCACTAAAATACCATATTCTTTATAAACCTTCCTTGAAGCTTTAAGTTGTACACAATTCTAAATAAAATCTTTTAAAATGAAAGCACGATTTTTCATGGACATCGATCGTTTATCTAAACTGACTTTGTGTTGTCTAGGCAAGTGTGTCTAGGCTGGTGGTTTTTAATTAGGCCCACGACTGTGGTTCCTTCCCACTTACCTGGCACTTACCTGGCCGCAATTGACGGTGAAGAGGCGATTTGAGACTTCTAATGACTTATCGTTTAGACCTTAGAAATAGGCTAGTTGGCTTAGGAAACCCTAGAAAATAAAATACGGAAATCTATACCCTTTTACAAATAAATACCTTTTATTTATAAAACCGTTTTCCTAAATGAATAGTATTTGTTAAACCTAAGCAAAGCGCCGCTACAACCCACTTTTGGGGAACCCGTTAGGGATAGTACGGTTCATCGTGCACCCGCGGGCTAGTAGTGCGAGATTCAGACCTCTGCAAGGAGCATTCGGTCTCGAAAGGTTTAAAATACAGCATTTAAGAATAATGTGATTTTGGAAATTAAAATATTTATTTAAAATTATTCTTGTATTAATATATATTTAAATACCATTTAGACATCTATTTTATCATAATATAAAGTTTCCACTTTTTCCTAAAATTCCAAGATTAAAGGTTACATTAAAATACCATGAAATTCTAATAAAACAATTAATACTTTTATTAGGATATATTCACTAGAATAACACAAATAAAATTCACATTCATTATAATTATAAAGACGAATAATAAATACTTGAGGTGTATTTTGAAAACTATACAAAAGTACACTTAAAACCCCCTCAAGTTTTACAAATTACAATAAGGCCCCTAACTAATATTGAACTTCAAATTACCTTTCTTTTAGTCTGACTCGGGTTAGAGTCTGACTATTTCTGACTTGAATATGATTCAAGTCAATCTATATTCTTTTATATTCCAACACAATTTGAATACATGAATCCCTGAATCCAGTTAACAATATATTCATTTTGACTGAATCAAACCATGGATATTCATCCATTATCCTGATATTCCATTTACCTGATCATGCAGTTACAACATGTTTACTGATATCATGGTTTTGGTCAGTCACCCAATTTACACAATATAATACCACATACTGTTTAAACACTACGGGGTTTAAGGGGTAGATTGGTATGGAAGGTGTTAAAGGTGGCACGAGGTGGTCAGATTAAGACACCTAACCTGAATCCTATTGCTGTTGTACCGTGGTATAATGGTTCCTTGTACTACACGTGCCTTAGTCTCTGGCAAGTGAGACTCCCCTTGTATACAATGGCATCCTTCTGTGCCAAGCTACAAACAACAGCGTTAACTCAATATTCCATAATATTCAACAATGTAATACTTTAGAAAATAATTTTACACTGTCATTCTAATTCTTCCTTATCTTTGGGACTTACCGAGCGACCTGTTCGCTGACGACATTCTATTTCTTTCTTCTTTGAATGTCGTTAGGTGCGTTGGACCAAGCTGAGATCGAGCCCACCGGTGAAGATTTGGAGCAATTCCAGGAAGATCCCGAGCTCTAAATATTGTACCTTGTTCTTTCCAGTATTTTTCATTTTCTGTTATGCCACTGTTTAGGCATCGCTTTTCATTTCAGTTGTATTTTCTTTTCATGTATTGTACAAAGAATGTTATTAATAAAAGTTGTTGTTATTTCTATATTATTCGTCTCTTATGATTTATTTTATATTGCTTAGCTACGCTTAGCGTATGTACTTCTGAGTACATACGTAGCGGGCCTCGTCGCGTCCACTTCGCCGTACACTGGGAAGAGGGGCGTGACACCATTTAGAAAGGCGGTCTTAACATCCATTTGCCAGATTTCATAGTCATGTTATACAGCAATGGCAGGTAAGATCCTGATGTACTTAAGTATAGCCACTGGTGAAAAGGTTTCGTCATAATCCACACCTGGTCGTTGACGAAAACCCTTTGCAACAAGTCTAGCTTTGAAAGTCTCAACTTTTCCATCTACACCAAATTTCTTTTTAAAAATCCACTTGCTCCCAATGGGTTTTACCCCTTCAGGAGCATTTTCCAAAATCCATACTTTGTTGGTGTACATGGATTCCATCTCAGATTGCATTGCATCCAGCCATTTCACAGAGTCACCACTCGTGATGGCCTGCTCGAAACTAGTTGGGTCATCATCTTCTATGATGCAATCCTCGTTTCCACCATCAATGAGAAAACCGTAGTATCTCTCAGGTGGACGAGAAACCCTACTAGATCGGCGGATAGGCTGGGGTTCGTCGGGCACTACTGAATCCTCTAGTTCTACTAAATCTTCAGTTGCAGTTTGTGTTTCTGGAACCTCTTCCAGCTCTACCTTTTTGCCACTATTTTCTTTTGCAAGAAATTCCTTTTCCAAAAAGGTGGCATATTGAGAAACAAATACTTTTTGTTCTTCAGTGTGGTGGAAAAAATATCCTTGGGAATTCTTAGGATATCCCACAAACTTGTAAAGAACTGACCGTGTCTCGAGTTTGTCTGGATTTTGCCTTTTGACATAGGCCAGACAACCCCATATCTTAACTCGTTTAAAATATGGTCTCTTCCCACTCCATATCTCATATGGTGTGGTAGGTACAGATTTAGACGGAACTTGATTCAATAGGTATGCTGCTGTCTCAAGCGCATAACCCCAGAAGGAAATAGGCAACTCAGCCTCGCTCATCATAGAGCGCACCATATTTAATAGGGTGCGATTCCTCCGTTCCGATACACCGTTGTGCTGTGGTGTATAAGGAGGAGTAAGCTGAGAGAGAATCCCATTCTCTTTTAGATAATCTAGGAACTCATTGCTTAAGTATTCACCTTCTCGATCAGATCGAAGAATCTTAATACTTTTGCCCGTTTGATTCTCTACTTCGTGCTTATATTTTCTGAATTTCTCAAAAGCTTCAGACTTGTGTTTCATCAGGAACACATGTCCGAATCTAGAGAGATCGTCAGTGAATCTAATGAAGTAGGAAGAACCATTCCTGGCATGCGTAGACATGGGACCGCATACATCACTATGCACCAGTCCTAAGAGTTCGGTAACTCTTTCTCCGTGTCCACTAAACGGAGCTTTGGTCATTTTTCCTTTGAGACATGAATGGCAAGTATCATAAGATGATAATTCGAACGGGTTCAAATATCCATCTTTATGTAACTTAGCTAGTCGTGTCGCATTGATATGACCAAGTCTACAATGCCACAAGAAGGATTCGTTCATTTCTGAACTTTTCCTCTTGTGTGTGTTTTGTATATTGAGGACTGTATTTTGATTGAGAATGAATATGCCATTATGTAACGAGCCTGATGCAATCAACTTTTGATCTAGGAATTCCTTTACTACAAAATTATATCCTTTTTTACTTAATAAAGAAACTGATATAATGTTGCACATCATGTTCGGTATATAATAGCACTCATTTAGAATCAGTGTATTACGACTTGGTAATACTAGGTGATATTCGCCAACTGCTTTGGCTGCAATACTTGCACCGTTCCCTACTTGAACGGAATGATCACCTTTTCCCAGTTCTCTACCTTTACGTAGCCCATGTAACAATTTACATATGTGGGATCCTGATCCGGTATCTAATACCCAGGACGTAAGGTGAACTGAGAAACAGTTCTCAATAACTAACACACCCGAAGAAGATGCATCAGCATGCATGTTCTTTTGGGCGGCGTGAGAATCCAGATATTCTCCTGTTTCCTGTTCAGTCTTATAACTCTTATAAGAAAGAACGGGTCCAACGTTCCCCTGCTCAGTATAATAAGCGGGTTCAGTCAATACATCCATATTATTATCTTGATTATGGCCTGACATGGTCGCTACCTGGAGAGAGAGAGAAGAAAACACTTTAGCGTATACTCTTGCAAGATTAGATTGGTTATTATCTTATCTAATCAGGATGTCTCCCACTGTTTTTATCAAATCTTCCTTCAAACCCTAAAAGGTGAAATTAGCCGGGATTAATTACACCCTACAATTTCGTCAATCTTTCAGCCAGATCAGTGTCGGTACTTGAGAGAAGTTCCCCATGCTTTCGCACGGACCTAATTAAAGTAAACCTTGTTTTCCCAGAGGCGTAACCTCGTTAACACTTTTCTAGACACCTACTTGATCGGCTAATTGTCCTGTGTAAAACTCTCTCAGGAGTAACACTTACTCGCAGTGGATATCGAGATCCAACTATCTCATAGGAGGTATGCAATCTCATTGCAAATTTCAACACTTGAAATTCCCGATAATATTTTGCCCCTAGCAACTTATGACCTTAACATAGTCAACAAATCATAATTGCTAGCCAAGTTCAACCCGTCATTTCCCGATTGAATTAAACCCACCTGCACGACCCTTAACATAGTCAACAAAGTCGTACAACTACCCTAATCCAATCACATCTCATGTTTTAGCAGATAAGTACTAATTAACTACTGCACACTACGCCTTAACATAGTCAACAAACGTAGCACGAATACTAACTAGTCTTTATCTGAAATGACGGAGGGCTACGCAGGTTTTTCAGAAAACCATGAGCGTAATGAACTTGATATCGTCGTAGAATCATGTGAAATATTGAAATGGAGTGTTTTTGAGGCTTTCATCAGTTTTGCTAAAGAGGTCACTCCCGGTGAAGGGATCTCGGTTCTTTCCCCATCGAATAAGGTGCAGGGTATATCATATATACCGCTATGCAAAGCAAAACTCTAAAAGCAATCAAAAGACAAACCGAGAGTTGTAGCATCTGCCAGTTTTGCTAAAGAGGTCACTCCCGGTAAAGGGATCTCGGCTCTTTCCTCATCGAATAAGGTGCAGGATATATCATATATACCTCTATGCAAAGCAAAACTGTAGCTACCCTTTTTATAAAGTTTTGATTTTACAACATCTTTTAGGTTTCTTTTCTTTTTATTAATCTCATTAATAAAATCCCATCAGCTTATGCTTCCTAAGCATCACAGAAGAAACGAAAGCAGTAATATTTATATATCAGCATATATATATATATATATATATATATATAGTATAAGCATTCGTCTCAGGCAGTAATATGACCTCATCATAGAACATTGCAGCAGAAGAACATATATGAAATATTGGATATACTAGGACGTCCGTATTTTCAATACGAGCCTGTATAAAACACGGATTCCACGGTCGCGATGAATAGCCAAACCCACATCCCAAGACCCCTACGAGAGCGGCAAGTAACACTGCCAATTCTAGGGTTAGGAGACCCGATCTCGACTCCTCGAGATGGCCTCCTACTGGACCCTAGAACCCGGTTACTTGTGCTCCCCTCCTTGGGTCTACCTAATGCGGAAAAGTAAATAATATACACTGGTGACATCAACCTCAACCCGGAAGTGCCCCAATAAAAGAATATTACATACAAATGAATTTTACATGAATTGAAAATAAAAACCCTCATCTCACATAAAACCCCCGGCTGTTCAGAACACGACGATCCAATATAACATATCACAGCAACACATAATATCACATATCATCAACGTAAGTAAGTATGCATACACCGATCATCGTTGTCGTATAGCAACGAAAACCGACAATACAACTACATACTACACTTACGGTCACAGAAAAGAAATTGTAAAACTACAATATTTGGAATCCACAATCACTTTAGATATCGTAAATCCGAAATATCACATACTTCGCATTTCATGCCAAACTCTATGAATTCCACATATTGTTTAGACAGTATTAAAATTTTCGAACAGATAATCAAATACCCAAAATTTCCTAAATAGCTCAACACTTGAGCGGAGTTCAAATAATCCCAGAATATGTCACAGTACCAGTGATCCAGCCGTAGAAGGGTCAAGCCAACGCCTCACATGTGGCACGCCGTACTGCCCCAAACCCTAAGGTTTAGAGGCAGTTCAAGACGGTCACATAATCGAGTTAAGGTTTGTTGTCTTCTAGAGGGTCCACCGTGTTACTTGCACATTTTTCTGAAAGATTTAAACTCGATAAAAATTCAACACTTGAAAATTTTTCGTGCCGGGAAAAAGTGAGTTAATGATATCTGTTCGAACATTTTAACAGTTTCTAAATATCCGGAAAAAAAAATAACGAATTTAAATATTCCGATCGAATCTTACGATTACAAAATAAACCCCAAAATGCTCAACACTTGAGTCAGATTAAAAATACCCAAAAATTATAAAATACAGATACTGATATTACTGTAGAAAAACCAAGACCCAACTCTACATTTCCACCGCGGATCCGCGGCCCAAGCGCGGTTCGGCCGCGATTCCGTGGTGATATGTACGGATTGGTGACACATTTTTCACAACAATATTTATATTTACCTGCTGAATTTTTTAGGAATTTTTAATTCTGAAAAAGCACAGTTTTTAGAAAAAGTCCAGAGAGGGGTTCAAATCGTCGTATCGGAGTTCGTTCGGAGTTTTAACTTCGTAAACACGTCGCCTAATGCTCTAGCTAGACTCTGATACCACTGTAAGGTTCCTAGGCACTCTTGTGAAGGTTCATAAGGCATCAAACATGCCCGAATAAAATTTTAGACGTGCCGAACAACCCAAAGCCGGGATCTTTGCTAGATTATTAGGGTTTAACATGCAAGTAAACATCTTTACTACTAAGTGTGAGGGATTACAATCTTTGTAGTCCGCTCCTTCGCTTCACAAGCTCCGAGTAGAAGTCCCTTCGCCGCGATCCACGATCTCCCGGACTCAAGAGAGGCTCCACGACTCGAACGATCCATGCTAGCTTGTAGTGTTCCGCTTCTCCGATGATCTACGTCGAAGTTGCTATAACTCAACCTCTCTCACTCTAAAGAGGTGAACACCCTAATCTAATGGGCTAGATTAGATGAGGATGATGGAGTAGTATTTATGCTTTCGTTTTATATCATTTTCTCATAAGAAATCAGCACAAAAGAAATCACAAGTGAGCTCTTTCAAAAACTCAAGAGAGAAGAAGATGAAGAATAATGAGATACTTCCTTTTGTGATGAATAGTAGATAAGAATATATGATTGATTATGGAACCATGGTCAAGGATGAGAAGCTTAACCTTTGTAGAGAATAAACTAGGGCTAGGGTTTGGTTAGGATAGAAATGAGTCATGGATAAATATCAACCATAATATCTTAACCAAGACAAAAGCAAAGCTTCTAGATGGTGCAAGAAGAAGCTAACCCTAATCAAACCCTAATCCCTTTTTATCATCTCTAAACTTGTTTCATTATCAATCATATCATGTTACTATAATATATATCATATATATATTATATTTGTAACAAAAGAAAATAATACAATTAATATATATCGCATATATATCAATGTATTATCCGGTGAGAAAATGAAATAATAAAGCGAGCCAATATTAGATAATGTAATACAATATATCATATATATTATTATACATTAAATTATCGAATCAACACTTGATCCGACGATCCAGCTATATCGAATATAACCGACTAATATATCATGTACCGATTCATCGGATCAACACTTGATCCGATGACCCGGTTCATATCTAAATATCGCGAGAATACAATAAGGTATCTCATATCGTATTATCCTCGGTCTTGCACATATCACATATGTGCCTCTACTCCGTTTTGGCTGAGCCAAGAAACCTCTGTGTAGGACTTTAAAGAATCGTCAATACGCCGGTAGCAGGTGATGATCATATCAAACACCCACAAGTTGCAAGCGGTCAGCTAAACGTAACAGCCACCCAGGTATTGAGCGATCAGAAGATCAACAAGCTAGCTTGTACGTTCTCCTGTGAATCCAATCAGTAACACTCCCGTACAGTCCGGTTTGTTCGTCTGATATGTCGCATATCAAGTCTAGGGGTGGTATACTTCAGACCCCAATAACCGATAAGTCGTGTCGATGTGAGGCTCATAACAGGTCAAGAAACTACTGGTAACACTTACCAGTATATCTCTATATCATCTCTGGCCAGGGACTTCTAGTTATAACCAATCGAACATAGCACAACATCAACTCCCTATACCGGGAGAGACGAATCCCCTCCTATCGCTCATTGCCTCCATGTGATTCGGGACTGTACCCAAAAGCCACCGTTTTGCACGCCCTCTTGGACGCGGTAAGGTGGAAATCAAAGCACAGTGGGAATCGCACAAGACTCTATGACGATCTCGGGTCTACAGACTACCCTGTACCAGTGTCACCGGAGAACTGCCATCTGACGTGTGGTATATCACCATCTGGGAGTTCTCGGCGAGTCCGTCCAGTGTACCCAGTCTCCACTGAGCACCCGTACACCATCCTTGATGTCAAACACCGATGGATATGGGATCATCCATCGCCCATCATATGGGTTAAGATGCGTATACGCTAGTCTACTCTGGTGTATCGATGCCTTGTCTCGATATACCCTCGACTAGGAACAGTTATAGGATGTACTCATCGACTACCATGGCCCTACTAGTATGATCTCATTATAGTCCCAGTAGTCGAGTACATATCCTAAGAGCTTTATCAATATGTGAGTGTAAGACAGTAAACCAGTACAAGTCAACATGTTAAGATAAAGTGAAACCAAATAGCATACTATCATGACGAGCAAGAAAGTCCTCTCTGTATATATCCAAGTATCCATCATAATATACATCATATGTACAACAATGGCCTCTATGGCATATACATAACTAACATCTGATTAGTTCCGTGCTCTAAGAATTAAATTCTCGGTTTATAAGAGACTTTGTCTCATGAATCTAAGAACCGAGTTCTTCTTTTTGTAAGGAGATAATTTGATCTCTTATGTTTTTTGTGAAAGACTTGGGCTTATAAATCTGTGATCTAGGAAAAGAACTAAGTTCTTCTGATGTGATAGCCG
Organism: Agapanthus africanus; assembly: GCA_030015575.1. Classification (NCBI taxonomy): domain Eukaryota; kingdom Viridiplantae; phylum Streptophyta; class Magnoliopsida; order Asparagales; family Amaryllidaceae; genus Agapanthus; species Agapanthus africanus. The sequence continues at coordinate 708,122,645 of JASDDO010000022.1, forward strand.
AACTCTCAAATATGGAGGGGATGTTATGATCTCTCTTCTTTTTATTTATCTTGAAGAAAATTTCTTTTTCTTAGAGCTTGCACTTCTCTTTTTCTTTTCTGAGAACTTGAAGTTTATAGGGGGTTCTTCCTCGTCCAAGACTTGAAGTCTTGGGTCCTTTATATAGTAGAGCCTGATTTATTGAATCAGTTAAGGAAATCTCTCCTTGAGAGATCTTTAAATGATTTGGGAATTTATCGCACCATTGGATCTTTGATCCAAGGGCTTCTGTTTTACAGAAAACTTCTTTCTTGTTTTTAACAAGATTGGGAAAATATTTTCCCATACAGAACTTATTCTGTATCTTGGTGATTTTTAATCACCATTGAATCTTTGATTCAACGGTGCTCTGATTTACAGAGCACAATCTTTCTTATTTGGAAAGATTTGGGGAGTATTTTCTCAACAGAATTTTATTCTGGTAATTTGAAGATTTTTAATCATTTTCGTTGGATCTTTGATCTAAGAGTGGAGAACATTTAGTTCTAGCGCTAGCGCTCTCGTGCTTTGCACGTGAGGCGCTGTCTCAGAGTCTTTGACTCTTGGCGCTAGTGCTCTCATGATTTGTACGTGAGGCACTGCCTCAGAGTCTTTAGCGCCAGTGCTCTTGGCGCCAGCGCTCTCGTGCTTTGCACGTGAGCTCTGCCTCAGAGTCTTTGACTCTTAGCGCTGGCGTTCTTGGCGCTAGCGCCCTTATACACGTGATCGCTGCCTCAAAGTCTTTGATTCTTAGTGCTGGCGCTCTTGGCGCGAGCGCTCTCGTGCTTTGCACGTGAGCGCTGTCTCAGAGTCTTTGACTCTTAGCGCAGGCGCTAGCGCTCTCGTGCTTTGCACGTGAGCCCTGCCTTAGAGTCTTTGACTCTTAGCGCTGGCGCTCTCGGCGTGAGCGCTCTTATGAGGCGCTGCCTTATTTCAAATTTCAAATTTTGAATAGAGTATTGCTCTCTGATTGGGGGAAATAAATGGCCCCCCATCGTTGCGCTCACATGGCTCACACGTGAGTGCAGCGGTGGCAGCCTCTTCACCGTTAGATCAACTTGGAAGTTGGATCGACTCCAGCGCCTATAAATAGGGTCTTTGGTCCTTAAGATACTGCTTGTGCATCTTCTTATTTTCTTGTTCTTGAGAATTTAATTCTCCTTCAGAGCTAAGCTCTCTGCCTTAAGAAATTTCTTAGAGTCAAAACTCTGCCTAAATTTGGTAAGGATGAACTTATTAACAGAGCTTTGCTCTTCTCAGATCTTAGATCTTAAAAAAAAGTTTTAGGGTTTTACCCATTAACAGAGCCGTGCTCATCTTTAGATCATAGATCTGTTCATCTTCCATGAAGAACTTTTAGAGTTTGTTCATAGATCTTAAAGATCTTTGAGTTTTTAACTTAGTAAAGCTTTTGCATTTTTAGGGTTTTTTGATGGGTTACTCCATCATCTTCACAGAGCATAGCTCTTCAGAATTTTTTGGGGGAATTTTTATTCCCTTCATCATTAGAGTTGACAGATGTCACTCTCTTTTGCAGAGCGCTGCTCACAAGAGAGTTTTACTCCTCGGTCCGAGGGGCCTCTTATTAAATGAGAATCTTTTTAGGATTTCCTATTTAACGAGTGACTGTCTCATCAATGATGGGCCGTCACCTTGATTTGGTGGGTTCCTTTTGGTCCCTCTCCACTGTATTGTAGTGTGGTACAAATTTTTAAGTACCAATTATTAGAATTTGGATTGTAGCATTGACAACTAACCTTTGTTCTTTCTCGCGCAGGTACCATGTCTTTTGACACTTTCTTCCCGTTTGTTCGTCCGGAGAGCGCATTTGCTAACGTGCCCGTGGATAGGGAAGTATTCGCTCTCATCAAAGATCATGACCCGGAGCGGAGACAGTCACTCCACGGGGTTGTGGTACAATCAAATCATCCGGGGTCGACGCTAACCTTTGTTCTTTCTCGCGGAAGTCTCTTCATCTATGGGGGTCGTGGTACAATCAAATCATCCGGGGTCGACGCAGCTTCTCTTGCGCGGTGCATTCGGAGCCCATTTCGGCGATCCACTACGCCGACTCACCCCCAGTGAACTATGCCGTAGAGGAGGTCAACTGAATTTCGGAGGGTTGCCTTCAGTTCTCTATGGCCGCGATACCCGTCCAGTCACCGATGGCTTTGAATACTCTGGGGCGGCGTATATGTCAAGGTGAGTCGCGTCCCTGGGGACAGCCGTACATGATAGGCTTGACTCCTCGCCATCCAGCCGGATATTTGCAGTGGGCCCGGTACATTTTGTCGGCCAAGAAATCGCAGCTGCTGAAGCTCGGGTTGTACCCCGCGATTTATGCGTCTCTCTTCCAGTATTCCACGCCCACTGTATGGTGGGTCAAATCTTTCTTGGAACAATGGAACGTTCCGACTCATACCTTTCTTCTATCAGATCGGGAAGTCTCAATCTCTTTAGAGGAATTCACGGAGATCTCCGCTTGCCTGTCAGGGGAGAACATTACGAGGAGCTACTTCCTCCTAACGAGTACATCTTTGCCGCCAAGTCAGTGGTGATGGGCCTTACCCCGGAGAATGCCATTCAATATTAAGCCCCAAGTCTGATTACGGTGTTGAATATTTATGAGAGTCTATTTCTCGAATCCGGACGCCACGGGGTTAACTTATAGATTTCATCGCCCGTTTTCTCCGCCCAGAAGTCCTGTCGAAGGAAGCCGCGAAATTTGCCAAACTTGACATCCTTTTGGCTTTGGTTTGGACAATCAGCCTGCAGCGGAGGCGGATCAAAGGAATTTCTTTCTTCCTGACACCCCGGTCGTCTCTTTCGCAGAGCTCGCAGCCTCCGACGTCGACGAAGAGGCGTTCTTTTTGGGGTTCCTCGGGCTATGGATAAGCTGGTTTGTGCTCCCAATGCACCATCGCTATATGAGGCCATCCGTCTTCTACACAGCTTACCGAATGGTTATTGGGATGCAAGTGGCCGTCGGGGTCGCTGGGCTAGCTTACCTGTACCATGGCCTTAGCTTGGCGGCAAACATCACTCAACCGGGGGTGCAGCTCGTAAACTTCCCGATGCATTATTTCACTTCGTGGCTCGAGCTACATGTGCTCGGTGCCTTTGGAATCCGTAAAAGGCCCTGTTTCTACGAAAGTTATAACTTTCCTTGGGTTATGCGGCTAGTTGACGCTTCCGCTTTGGAACCGACTCAGCGAGAGGCTCGGGGCTTGGTTCTTTGCCCGCGGATGGTCGGGGATGGCATAACCTTTGTCGATATGGTTTTAACTATCGGCAAGGAATCCGCTAAGACTGTGGAGCCGCTGTGGGACACCTTCAAAGATGGGTCTTCTACCTTGAAAGCTCGGGAGATTCTTCATTTATATTCGATCAGGCCGGGCTTTCTAGTGTTTAGGCAGAACGATTCAGCATTGTTCATGAGATACAACCCGCATCGTTTCACTCAACAATCAAGCTATAATCAGGGTGTCCCGCTTGAGGCCTTTCTAGCTGAGCCGGTTGCCACGGAAGAGGGTATCCTTAATGCGCTACACCATTTCATGCGGCTTAACACCAGGTCTAACTTCTTTATTAGTGAGCCAAGCTGCGCCCCGAAGGTCCTGAACGTATATATGGCGTGGTACCAGCACGTGAAGGTTGCAGTTATCAGGGAAGAAAAGCGATTATTGCTTGATCTCGAGGGTGCTGTCCCAGCTGGTAATCTAGCCGTTCCCTTGAAGTGACGGACTATCGTTCGTCCTTCCTTGAGAGGAGTTGCTGCGGTGGTGGTCCCTCACACCTTTCCTGATAAACTTCTACCTCGCGTGTCTATAGAAACGGTGGATGCAACATCTTCTGAGTCTGGCGTGGGTACAGAGATCGGGACTCGTCGCCCAAAGTTGCCCGCCAAGCGCAAACTCCTGTTGCCGGTTGCCGGTGTCCGCTCACAGAAGAAGAAGAAGTCGCTATTTTCTGCGGACGTTACATTCGTCCAGGAACCTCATGCTCCTTACAGCGAAGGCTTAAGTGAGTACGGGACCAATGAGGGTCTATTTATCGCGCCTGCAGATGATACCGATCTTCAAGCTGCCCTCGTGGCTTCCGAGCGACTGGCTCGCGATGAAGCAGCAATAATCACTATCGCACAGTCAGGTATACTTCAGTTATATTCTTCCACGTTCATTCCCTCCTTAATTTTACTAATGTCTTTTTCTTCAACATGTATCTCTACCGAAGAGGCTCTTGCGGCTTCCCTCAAAACATTTGAAGAGGAAGAAAGGCTCCGTGCTTCTTTGGGCCTTGGTATATTTCGGCTCATTGTGCTTTCATTCCCTTTTTCTTCATTTGTAGTCTGACCCCCTCCTTTATTTTGTTGCAGGGACTGCCTTACCGCGGGTTATCCCAAGTGCGGTGCCGATCCCGAGTGGTGATGTGGCGACGCTTCTAAAGCCGGCTATTGTGGCCCTAGCTTCCCCGCTAGTACTGCAAGAGGCTTCACTTAAACAGCCGATGACGAACGCCGTAGCAGCTCTAGAGGCAGAGCTTGGTTCGGACGATGACGTCTCTTTAACAGAGGACTTGAAAAGATCGCTTCTCACCGCTCAGACCAACAAGAAGTGTAGGAAGCATGCGGCGAAGGAACGTAATGCCAGCTTGGCTGTGGGTGCAGGTTCAAGCACTATCCCATCCGTCGCTATTTCTTCAAAGGATGCTCCAGCTGCCCTGTCTACCGCCCATAGACAGGTTGTGCGTGCAGCTCGGGAAGAAATCGAAAAGCCGCCCTAAGGTAACGTAACGCTGAGTCTTTTATTAGAATTTGATCTTCAAATTCTTATATACCATATCCTGAAGGGCAAGTCCTGGCGATGAGGTGGCAGGTGAGATGACGGTGACCATAGAGCCCGAAGCGGCTACTCTCTCTCGGGAGTCTGGGACTGCCCAAACCGCCGCTCTTTCTCCTTGTGGTTCCTTGCTATCGGCGAGCATCGCGAGTGTCACGACGGCTCTTGTCGAATCAGGGGACGAAGCCACAGGCGCCGAAACTATTCCACTGAAGGAGAGCGAAGAAACTGTTGCACCCAGTGATGCCTCCGCCATGGTTTCGGTCTCTGATCTACCAGGTAATTGCTGAGTCGCTATTTTCAAGCTTTTCAATCTTGTTCATCCTTTCCAATGATATGTTGCTTGTCTTGAGTACAGGCGCGGCGAATCCTAAGGTTATACCATCCGGAGAAGCGTCACCAGTCGCTGCTCTGACGCTAGCCGTCCCTTCGCCTTCTCCCATGTCCTTTCAAATGCTGGAAGGTATGGGTTTGCGACTTATTTGGTTCAATTGTGAATAATATCTTCCTTGTATTGACAGTATGTTGTCGCTACTTTGTAGGAGTTCTTTTTGACCACCTATATCAGGTGCTGAGCCCGCATTTCTCCTTCCAGTCGGAGTTTGCTCCACCAGCTGGTGTCGATGAGTATAGTCTTTAACCGACATCTTTTCCTTTCTTTTATGGGCAGCCATGTCTTTGCTAATTCTTCCTTGAATTGATTGCAGCGTTACAGATTGGGGGAGGGGACGAAGGAATAGCCGCGCCTCCGGTAATCCCAACTTTGCCACTTGTCGCAGCTTGTATAGTAGACTCCATCGCTCGTGTGATTTCTTTATTTCGCGAATCAGCTTTTAATCGTAATTCATTTTGCAGCAATCGCACCGTCTCCAACTTCGCTCGAGTCTCGCATCCTAATGCCGGCAGGGCCCTTTTCTAGACGTCCATCTTCCAAGGGCGCCATGACTAGCCCGCGTATGTTGAGTGAATCTATCGAGGAGCTTGACGCGGAGGCCCCTGCATTTGCTGCAGATTTTGCTTCTGAGGTTAATTCGATGCTGGCGACGCTTGTGCACTTCCATAACGAGGGCATCGTCGAATCTTGGGTTAATTATTGCAGACTGATCGAGGCTTGCCTGCATGAGATTGAGCTCAGGCGTCCCGCTCCGGAGGTATTGGTTTTGAACTCCCAGCGAACTGCATGGGTTGAGAAGAGTATTCTTTTCCTTCGTCATTTTGAACAAGAGGCAGCCTTGAGGCAGAAGGAACGTGAGGAGGCTTCAAGTGAATCTGCCCGGCTGCGTGCTGAGGTCAAAGCGAATGCTGCGCAACTGAAAGCCGTCTTTGATAATCTGCAGCGATGCATTTCGGACGGGCTGGCACTGAGGCAGAAGCTCGACTTCATTGAGCGGGTTACGCAGAGTTGCGAAGCTGCCCAACGGGAGATCGATGAGAAGGTTTCATCCTGTTTGCAGCAACGGGCTCGAGTCGAAGCGGAGTCGGCCGCACCGGCTGACCATGAAAAGGAATTGAGAGGAGTGCGCGAGCGGCTTGCCGGCTTGTTGAAAACGCCTCCTTGCCAATAGTCGTCCTTGTATCAATTGAAAATCTGTAACTTATGGATAACATGTATTCATTTCATTTTTTTATATGATGTATCTTGTATTCAATCGAACTCATGAATAAAGGACACATTTTCTTCCATCTTGTACTATCGCCTTCTTTTCCTTGCTGTGTTGTTGTCATGTTGCTCTAGCAAGTGTATCTTGTAGATGATAGATACTAATTCATCTTGAACTCTTTGTAGGGTAGCGATGGTTTAGGAAACAGGTTCGGGTCTGCTGCCTAAGACTTTTCGACTTTATGAGCCGTGAGGGTCTCATAAAGATTTTTCTCTCTACGAGTCGAGAGGATCTCGTAGGTGTATTTTCTCCTTAGGAATCGTGAGGATTCCTAAGTGCGTTCTCTCTTGAGAGTCGTAAGGATCTCACAAGTGAATTTTCTCCCTTACAAGTCGAGAGGACTTGTAAGTGGTTGGTGAGTTGACTTGTTCCCGAGGCGAAGCGTTGCTCCGACGGGGAGGTTATTGGTTGACGTATTTCCGAGGCATGGTCATTGGCTGACGTATTTCCGAGACGAGGTCATTGGATGATGTATTTCCGCGACGGGGTCATTGGCTGACGTATTTCCGCGACGGGGTCATTTGCGGACGTATTTCTGCGATGGGGTCGTTGGATGACGTATTTCCGTGACGGTGTCATTTGCTGACGTATTTTCGTGAAGGGGTCATTGGATGACGTATTTCCGCGACGGGGTCATTTGCCGACGTATTTCCTCGACGGGGTCATTGGATGATGTATTTCCACGACGGGGTCATTGGCTGACGTGTTTCCGCGACGGGGTCATTGGCTGACGTGTTTCCGCGACGGGGTCATTGGCTGACGTGTTTCCGCGACGGGGTCATTGGCTGACGTGTTTCCGCGACGGGGTCATTGGATGACGTGTTTCCACGACGGGGTCATTTGCTGACGTATTTCCGCGACGGGGTCATTTGCTGACGTATTTCCGCCACGGGATCATTGGCTGACGTGTTTCCGCGACGAGGTCATTTGCTGACGTGTTTCCGCGACAGGGTCATTGGATGACGTATTTCCGCGACGTGGTCATTTGCTGACGTATTTCAGCGACGGGGTCATTGGATGATGTATTTCCGCGACGGGGTCATTGGCTGACGTATTTCACGGGGTCATTGGATGACGTATTTCCACGACGGGGTCATTGGCTGACGTATTTTCCGCGACATGGTCATTTACTGACGTATTTCCGCGACAGGGTCATTTGCTGACTTATTTCCACAACGGGGTCTTCTGGGTTGCAGATGTTGTCGTTGAGATCCGGCTCTCTGTTTGACAGAGTCTGTCGTGGAATGTGGTTCCCTCTTCATTTATGCACATGGACTGTATACAGGGATCAGTATGGGCTCGCATGTAGGGTAAAAAGTTTCATTTCATTTTTTTATTTCTTTCCGCGATGCTCTATCATTTTAGCTTTTTACATCGCGAGAGTCGCGATTGCCCAATCATTTCGGCTATTTTTCTTTTTACTCGCTGCTTTTTATTGTGAGTTGCCCAATCATTTCGGCTATTTTTGTATGCATATCTTTTACTTGCTGATTTTGTTGCAAGTTGCCCTATCATTTCGGCTATTTCATATGCATTTATAGCTCGCTGACTTTTGCTGCGAGTATGGAACTTGGAATCTGATGCCAATCTTAGCATCAACATCGCTGCGACTGGAATATTGTCAGGAGCGAATCATCATTTGCCGTGAAAGGACTTAGAATTTGTTACCGGTTTAGGAATCAACATCGCTACCACCGGGACATTGTCAGGAGCGAATCATCATTTGCCTCTGTCGATATCGAACAAAGGTGGCTTAGCAAACAGGGTTAGGATCCCGTCGACTAAGGCTTCTGACTTCATGAGCCGTAAGGGTCTCATAAAGATGTTTCTCCCTATGAGTCGTGAGGATCTCATAGGTGCGATTTCTCCTTAGGAATCATGAGGATTCTTAAGTGTGTGTTCTCTTATAAGTCGTAAGGATCTTACAAGAGCGTTTTCTCCTTATAAGTCGAGAGGACTTACAAGTTTTGTTCACCAGGCGGGGAAATTTCGCGCCATTGGCGGAATTTGGTGGGGGAGACGTTTATTTGTGCCCATGATCGTATACATGGGTCAATACTAAACCGTTTGTAGGGCAGTCTGGGAAATATGATGGCTTAAGAACAGGTTTAGATCCCTGTAGCTTAAGGCTTTTGAATCTTATGGGCCGTGAGGGTCTCATAAGAGGGTTCTCTTTACGAGTCGTGAGGATCTCGTAAGTGTAATTTCTCCTCAGGAATCATGGGGATCTCTAAGTGTGTTGCTCCCTTATGAGTCGTAAGGATCTCACGCAGGTATTTTCTCCTTACAGGGTCGAGAGGACCTTACAAGTGTGCATGAATTTTAACGAGTCTGCACCCTTTCGGGTTTTCACAAACTCACCGGTAGCCCTGCTGTTTTTACTCACGGAGCCCTTTCGGGTTTTCATCCATGCCCATTTTGCTTATGGATGTACCGTTTTTTTTTGCGTCAGCCCAAGGATGCTGCGGTTTGTAGTAGTTTTAGAGACATTTCGGTCCATCGTTAGTTTCAGGACGTTACGGTCCACTGTTAGTTTAAGGACGTTTCGGTCCGGTGTTAGTTTATGGACGTTTCAGTCCGTCGTTGCCATTTTGGAGACAACGGTTTCGCTGGATACTACTTATAGAGCTTGGGCTTGGGAAGATAGCGAGCGGACATAGGCGTCGTCATCTATCGTTGACCTAGGCCATGACCCGTCAGGCATAGTATTTTTCAGAAACCGGCCGTTGATTGGCCTGAAGGGTCTTTCGCCATGCATATCCATGAGCAAGTAAGCCCCACCTTGGTAGACTTTGTCTATGATGTACGAGCCCTCATAGTTCGGCTCGAATTTCCCCCGTTTGGCATGATTGGGGATCATATGTCTCTTGACCACTAGCACTAGTTCGCCTTTGCGGAATGTTCTCGGCCTAGTTAATCTTTCGTATGAGCACGTTATCATTGCTTTGTAAGCTTCTAGGTTTTGCTACGCCATGAGACAGGTTTCATCGAGGGCGTCGAGCTCCTCGAGCCGAAGATGAACATTCTTTTCGTCTGTTAGATCGTAATGAACCGCCACTCGTAGAGAGGGTAGCTCTATCTCCAAGGGGAGTACTGCTTCAGTGCCGAATACCAACGCGAATGACGTTGTGTTCGTGGCCGTTTTGAACGTGGTCCTATATACCCAGAGAGCTTCATGCAGTCTCTCGTGCTAGTCCTTCTTATTTTTGGACACCGTCTTCTTTATGATCTTCGTCAAGGTCTTGTTGAAAGCCTCAGCTAGACCGTTAGCTCGTGGATTGTAAACCAAAGAATATCTCCAGTCTATATTATGATGCTGTGTGAAGCGGCTGATTCTGTGACTTCTATAGGCCCACCCATTATCGGAGATAATCCGTCGTGGAGTGCCGAACCGATAAATGACGTGTGTCTTGAAGAAATGGAGAATATTCTCCGTCTTCACTTCTTTTAGCGGTGTGGCTTCTGCCCACTTAGAGAAGTAATTGGTTGTCACCAATATGAACCGATGTCCTCTGGATGACGCTGGCTCGATGGGCCCAATTATGTCGGTTCCCCACATTTCGAACGGCCAGCTAGCCACGGTAGGGTGTAGTGGGTTTGGATGCTGGTGGATGAAGTCTCCATGAATTTAGCACGAGTGGCACTGCTTCGCGTATTCGAAACAATCCCGAATCATCGTGGGCCAATAGTAGCCCATCCTTTTGATATTCAGCTTCATCTTCGGCCCGGTTTGATGAGAACCGCAGAGTCCATTATGAGTTTCTTGGACGACTCTCCTTGCTTCTTCCGGTCCCATGCATATTAGCCATAGAGAGTCAAATGATCTCTTATATAGAGTATCACTGACGAAGGCCAAAGACAGAGCCCGTTTCATGAGCTGATATCTTGAGGACGCATCTTCAGGTGTTCGACGAAATTTGAAGTAATTTATAAAGACTTCTCTCCAATCCTTGGCCTTTTCCTGGTCCTCTATTTGCAGAGCTGTTCGCTTGGTCACTTCCTTTTCTTCAGACGTCTTCGGAGATATTTCCGCTGGCGCAAGAACCCGACGGCTTTGTACAACGATCCTTACATCATCGAGGTTTTCGTCTGCCAGTTCTTTAGCGAGTTTGGCTAACGCATCCACCTTGCTATTTTCCGCACGCGGTATGCTTTCCCGGGCGCAGGAAGGGATTTGAGTCAGCAATTGTTGCACTCTCTCACCGTACTTTACCAACTCTGGTTTACACGTTTGATAGTCGCCGTTCACTTGACTAACGACCAGCTGGGAATTTCCGTATATGAGGAGGTTTTCGATTCCCATGTCGACAGCGATCTCAAGACCTGCTATCAAAGCTTCATATTTTGCATCATTATTTGTCCTCGGATCTGTTAAGAAAAAGGCAAAGCGCATTATCCCTCCTCGCGAAGTCACGAAGATGAGGCCTACCCCAGATTTGATTATGAGGGAGTTGTGCTTTCGCTTCTTCATAGAAGATGCCCCATCAAAGTAGAGTTCCATCGGGTATCACTCCCTCCTCTCTCCCTGTCGATTGTGTCAAACGCGTGCTCGTCCGACAGTTCACAATTTAGGGGTGAGTCGGCAGGTATCAGATGCTCAGCGAGGAAGTCGGCGATGGCTTGGCCTTTCACTGCTTTGAGGGGTCGATAGATTATCGAGAACTCCATCAAGAGGAGGGCCCATTTAGCGATTCGTCCTGTTAGTATGGCTCTTGACATCAAATACTTGAGAGGATTTACCTTAGATACGAGATGAACCTCATGCGCCAAAACATAGTGTCTGAGCTTCGTTATCGCGAAGATTAACGTCGGGCAGTGTTTTTCGATAGGGGAGTAGTTGTTTTCTGCCCCTAGGAGAACTCGACTCAAATAGTAGAGGGCTCTCTCCTTCCCTTAGTCATTTTCCTATGCCCATAGCGTGCCTAAAGAACCTTCAAAGGCGGTTGTGTACAAGATGAGGGTCTTTCCCTTGACCAGGACGGTCAGTACCGGCGGATTCTGCAGGTATTGCTTGATTTCATCCAGTGCGCTTTGGCATTTGCGATCCCAGACGAACGGGGTCCCTTTCTTCATTAAATAACTGTAGGGGCGGCATTTGCCGGAGATGTTAGTTATGAACCGTCGGATATACGCGTGCTTCCCTTGGAGAGACCACAGCTGCTTAAGAGTTCTTGGCAGAGGCATTTCCATGATCGCCTTGATCTTCGATGGATCTATTTCGATGCCTCGATGTCGTATGATGAACCCTAGAAATTTGCCCGAGGAAACTCCGAACGCGCATTTGAGAGGGTTCATCTTCAGGTTGTATTTCCGAAGACGTTGGAATACTACCTTCAGATGCTCCCAATGCCCCTCGTGTGATTTGCTTTTTACCACGAGGTCATCAATATAGCATTCGACAATTTTATGTATGAGGTCATCGAAAATCTTTGTCATGGCCCTCTAATAGGTAGCGCTAGCGTTCTTCAAGCCGAAAAGCATCACTTTGTAGCAGAATATTCCTAGAGGAGTCCGGAAAGCGGTATGCTTCTGGTCTTCGGAGTGCATCTTTATTTGATTGTACCATGATGATCCATCCATGAAGGAGAAGACTTCATGAGTGGACATGTTGTCTATCATCAGCTTAGTAACCGGTACGGAAAAATCATCCTTCGGGCAAGCTTTGTTGAGGTCCCGAAAGTCTACGCAGATGCGCACCGTCCCATTTTTCTTCATCACCGGGACAATGTTGGCGATCCAGTCAGGATACTGAACTTCTTGGATAAAGACGGAGTCGATTAGCTTCTTGACTTCGGTGTTGATGCTCATTTCAAGTTCGAGCCGCATTCTCCTCGGTGCTTGTTTGACTGGCTTGACGTCCGGGGATATCGCCAATTTATGCACAGCTATTTTCGGATCTAGCCTCGGTATCTCGGAATAGTTCCATGCGAAGCAGTCTCTATATTGCATGAGCACGCCTTTTAGCGTAGCTACCTGATCTTTAGATAGTAGCTCGCTGACGAACGTTGGCCGTGGGTCGTTAGCCGTCCCTAAGTTGATTTTCCTTAGGTTGTCCACAGTAATATGTATTCCATCTTACAACTCTTTTGGCGCTGGTGGAAATTTCGAGATCACCTCGTCTTCATCTTCATTTTCGAAGCACCAGGAGAAGTCGTCCATATTCTCGCGCTCTCCTTCTCCTGACAGCGTTATCACATGACATGTACGAGATCGTTTCCAGGACTGATGTTGGTCTGGTTCTACTCTCACTATGTACGTTGCTTTCGGAACATGCTTCTGTGGTGGGGTTACCCTCCAACTACTGGATAGAGCGAACCTGCCTTGCTGATACTGGTCTTCTACCTGGTTTTTGAATGTGAAGCAGTCTTCGATAGGATGTCCTATCGCTCGGTGATAGGAGCAATAATCTGGGTGAGAGACCTCGTTTGCTTGTTCGGGGTGTTTGGACTCCGGGAGCGTAATCATTTGATGTTTCATGACAAGATCGAATATCTTCCTTGTCTTATCTTGGGGGAAAGAATATGCTCGACCCATCTTCTTTATAAGAGACCGATCTCGGCTGCTCAATTCTCGATCGCGTGGCTTCTTGGACCCGTTTTGCCGCTGTCGAACGTTTTTTTCCGTTCTTTAGTTTGTTTTTGCCTCTGCGTCTGGTCTTCTGTATGACGGGCTGGCGACAAAGGGCATCGTTATTCTCCGTAGCTTGCTGAAGGAGGCGCTGCGTCTTGGCTTTCTCGTAAATGGCCATTTCACGGTTGTGGTCATCCCGGACCTTTTGACCCGCTTCCCTTATTAGCTTGTCCATCTGTTCTTCAAATGATGGACTCGACATTTTTATGGCAGGACCGCGTTCAGGCTCTGCGTCAGCGTCTTTTAAAAGAGCATCTCCTTCTTCATCGAAGTCATGTATAACGTAGCAGCCATGGGATCTCTCCCGTTTCTTGGATTGAACATATCCAAACCCGATCGTTTCCATTCTCCCGTTGGGCAATTTTCGCTGAGTTCTGAGGACGTTCCAGATTCTGTTGTAGAACTGAGCTTGTCGCGCGGTTTGCTTAAAGGGTGCGTCTTGGTATCTCAATAACCTTTTCAATCCCTCTGCATAGTATCTGGAAAGACGGATGGGTTGAGGCCTGTCAAGTGCAGAGTCAGCACCATGCTAGATTTCTTTCTCCACTTTAGTCTCTGTAGATTGATAAAATAGGATTGCCTTTTCACCTTTTCGCCTGGGAGGGACGTAGAATGTCCGTAGTTCTTGCACACTATATATCTCAAGCGCATCAAGCTCTTTGTAGTGCTGCCGCGGAACCATGGCGATCTGTAAACTCTGATCATTTCCAGTGAAGGCTTGCACTGGTGGACGGACCGAGAACACTGCGTTGACTTCGTCTTCAGAGTCACTGCCAAAAATCAGAATAGGGGTAGATGGTCCCGGCTTGTTGCATTGGGGCGCCCCTGAATAGACTATCTTTTCTTCCTCCTCGGTATCGCTCCCGAAGACCGGAATAGTGGTGATAGCTTTTTGTTTATTCTCTGGTTTATGGCATCTTTCCGTGTCTTCAAAGTCTGGTAGGAAATACTTTGCATCCTCGTATTTGCGGACTTCATTCACGGAGAATGGGTTTAGTTCCCCCGTCACAGTGTACTCGAGACCATCTTTTAAGTACTTCATACACTGATGTTATGTAGAAGGGATAATATTGTACTCGTATAACCACGGCCTGTCGAGCAAAGTGTTGTAGCAGGTCTTGGTGTCGATGACATGAAACTTGATGTTAGTGATGAGCATCCCAAAGCGTAACATCAATATTACGGACCCGAACGTCCGCAACGACTGGGAGTCAAAACAGGAGATTGTAATTTTATCCCGAGCTAGGTGTTGAACGCTCATGAAAGTTTCTTTTAGCACGCTGACATTTAGGAGGTTGACAGAGGACCCGTTGTCAACTAGAATCTTCCCTATCTTAATGCCGTGGCAGTACCCGGTGACATATAGGGGACGGTTGTGCTCGCACGTCCCGAGGAGGAGATCTTCATCGCCGAAAGTGATATCAGCTGTGTGCACTTCTTCCAGCTCGTCCTTCATTTTTTCTTCAGCAAGGAAAGGTTGAAACTGCTCGGGCTCTTGTAATGCTCTGATCAGAGAATCTCGTGCCTTTTTAGACAACAGAAGGGCATCGAGAATGCTTAGCTGCGAGGGTATCTTTCTTAGGTGTGCCAGAACACCGTAATCCACCTTGTTTTTCTTGGGTGGGTCCTTGGTTGCGAGCTCTTTGACGACTCGATCATCGAGGGCGATATCCTTAGGGACCTTTTTCTTCCCTTTATCTTTTTTGTTCGATCCCTTGTTCATGGGTCCGAGATTCTTTTCAGGCAACGTACGGTTACGCAGCTGAATATTCTCATAGTTCTTTATCTCTTCTTCTTTTCCTGAGGTGGATTCTTTGAAAAGAGGGCCGAGGGCTATTTCTTTATCAGAATCGCTCCCGAAGGTGAGAAGTTGTGATCCCCCAGCATTAACCATATGACAGTTGCCGGCAGTTCTTTTACACTCATCTGTCGTGCTTCCCTGCCCTCGACGAGTTTTGCGCTTCATCCGCTTGAACTGTTGTCGGTGGGCAACATACCCCTGGCACCAGTTTTTAAAGGCCATGCACTCTTCGGTAGGGTATGTAGTCCTCTGATGGTATAAGCAGTAGTTAGGGTGAGCATCCGCTTTATCAAGGTGTATACTGCCAGGAGTATTTTCTTTGGGAGATGGCAGCTTCATTCCCATTGATAGGGCTTTAGCGAACCGTTCCTTTGTCTTAAGCTTGCTTTTGTTTGCCGTGAGTGTACTTTGATCTGGTTGGAGTGTTTCGTGATCCATCTCTTCTTCAAATTGACGCCGACACCTGTCCTTTTTGAATATGGCCATTTCACGTTCTTGATCATCCTTGCTCTTCTGACGGGCTTCGTTCAGCAGCAGGTCGATCATCTCGTCAGACGGTTCTAAGGGTTTTGGCTTCGATCCTGCCCCCAGTTCCTTTATACTGTCTTCTAACACCGAGTGAGTTGCTTTGTTAGTTAACGCCGAATGAGAGATCATGTGGCAACTTGCTACATAATCCTCAGATTCTTCTAATGAGTCATCTCCATCGTTATTGTCGTTATCCCCGCCCTCAAGGATATTGTTGAGGAATTCTTGGAGTGTGACTGGGGTTCGTGCCTTTTGGTTGTATTCCTCCAGCGCATCAATATGTTTTCGCAAGTCCGTGCGCTTGTCATCAGGATTCACGGGCTTTTTGGTCTTCTTCTTCTTCTTCGAAGACTTTGACGGCTGGGCCTGAGCGTTTTGACCATCGCTACCAATTCTTGGTGTCGGGCGCGGTTTCAGCATTCCCTCAATGATCTCAGGTTTCAGCGGGCTTCTCCACCTGATCGCCGGGCATGTTTGGAGATCTTTCAGCATTCGTTTTGTTTTGGCTGAAAGAGCGACCTCCCATGGAGTTTCTTCTATAAAAGAGCATGATACCCCCGGCGTGTCCACCTTTTTAAGAGCGTGCGGCTGGGGCGGGCTTACTTTCCAATTCTCGGATAGTGCGAATTTGCCCTGTTGGTATTGGTCCTCAATCCAGCCTTTGAAGAAGAAGCAATCTTCGATTGGATGGCCTAGTACTCAGTGGTAGGGGCAGTAATTGGGATTGTTGACATCACCGGGCTGCAATGGACGTCTCGGATCCGGCAGATTGATGGGCCTGTTACGTATCGCCAACTCGAACAGTCTCTTTGTTTTCTCCCGCGGAAAGGTGTAAGGACGTCTTAACTTTTCGTTGAGGAATCGCTGTCTATCATTTTGGCGATCAGCTGGTTTTGGACCAGTCGGCTGTTTCTGAGTGTTGGCGACGAAGATCGCTTTCCCTTTCCCTTTTTCATTCCGAGGCTCCGTCTTTGAAGAGGAAGGCCTATGGCCGATCTGGTTCATTTGGGCCAGCTTGTCAATCAAAGCCTGGAAGGTGGTTGGCTTGAAAAATATCATGAATTGGGATATGGTCGCCTGTGGATTGAGGGTTCCCACAAACATGCCTACTGCAGGAGCCTCTTCTATGCGCTGTTCGCACTTCGACCATAGGTTTCGCCACCGTATCGCATACTGAACCCATGTTTCGCCTGGCTTCACCCAGGTATTGATCAATGCCGTGATTGGGGTGCGTTCGCTGGCGCTTGCGAACCTTTGTGTAAACAGTAGCTCCATTTCTACAAATTTCTTGACAGAGTCATTTGGGAGCTCAGAATCCACTCGAATGCTGTCTCCGAGAAGCTGCCAACAAACTGGCGAAGCAGCAGTTTGTCGTCACCCCAGTATTACCGCACAGAGCCCTGAATTGAGAAACATGCTGGTGATGATTACTTGTCCCTTTATACACATGGAATTTAGGAATCGTATATCCTGGTGGGTACTTTATTTGATCGTACCAACCCGGATAGGGTCGTCCAGTTTTGACGATTTGGCCAGTTTCTTCGCTCGCCTGATGAGCTCATATCTGTTGAGCTATTTAGTCATCAAGGGCAGATTTGGAGATGGTCTCTTCCCGGGCTGCTGATAGAGCCGGAAGAGGGTTTGATGTCTCTCCTCTGTCATCTTCAAGGATTACTGGAGGGTTTTCAGCTGGGGGATCCGGCTGTATCATCATCCCGACCATATCTTGGAATAGAAGTGCCATTTGCTTTATATTAGCCGCTTGTTCCGCGGCCTCTTTGTCTTTCTTCTTGAGCATTCTTCGGAGGAATTCGGCATCGGTTTCCTGCTCCTGACGCTGTTCCGACAATGTTTCCGGGCTTTCTTTTGGTCCAGTGAGTGCGGTCATCTTCGTTAGCATTTCTTGGAGCTTCTGCTGTTGTTGCTCCTAAGCCTTTGTCACAGACCGTGTAAGTGGTCGATGACCTGTGGAGATACGGCTATCCTCTTTTCCAGACGCCATGTAAATAGTGTGCACTATCATGCCCCCAGACTTGGAGCGTTTGGATTCAGTGCACTTGAGATTGGTCGCAGACACGGGGATTTTCTCTGGCCTTCTCCTTTTGTGGGCGGTCGAAGTTGAGGGGGCTGATGCAGCAGGCATCCAAGCAGACGACACCTTCTATGGTACGACAGGGTGGTCCTTCTCTTGCCGAACCTTCATCTTCTTCTGTCGGTGGGGGTAGTTTTGGTCAACTACAGAGTCTTGGACTCTTCGCCAGACCCTGTGAATTTTTTATGACAGCCGCTGAGGGGGCTGCTCTGGCTTCTCCTTTGTAACACTTTCAGCGGGTAGTGGGGACCTTTTCAACAAGGCAGTTGGAGAGTTCTTGTGCACCCTCCTAAGTGGCTCAAACCTGTTCCCAGTTGGAACAACAGCATCAACTTCCACCGTTGGAGCTGGCGGAGTCAGTCCAGAAGGGGAACTGCCCCCAGCTTCCCTTACTCGGCGCCAGTGGCGACGTTGAGCATGTATTGCAAACGGTACTGGCTCAGTTATGGGGGTGGCCTCATCATGCCCCATGTTCTGGTGACGGGTTGTTGTTGGTGCTAGCCTATTGAAGAATGACGTCCATTGAGAACAAACGTCCAATCTGTCAAAGACTGACCTTTGGGCAGGGGAAGCGGCCTTGGTGACTTTGCCTGAAGCGGGAGTTAGAGTGACCAGTCTTGCAAAGACTGATCCTTTAGCAGGAGAAGCCGCTTTGACGATTTCCTCTACTTGAGCCGGAATGGCTATTCGCTTTGGGGTAACCCTTTCAGGTATTGCAGGCTTCTTCATGGGCCCACTTAAGCTCAGGCTCAGCCTGTCGAAGACTGATGCAGTGGACTTGAAATTGGACGACCCGTTGAGAGGGGCCGTGGTAGCGGTAAGCTGATCAAATATTGACTTCTTCGGAGGTTCCTGTGATGGTACTGGTGCATTAAAGCTTATCGGCAGGAGCATGGTCCCGAAGAACAGTCCAGTGGTGGCCTGAGTCACTTGTTCCACTGGCATGGTGAAGATGGAGGCCGCTTGGGGCCCATAGGTCACTCCTCCGGTGAGGACGGAGTGGGAGTTATTGTTGCAGCTGGTGCAGTTGGAAGCCATTTTCTCTTCACGGCAAGACGCCAAATCTTAGTACCTCGAATCCAGGGGCAACCACCTTATACCGCGATTCATTCGCGAACACGACACACGAAGTGTGGAGTGGAAAGAGGAAAAGGTCCCACCGGGCGTGCCAGAATCTGTTCTCCGCCGAAAGACGCGACCAGGACGTTAGGACGTCCGGCCTGAATTTTGGGGGCAGATGCTATTTGGTTTTATCCATCCACCTCTCCGAAGATGCTAAGCTGATTTATGGCACCGTATATCGGAGGTTTAGACAGATGCGGCTGATGTAGCAGACTTCGTCAGATTCCCCCTCGTTGTGAGGGTTTTTTGATTGTGGGGACGCTCTTCCCTGTAGGCGTAAGCCCCTGTAGTTAATTACGCTACCGCATCACAGTAACAACTTTCTCCTTCTTAGATGGTAACTTCGTGTCATGTGTGTTTGTTTTATTTTTTGGTTGCCCGTGGATTGTATATGGAGACTAATTTATATTATCGCTCGTAAGGTGTGGATTAGTCCAAATCCGTATTTTCTTAGATTTGGGTTCGGTGGATTTAAGAATCGTTAATCTCGTTTGAGATTAAGATTAACTTAAATGTTTGTTAATGATACGTTAGTCCAATTTTAGACTAAAATCTACTTAACAAGGTTTGAGGATCATTTAGATCCAACGAAAGAGCATTTGGGCTCTATCATCTTAGTTTAGGGACGTTGCGGTCCATTGGGTTTAAGGACATCATAGTCCATGGAGTTTAAGGACATCATAGTCCATGAAGTTTAGTTTAGGGATGTTGCGGTCCATTGGGTTTAAGGACATCATAGTCCATGAGTTTAAGTGTTAGTTATATGTATGCCCTAGAGGCCATTACTGTGCATTCGATGTATATTGTAGTGGATGCTGGGACGTATATAGGGAGGACTTTCTTGCTCGACATGATAGTATGCTATCTGGTTACTCTTTACCTTAACGTGTACAATGATTGTCTCTCTGTTACATGTTGGTAAAGCCCTTAGGATGTGTACTTGACTACCTGGACTATGATGCGGATCATACTAGTGGGGACATGGTAGTCCATAAGTACATCCTTCAAAGTCCCTAGTCGTGGGTGTATCGAGATGGGGCATCGATATACCAGAGTAGACTAGCGTGTACCTTCTCGACCCATACAGATAGGCGATGGATGATCCCATATCCATTGGTGTTTGACATCGGAGATGATATACGGGTGCTCAGTAGAGACTGGGTACACTGGACGGACTCGCCGAGAACTCCCAGATGGTATTATACCTCACGTCAGATGGCAGTTCTCTGGTGACACTGGTACAGAGTAGTCTGTTGACCCGAGATCGTCATAGAGTCTTGTGTGGTTCCCACTGTGCTTTGATTTCCATCTTACCACGTCCAAGAGGGCGTGCAAAACGGTGGTTTTTGGGTACAGTCCCGAGTCACATGGAGGCAATGAGCGATAGGAGGGGATTCGTCTCTCCCGGTATAGGGAGTTGATGTTGCGCTGTGTTCGATTGGCTATAACAGGAAATCCCTGGCCAGGGTTGCTGAGATTTATTGGTAAGTGTTACCAGTAGTTTCTCGAATTGTTATAGACCTCATATTGACACGACTTATCGAGCTATTGGGGTCTGACGTTTACCACCCTTAGGCAAGATATGCGACATATCAGACGATCAGACCGGACTGTACAGTAGTGTTACTGGTCGGATTCACTGGAGTGTGAGCGGGCTTGCTCGTCGATCTTCAGATCGCTCAATATCCGGGTGGCCGTTACGTTTAGCAGACCGCTTGCGGCTTGTGGGTGTTTGATATGATCATCATCTGCTGCCGGCGTATTGACGAGTCTTTAGAGTCCTACACAGAGGTTTCCTGGCTCAAGCGAAACGAAATAGGAGCGCATATGAGATATGTGCGGGACCGAGAATAATACGGTATGTGATACTGTATTCGATTCTCGCGATGTGACATTGATCGGTTATATGCGATATAGCCGGGTTATCGGATCAAGTGTTGATTCGATAAGTTGTTACTGATGATACCTGTCGGTTTTGTGCGACATAACCGGATCATTGAATCAAGTGTTGATTTAATGATTTAATGCACAATTATATATTTGATATATTACTTTGCATTAACTAGTATCGGTTCACTTTAAGATGGATTTTTTCACTCGGATGTGCACATTACATATGCGATATGATTTTGTGCATTTGATTGTATCATGTTTGATGATACATGTTTACTTGGTTAAGTGCAAAGAATTAAACCATGGTTAAAAGAATGGTTAGGGTTTCATTTCCTTTATTTATTCATTTATTTATTTGTTTATTCATTTTGGAAAAGAGGAGAAAAGAATGGTGGCTTATTTTGGAGTTTAGTTGAAGCTTCATGAAACTTTGATCAAGTCAACCATTCTTATCTCATCCTTAACCCTAACCATTCCCACTAACCATGATTCATTCTCTACACTTGACTCTAGTTAACATTATGATAAGTTTTGATTTTTCTATTGTTTTTAATTAACTTATCATATATTTCTTTCTTCTTCTTCTTCATGAGCAAAGAAGAAAAAGCTTTCTTCATCAATGGTGGATTGATGATATGAGTGAGAAATCCATTTCTAAAGTCTACCCACTTCCTATTTCTTCATCCTCTACCTCTTGCCAAGTAGTAGAGTGTGTTTCCTTCACAAGTTTTCATGACTTGGTGAAGGTGGAGCTTGATCTTTCGATGCCTCGACGTAGATCATCTTCGGCATGGACATCGACGACCTAGCTTGCCCATTCTCCGACGAAGCCGACGCTTGAGCCCGGATTTGATTTGGACAGCGGAGAGCACTTCGTTGCGGAGCTATGGAGGTGGACAAACGGATCTACAAAGGTTGTAATTCCGTATTCCCTTAGTTAATTGTTAACTAGTTAGTATTTCGCCTAGACATCTAGCAAACGATCCGTACATTAGGGTTTCCCGGCACTAGAATTTTTGAAATTGGCATGATCGATGCCTTGTGAGACCTCACTAGAGTGCCTAGGAACCCTACAGTGGTATCAGAGCCTAGCTAGAGCCTTAGGCGAAGTCCAGACGGAATTTGAAGTCCGATCGAACCGAAAACACGAACTCTAACATGCTCTCTGTCCAGATTTTAAAATTATGGATTTTTCAAGATTAAAAATATCCAGAAAATCAAGCAGGGTTTTCTAGGAATTACTGTAAAATTCGTGGGCCTAATTCAACTTTCCCACCGCGTTTCCGCGGCACGAGCATGGCTCGTGCGGCGGAAGCGCGGCCGGTTTTGTCGTTTTGTGCATTTTGTTTTCACAGTAATTCTCAGATTTCTGTGCTGATTTTCCTGGGATATTTTTATATTTATTATACAAATGAGTTTTCTGCAGTTGTTTTGGGGATTCGGTATATCGATCGGAGTATCAAATTTTGTCTGTGTGGCTTTCCGGATAAATTTTAGAATATGTTAAAAAGTTCGACCGGATATAAATACCTAATTTTTCCCCTGTCGGGAAATTTCCAAGTGTTGGATTTTTCCGTAGTTTAACGACGTTCGAAGTAGTGCAAGTAACGCGATGGACCCTCTAGAAGACAACAAACATTAACTCGATTATGTGACCGTCTTGAACTGCCCTTTGAACCTTCGGGTTTGGGGCAGTACGGCGTGCCACATGTGAGGCGTTGGCTTGACCCTTCTACGGCTGGACCGTTGGTACTGAGGCACGAACTGAATGTTGTTAGACTTATTTCATGTGTTGATCTATATCGGGAAAACTTGGGTATTCGATAGTTCGATCGAAAAGTTTAACATTTTCTGTTTATCTGGAATGGGATACAATAATTGGAATTTGCAAAAGTTATGTGATAACTGAATGAATGTTATAAACATAGCAGTTTAGTCTCACTTGATCGGTTGCCACGGAATTTTGATGTGATCAAAAGTCCGTCGCAATCGCGTAGCGTACGCGGATATTCGCCGGAAAACTTAATAGACAGCTACACCCCTTAGCCCCGACCAAGTGACTGTAGGAGAACCCCGTCGCCGAAAGCATCCGTCCGGGTGCTCGCGGTAGCGGTGTTCCGCCTTGGTGCACTTCGTCGACGGTATCAGGGGTGCGGCCATCTACTGAAGTTTGCGACGAGTATTCGATCAGGATGTCGGGAATCTTGTTGAATTACCCGACTTGGTATTCAAAAGTGTTTTCGATTTTGAGACTAAAATGCGGGGTTTATAATTGTTAGGCATGCGATGTCTAAGTGATTCATTTGGTCAGGCATGCGATGTCTGAGGTGGTTGCGGATTCCAACTGTTGTAGTTTTACACTTTCTTTTCTGTGACCGTAAGTGTAATATGTGATATCGCCGGTTTCGTTGCTATACGTCAACGACAATTGGGATGGACATATTTACTTACGTTGATGACATGTGATGTTATGTGTTGCTGGATATGTTATATTGGATCGTCGTGTTTGAATAGCCGGGGGTTTTTATGTGAGATGAGTGTTTTTCATTTTCATTCATGTAAAAACTTGTATGTAATATTCTTTTATTGGGGCGCTTCCAGGTTGCGGAAGTTGTCACCTTTTGTATATTATTTACTTTTCCGCACTAGGATAGACCCAAGGAGGAGGGCACAAGTAACCGGGTTCTGGAGTCCAGTGGGAGACCAACTCGAGAAGTCGAGTCCGGGTCTCCTAACTCCAGAATTGGTAGGGTTGCTTGCCGCTCTCGTAGGGGTCTAGGGGTGTGAGTTTGGCTATTCATCACGACCGTGGAATCCGTGTTTTATACTGGCTCGTATTGAAAACACGGACGTCCTAGTATATCCAATATTTCATATGTTTCTTCTGCTGCGATATCTGTGATGAGATCATGTGATGTTCTGTGATAGATACAGTATATAGTATATATGATATATTATATAGACGTTACTTATGTTTTACACCCGTGCTAGCCCTGCCCCGCTCTGCCGTTAGTTACCTAACTTAACGGTGCATGAGGGGACATCGAGGCGAATGCGGATGGCATAAGTGTACGTCGTATTTATCTGTGATGTTTAGGTACTTAAATGATGGGACTTCATTAATGTGATTAATGAAAGTAAAAGAAACCTAAGATGTTGTAGAATCGAATTTCAAAATAAAACAGGTAGCTACATTTCTTGCTTTGCACAGCGGTATATGCGATATATCCTGCACCTTATTCGATAAGGAAAGGACCGAGATCCCTTCACCGGGAGTGACTCCTTTAGCAATAACTGGCAGATGCTACAACCTCGGTTTTTCTTTTGATTGCTTTTAAGAGTTTTTGCTTTGCACAGTGATATATATGATATATCCCTCACCTCATTCGATAAGGAAAGGACCGAGATCCCTTCACCGGGAGTGACTCCTTTAGCAAAACTAGAAAAGCCTCAAAAGCACTCCATTTTAAAAATCATTTGATTCTACAACGATATCAAGTTCATTACGCAATAGGTTTTCAGAAAAACCTGTCGTAGCCCTCCGTCATTTCAGATATGTACTGGTTAGTATTCGTGCTACGTTTGTTGACCTCTGTCAAGACGTAGTGTGCGGTAGCTGATTAGCGTTTATCTGCATAAGCATATGATGTGATTGATTTAGGGTAGTCGTGCGACCTTGTTGGCCTCTATCAAGGGTCGTGCCGGTGGGTTTACTTCAATCAAGAAATGAAGGGTTGAACTTGACTAGTAGCCTATGGTTTGTTGACCTCTGTCAAGGTCATAGGACGCTAGGGGCAAAATATTATCGGGAATTTCAAGTGTTGAAATTTGCAATGAGATTGCATACCTTCTATGAGATAGTTGGATCCCGATACCCGCTGCGAGTAAGAGTTACTCCTGGGAGAGTTTTATACATTACAATTAGCCGATCAAGTAGGTGTCTAGAAATGTGTCAACGGGGTTACGCCTCTGGGAAAACGAGATTTACATTAATTAGGTTCGTGCGAAAGCACGGGGGACCTCCCTCAAAGTACCGACACTGGCCTGGCTGAAAGATTGGCGAACTTGTAGTGTGTAATTAATCCCGGCTAGTCTTTCCTTTTAGGGTTTGAAGGAAGATTTGATAAAAAGCAGTGAGAGCCATCCTGATTAGATAAAATAATAACCAAACTATTCTTGCAAGAGTGCACGCTGAGTGTTTTCTTCTCTCTATCTCCTGGTAGCGACCATGTTACGCCTTAATCAAGATAATAATACAGATTATTGACCGAACCCGCTTGTTATACTGAGCTAGGGAACGTTGGTCCCGCTCCAACTTATAATTGTTATAAGACAGAGCAGGAAATTGGGGAATACCATATTTCCCATGCCGCCCAAACGAAGAGAGTGCATGCTGATGCATCATCTTCGGGTGTGTTCATTATACAGAACTGTTTCTCAGTATCCTCTGAATCCTGGGTATATGATACCCGATCAGGATCCCAGATATGTAATTTGTTGCATAGGGCTACAAAAATGGTAGAAAAACTGAGAACGGGTGATAAGTTTCATGAGGCAGAAAACGGGGCAAGTGTTGCAGCCAAGTCTGTTGGTCACTGTCACCCTGTATTGTAATACATTGATTCTGAACGAATGTTATTAGATACCGAACCTGATATACAAAATCATATCTGTCTCTTTATTAGTAAAGAAACGATAAAATTTCGTATTGTTGGATAATGTTTTGAACATTTCCTATATCAAAAGTTGATCGGTTCAGGCACGTTATCTAAAAGCATTAATGTTCTAAATCAAACTACAGTTCTTAGTATACGGAACACACACAAGAAGAAGAGTTCAGAAATGGACGGATCCTTCTTGAGGTATTGTAGACTAGGTCATATCAATGCGACCCGACTAGCTGGAGTTACATAAAGATGCATATTTAAATTGGTTTGAATTTACATCTTGTGAAACTCGCCAGTCATGTCACAAAGATAAGATGACCATAGCTATGTTTATTGGAAACATAGAAAGAGTTAGTGAACTCTTGGGATGATACATGTTGATGTATGTTGGTCCCCTGTCTACACATGCCAAGACCGGTTCTTTATACTTCATTACGTTCTCTGATGATCTCTTTAGATTCAGACCTATGTTCCTGTTGAAACACAAGTCCGAACCTTTTGAGATATTCACAGAATATAAGTTAGAAGTAGAGAACCAAAATACGGATATAAGTATTATGTCCTTTGATGTGATCAAGGAGGAGAATACTTGTGCATGGAATTCCTGGACTATTCTAAAGGAGAATGAGATTCTCTATCAGCATTACTCCTCCATATACACCATAGCACAATGGTATATCGGGGCGGAGCAGATACACCCTATTTGATATGGTGTGCTCTATGATGAGTACTACTGAGTTACCTTTTTCCTATTGGGTGTTATGCACTTGTGAAGTTGCATACCTATTGAATAGGGTTTGAATCAAATCAGTGCCTACCACTTCATATGAGATATGGAAAGGGAAGAGCCCATATCTTAAGTTAGTTAAGATTTGGGGTTGTCCGGCCTATGTCTAAAAGCAAAATCCGGACAAGCTCGAGGCAAGGTCTGTTATGTAGAACTGGAAACGTTCCAGCTATACAAAATACAGGAGATGATTTGGTAGAACCGAAGGATTCAGTAGATTCCAACGAACCTCAGCCTCTCCGCCGATCTAGTAGGGTTCCTCACCCACCTGAGAGATACTTCGGTTTCTCTATGACAGTGGGAGCGAGGAATGCATCATGAGATGATGACCCAACTAGCTTCGAGCTGGCCATCAGGAGTAAGACTCTGTCAGAATGGCTGGATGCTTAGCGATCTGAGATGGAATCCTTATACACCAACAAAGTATGGACTTTAGTTGCTATATCTGAAGGGTTAAATCCCCATCAGGAGCAAGTAAATCTTGAGAAGATTACTTGGTGTACATGGAAAAGTTGAGACTTTCAAAGCTAGACTTGTTAAAGGTTTGCATCATTGACCAGGTATGGATTATAATGAAACCTTTTCAAGTAGCTATGCTTAAGTCCATCCAGATCCTACTTGCCACGGCTACATACCATGACTGCGATATCTGGCGGTTGGGTGCCATGACTGCTTTTCTAAATATTGATTTAGAAGAGAACGTCTGTAAGTACACAGCCAGAGGGCTTCGTAAACAGTGGGAGCAGCGGAAATGTGTGCAAGATGTTTTATATGATAAAACAGGCATCGCGGAGTTGGAACATCTGTTTTGATGTAGTAGTCAAAGAGTTTGACATCATCAAAATGGTAGATGAACCTTGTATAAACGAAAAGGTAGTAGGGAGTATGGAGGTGTTCCTCGTAGAGTACGTGGATGACATACTCTTGATAAGAAAGGAGTTTCTTATGCTACGCTCGATCAATCTCCGTTTATTACAAAGAATCTCCGTGAAGGATCAAAATGATACCTCCTAAATCCTGAGTTTTGGATCTATGAGATAGATTTAATTGGATGTTAGGATTCTCACTAGTTGTAATGAGATGATATCATACGATTCTGGGGAGAATCACTGGAAGTGTTCCAGGGTGATAAAGACGACTGAATGTCAGTCGCAGGCATTGTCTTTACCCTCAGAAAAGGGACGGTATATTGGAAGAGTTCCAAGCTAGATACCGTGACATACTAGACGATAAAGGCACGATACATCGCTACTTAAGATGCTACCAAAGAGGCTGTTTGGATGTATATTAGTTCATGAGATGAACTACGTTCCTACCATTGTGAGACAATGGAGTTGTGGCTTATGCCAAGGAACGCCAGTCCCATCAGTGATCCAGACATATTCTAAGGCAGTATCACTTGATCATGGAGATGGTTGATCTCCAGGGTGATCGAGGCAAGGAGAGCAGATTCAGAGGATAACACGGCGGATCCACTCACGAAGGCCTATTCCCAGAGAGAGACTTTTATGGGATGGTTGAGTATGAGATACTACAACCACTGCTACAGATGGCCCTAGTGCAAGTGGGAGATTGTTAGTTATATGTATGCCCTAGAGGCCATTACTGTGCATTCGATGTATATTGTAGTGGATGCTGGGACGTATATAGGGAGGACTTTCTTGCTCGACATGATAGTATGCTATCTGGTTACTCTTTACCTTAACGTGTACACTGATTGTCTCTCTGTTACATGTTGGTAAAGCCCTTAGGATGTGTACTTGACTACCTAGACTATGATGCGGATCATACTAGTGGGGACATGGTAGTCCATAAATACATCCTTCAAAGTCCCTAGTCGTGGGTGTATCGAGATGGGGCATCGATATACCAGAGTAGACTAACGTGTACCTTCTCGACCCATACAGATGGGCGATGGATGATCCCATATCCATTGGTGTTTGACATCGGAGATGATATACGGGTGCTCAGTAGAGACTGGGTACACTGGACAGACTCGCCGAGAACTCCCAGATGGTATTATACCTCACGTCAGATGGCAGTTCTCTGGTGACACTGGTACAGAGTAGTCTGTTGACCCGAGATCGTCATAGAGTCTTGTGTGGTTCCCACTGTGCTTTAATTTCCATCTTACCATGTCCAAGAGGGCGTGCAAAACGGTGGTTTTTGGGTACAGTCCCGAGTCACATGGAGGCAATGAGCGATAGGAGGGGATTCGTCTCTCCCGGTATAGAGAGTTGATGTTGCGCTGTGTTCGATTGGCTATAACAGGAAATCCCTGGCCAGGGTTGCTGAGATTTACTGGTAAGTGTTACCAGTAGTTTCTCGAATTGTTATAGACCTCATATTGACACGACTTATCGAGCTATTGGGGTCTGACGTTTACCACCCCTAGGCAAGATATGCGACATATCAGACGATCAGACCGGACTGTACGGTAGTGTTACTGGTCGGATTCACTGGAGTGTGAGCGGGCTTGCTCGTCGATCTTCAGATCGCTCAATACCCGGGTGGCCGTTTCGTTTAGCAGACCGCTTGCGGCTTGTGGGTGTTTGATATGATCATCATCTGCTGCCGGCCTATTGACGAGTCTTTAGAGTCCTACACAGAGGTTTCTTGGCTCAAGCGAAACGAAATAGGAGCGCATATGAGATATGTGCGGGACCGAGAATAATACGGTATGTGATACTGTATTCGATTCTCGCGATGTGACATTGATCGGTTATATGCGATATAGCCGGGTTATCGGATCAAGTGTTGATTCGATAAGTTGTTACTGATGATACCTGTCGATTTTGTGCGACATAACCGGATCATTGAATCAAGTGTTGATTTAATGATTTAATGCATAATTATATATTTGATATATTACTTTGCATTAACTAGTATCGGTTCACTTTAAGATGGATTTTTTCACTCGGATGTGCGCATTACATATGCGATATGATTTTGTGCATTTGATTGTATCATGTTTGATGATACATGTTTACTTGGTTAAGTGCAAAGAATTAAACCATGGTTAAAAGAATGGTTAGGGTTTCATTTCCTTTATTTATTCATTTATTTATTTGTTTATTCATTTTGGAAAAGAGGAGAAAAGAATGGTGGCTTATTTTGGAGTTTAGTTGAAGCTTCATGAAACTTTGATCAAGTCAACCATTCTTATCTCATCCTTAATCCTAACCATTCCCACTAACCATGATTCATTCTCTACACTTGACTCTAGTTAACATTATGATAAGTTTTGATTTTTCTATTGTTTTTAATTAACTTATCATATATTTCTTTCTTCTTCTTCTTCATGAGCAAAGAAGAAAAAGCTTTCTTCATCAATGGTGGATTGATGATATGAGTGAGAAATCCATTTCTAAAGTCTACCCACTTCCTATTTCTTCATCCTCTACCTCTTGCCAAGTAGTAGAGTGTGTTTCCTTCACAAGTTTTCATGACTTGGTGAAGGTGGAGCTTGATCTTTCGATGCCTCGACGTAGATCATCTTCGGCATGGACATCGACGACCTAGCTTGCCCATTCTCCGACGAAGCCGACGCTTGAGCCCGGATTTGATTTGGACAGCGGAGAGCACTTCGTTGCGGAGCTATGGAGGTGGACAAACGGATCTACAAAGGTTGTAATTCCGTATTCCCTTAGTTAATTGTTAACTAGTTAGTATTTCGCCTAGACATCTAGCAAACGATCCGTACATTAGGGTTTCCCGGCACTAGAATTTTTGAAATTGGCATGATCGATGCCTTGTGAGACCTCACTAGAGTGCCTAGGAACCCTACATTAAGGACCTCATAATCATGTTTAAAGACATCATAGTCTGTAGGGTCTTAGTTTGACAGTTGGGGATGTGCCAAGAGTTATTGGTTATTGGGACCCTCCACCTCTCTGAAGACGTTGAAGAATTATAACGACATGTATCAGAGGTGTGGAGAGATGTACCCTTGAACCAATGAATGTTCATCAACGATTTGATAACCTTGTTTAGGACTAAGTCCAATTTAGAAGAAGTCCTATGGGCTCGGTCGATTTTGGGGTTTGTCCAACCTTGGGCTCAGCCCAATTAGTCTCTGTCATTTCCCTTTTTTTTTATAAAGTGTTAGACACTTGCTAGGACACGGTCCTTTCTCTGTGCACATAATACTAAACATTTATGTGAATAATGACACCCACTTTCTTTTTGTTTTACTTGTATTCTTTTATATGAAGTGTTAAACACTTAGCTCCCTGCGGTGCTCATGTATGGACACGTGAGGCGCCTTCAAGATATGAGCGCTTCTTTTAGATATATTTCTCTCCATACGTGTGCTGAGCAATTGTTTCATTAAATGGTCATGTGCGGACACGTGAGGTATTATCCAAATGTAAGCGCTGCATTTGGGCTCATTCCCTTTTGTGTATAAGTGCTAAGCACTTTTAGAGGGCCACGTGGGATCACGTGAGGCGTCACAAAGGTGATAACCGATTTTAGGGTTTATACCCTTTCTCTTTTGGAAGTGCTAAGCACTTTTAGTGGGGTCACGTGGGATTACATGACCTGATCTTCGTTGTTCTCTTTCACTCACCAAGGGTGCTCACGTGGGAGCACGTGATCGGCCATTATCATGTTGGGTGCTAATATTTTTACGTGCATGGAGATCTTGAGTTTTGAGACTTTCAAGCCCACTGTTTTGTGAGAATTAAATTCTTAGGACTTAATTTTTTTCTTTTAGATTTGGGATCTGTATGGCAGAATCTCCTCGATGAGAAATAAATTCTTAACTTGTGAGGAGATCTGCTTCTGCAGTTTTTTCATCATAAGGAAGAACTAAGTTATATATGAAGGGTTAAACCCTTGTTTTATCAGAGGAATTAAATTTCTATATACTTTTTGGAAGAATTAAATTATCTGAACTTAGATCTTCCCCTAGGTTTTGGATCTGCATGGCAGGATCTCCCCGATGAGAATTAAATTCTCAACTTGTGGGGAGATCTTCTTCTGCAAATCTCAACCAAAAGAAGAACTAAGTTCTTTTTAGAAGACTTAAACTCTTATGGAAGTGAAAAGGAGATGAGATATTCTCTGTGTTTCATTCCTTCTCTTACCTAGAGTTTCTTTTTCTCTTTTAAGTGGCCTTCTTCTCTCTGGAGAATTAAATTCTCTAAGCTTACGAGAGGGTTTCTCTCTCTCTTTTTTCTCTATCCTTTTTTCCGTCCCTCCTCTTTTTTGTGTCTCTTAGCTCCTATTTATAGGAGAAAGAAGGGAATCAATTTGTATTGAAAATCTCTCATTGAGTGATTTTGATTGATTTTCTAATCAACCAACATGATCGTTTAGATTACTTGGTGAATTTAATTTACCGTTGGATTTTTAATCCAAGGACTTCTGTTTTACAGAAGATATTTCTTTTGTTGTTCTTAACAAATTTAGGAAGATATTTTCTTGCACAGAATTTTTCTGTAGATTGGTGATTTTTAATCACCATTGGATTTTTAATCCAACGGCGCTATGTTTTACAGAGCGTAATCTTTCTTGTTTAGAAAGATCCATGGAAATATTTTCCAAATAAGGCTTTTGGTCATTTTTAATTAGAATTTACTTCTATCGGTTCAGAAGGCATAGGAGTTTATCACGTGTAGCACGTGACCCCACCAAGTTAAGCCCACAAAAAGGTGTCATGTGCTATCACATGAGTGTTTATTTCTCCAATTATTTGCTTTATTCAGGCGCCTATATACTTTGTCTATAACGGTCACGTATCTGTACGTGAGGCCCAATTTTAGCTTAGTTTTGTCAAGCGCAGCGCCTATTACGTGTGGATACGTGATGCTTCACTTGGGGACTTTTTCCCGTTGCTTTATTTATTTCTTTATTTTCTGTAAGGGAACACTTGGATTGGCTAGCAAATGTGGTTATGGTCAAGAAGGCAAATGGGAAATGCTGCTTATGCGTCGATTTCATCGATCTAAACAAGATTTGCCCCAAAGACAACTACCCACTCTCTCGGATAGATCAGTTAGTAGTTAGCTCGGCCGGTCACGAGCTACTAAGCTTCATGAACGTCTTCTCCGGTTATAATCAGATCCAGATGAATCCGGCCGATGAAGTGGTATTCGCCTTCACCACCGATCGAGGAGTCTACTGCTACAAGGTAATGCCCTTCGGCCTCAAAAATGCCGGGCAACTACCAGCAGCTGGTCAACAAGCCGTCCAAACCACAAATTGGGAGAAATATGGAAGTCGATGTCGACGACATGCTCGTGAAGTCTACCCTATCAGCCGGGCACACCACAGACCTCGGCAAGACATTCGATGTCCTGCAGAAGTACAAGATGAAGCTAAATCCAGCCAAATATGCGTTCAGCGTCATAAGCAGGAAATTCCTTAGATTCATGGTCACCCACCGAGGAATCGAAGTGAACCTGGAGAA
This sequence comes from Agapanthus africanus, assembly GCA_030015575.1. NCBI lineage: Eukaryota > Viridiplantae > Streptophyta > Magnoliopsida > Asparagales > Amaryllidaceae > Agapanthus > Agapanthus africanus. Next base: position 708,155,097 of record JASDDO010000022.1, read on the forward strand.
AATCAGGGTCATCATCAACAAAGCGACACCCAAGAGCAATGTTGATATAATGCGACTCACAGGTAGGGTGGCCGTTTTGAGTCGCTTCATGTCCAGATACGGAGAAAAGTGTATGCTTTTCTTTAAAGCCTTATGGAAGATCCCCAAGTTCGAATGGTCCGAGGAGCGCCAAATCGCTTTCGAACAGCTCAAGGCACACCTGGCGACCCCCCCTCCCGCTTCTCACCTGACCAGTTGAGAGGGACCGGCTGCTACTATATTTAGTCGTCTCCGACCAACCTGCCAGCACTATACTCGTCAGAGAATTAGAAGGAATATTGTCACGCCCCGCTTCCCAGTAAACGGAAATGATGACGTGGCAAGCTGCGACATATTTATTCAGAGAAGGTCATTTCTTAAATAAATATACTAAGCGTATTGAAACAGTAATACAAAATACAAGAATAAATGGAGACTGTAAAATTTTTCAACAAATATCATTATTTACATTCAACTTCCAATATTTACAAGTACATGAGTTTCAACTGGAAAGTAAATACAATAAAGAAAAATGCCTAAACATGTGGCATACATAAGCTGAATAAAAAGTGATGCTAGGCTAATCCTGTGGAGCAATCCGGTTGTAGTCTTCCTCTGTGGCCTCCATTTCCTCCATCTCGACCGTATCTGATGACCATTCCAAAAAAATAAGGGTGTGTGGAATGCCCGTCAGCGAACTAGCACTCAGTAAGTCCTAAGAAAAAGGTAAGAATAAAAGAATGACAAGTGTAATATATATATATAACGAGTAAAAGTATATGTTCATGGGTAAATACAGACTATAAATCTCTATATGGTCACTATGTTAACGTTAAGTTCCAAGTGTGAATATCAATGCAGCCGTAGAAGTATTCATGAGCTCAAGAGTGGGGCCCCGGGAGTAAGGAAATACGGGCCCATTTCATGTGTTAGCATCGGGGCTCTAGGCTGTGGATGAGTCAACCCAACTGATATTCGAGTAAAATAAAAAAGAGTTTAATCCGGGACTCCTGAAGCTCCGTTGGATTCACACAAGAAACTATCCCAAACACCCCGAGTATAAATAGTTTATAACTGTATAGTATACTTAATTAAATCGATTGATTTTTTATAACATGTCTTGATCAGAACCATATATTGCAAAAGGTGTAGAAAGAAATCGAGTGAGTCGAGTAAAATTCGAGTCATGTCAATTGCAATCTTCGTCCGAGTCAAGTTAGTTCGAGTTGATTGGGTTCGAGTTCATGTTCAGATTTAGATTCGAGTTGAGTTAGAGTTCGAGTTCGTATTCGAGTTCGAGTTCGAGTTTAGATTCGAGTTTGGATTCGAGTTCAGGTCTTTTTCATATGAATTGATTTTAAACTGTTAAAAATCTTATATTCGGGAGAAATAGGCAACTGCTGTACATGAACGACAGGATTTGTGTCTTTTTCCAAGGCAATTGCCATTGATAACTCTGTTAAGTTGTTTAACCTGAATAGGTAAGCACTCACTTTCTCCGGCTCTCTGAGGCTTAAGAGAAATGATACCGCTTAAACCTATATTAATCTAGAGTCCTTAAAATATTGATTGCATATCTCGAAGGGTTTTATGGAAAATACATTAATATGGTTTTAAAAAATAAAGCTTGAGGGTGATTTATAATATTTAGGGTTTTCATGACTTTGTATTTTAATTGTTATGGTATTTTAGTGCTAAAACCTAATCTTTTTGAAAGTTTATGGTATTTTTATGAAAACTAGCTATTTAGGAAACTTGATGGTATTTTACTAAAAATTCTAATCTTTCATTTTAAAATACAGTTTCATAACTTGTTTTTATTGAAAATACTGATTCATAGCTTTGTATAATTTTCAAAGTTTAGTCTTGTTTAGAAAAGTCGTATTTTTTAAAAACCGTATTTTTATTTCCTTTCGATACCGAATACTCCGTGAGGAGTTCTGCATCTCGCTCTACTGTCCTAAGGATATGCGATAATCCACACCATCTATTAGCGGGTCCCTTAACAATGGTTATAGAGACGTAATTGCCAAGAATTTAAAATATCGATTTAAAAGAAACCGTTTTGAAAAATGTGGTATTTTAATGAAACCCTTCTTCTTTGAATTACCCGTATACTTAGAATACCGTGCCATGAACCATAGTGTGCGTGTGGGGTAGGTCGTTACCCCGTGAATAGTCTAACAGTTTATACTCTAGTTATTGAAAATACGGTTATTTTAAAGTTCATGGTATTTTAATGAAAAGTTTGCTATATGATTGTTTCACATGAATTTTTTTGTTAAACTATAAGCTAAATGATATACATAATGTTAAGAGAGGTATTAGGATATTAGTTAGACCTATTTTGATTGTAAAGTGAGTACAAATGTAAGAAAATAACATATATCGGAGCTAACTCCACTTTATCGATGAGTTTTTAAAAGATGATTTGAGATGGAAGAAATGGAGAGAGAAGGTAAACTTATAAGCTTAGATCGTTAACAAGAATGGGGGGAAGCCTTCGGGTGTCGTGGTGTCGTCGGAAAGGTTTCGGTCGTCGGAATTTGATCACTACTCCCCGTGGCTTGCTTAACTCCACTTTAATAGCCTTAACCCTTCTTGAACTTAGAGAATTTTGAGGAAATTTTCAGAATAGAGGGGAGCTAGGGCATGGGGTGGTGTTTATAGGGTAAAAATGAGAGAGAGTGTGAAACAAAAATGAATTTAAATGGATTTAATGGTGTTAATTAGGGATTTGAAGAGCCTCTGTTTGATTGTAGGAAAATCAAACAGTGCAGAGGAGCTGAAGGGACGAGTGTGCAAAGCACGAAGTCATTTGGAGGCATCGGGACCGTCGGCGGCGGCCAAAGTAGGGAAATGGGCGGTCAGTTCTTGATTAATCGTCTCGAGATTCATGCCACGTGTTTAGATGTGTGTTTACTCCTCTTTGCGCTTGTTTGATTTTTCTGAAATCTTTCGTTTCTCCTTGAATTGCACGTGCATCTCTTGGGCGTCCGAAAAATTAAAAAAAAATCTTTAAAAATAATTGGGACTGATGGGAATCGAACACACGGGCTATGTCACAGCAGTGTAGAGACTTTACCAGTGAGCTACAAGTTACTTCTTGCTTTTATTACACAAAAATGACTTATAGCTCTTACATAGGCTGAAATATCCTTTTTCTATCCATTTAAACAAATAATTATGTATAGAGATTTCAGAGTCATTACATTCTACCTTCCTTATAAAAATTTCGTCATCGAAATTTACATTTACATAGAGACCAATTGTTCCCCTCCGAAAGACGGCGATGACGTGATGACGTCTTGCCTGAGATTCGGGGCAGATGCTATTTGGTTTTATCCGTCCACCTCTCCGAAGATGCCAAGTTGATTTATGGCACCGTGTATCGGAGGTTTAGACGGATGCGGCCGATGTAGCAGACTTCGTCAGATTCCCCCTCGTTTGAAGGGTTTTTGATTGTGGGGACGCTCTTCCCTTCAGGCGCAAGCCCCTGCAGTTAATTACGCTACCGCATCGCGGTAACCATTTTCTCCTTCTCCAGAATTTTACTTCGTGTCGTGTGTGTTTGTTTTGTTTGTGGTTGCCCGTGGATTGTATACGGAGACTAGGTTATGCTGTCGCCCGTAGGACGTGGATTAGTCCAAATCCGTATTTACTTAGATTTGGGTTTGATGTTTTAGTTTAAGGACACGTTAGCCAGATTTAGGCTAAGATCAACTTAAACGCTCGTTAAGAATACGTTAGTCTGATTTGAGACTAAGATCAACTTAACGTAGTAATCCATTTAATATATGGCCGTCGGGACCCGTCACCTCTCTGACGACGTTGAAGGATTACAACGACAGATGTCAGGGGAGTTCGGGGATGTACCCTTGAACCAATGTTGATTGGGAGTTTTATAGTCCAATTTGAATGTTTAAGGATACGTTAGCCAGATTTGAGGCTAAGATCAACTTAAACGGGATCGTTTAGATCCGACCAAAAGAGCATTTGAGGGCTCTATTGTTCCAGTTTAGGGACATAGTGGTCCATTGCCAGTTTAGGGACATGGTGGTCTATAGGTAGTTTAAGGACGCATAAGTCCGTGGGTTTAAGGACCCCACAGTCCGTATTTTGGTTTAAGGATGCATAAGTCCATGAGTTTAAGGACCCCACAGTCCATGTCGATGTGTGGTCGTCGGGACCCGTCACCTCTCTGACGTCGTTGAAGGATTACAACGATAGGGGTCAGAGGAGTTCGGAGATGTACCCTCGAACCGGATGTAAATTGATTTAGGAGAGCAGTCTTGCTCAGTCAATTTAGTTTGAGGACTTACGGCCATGATTGGGCTAACTCCAGTTGAGAATATTCCACATTTTTATTTGCATTTGGCCTATTAGACCTGTGCTAGGGCTTTGCCCATGTCTAATAATGCACTGCATTTTATTTTGGCCTGCTAGGCCTTTCTGTTTTGGGCTCTGTCCCTTTATTTTTTATGCAGAGCATCTGTCTTTGTTTGGGCTCTGCCCTCTTTTAAAACAATGCAAAGCGTTTAATTTGGCCTGTTAGGTCTTTTTTAATTGGGCTAGGCCCTTTTGTAAACAATGCAGTGCATTAGTTATTGGACAGTAGCTTGTCAGGCGCTTTGCGCCAATTAATGAGCGCAAGCGCTTGCGGAGGTGAGACGTGTCACACTCTGGTGAGCGCAAGCTCAACAGCGCTGTTGCGCTGCTGACACGTGGCGCTTTCTGGTGGCTTGCGCCAACCCAGGAGCGCAACAATGCAGTTTTTGCAAGTGCAAGGCACTGTTTCAATAACTTGATCCAATTTTGGATTCAAGAAAAGAATCTTTAAGATTTCAGAACCAATGGTTCATAAACAAGTGCAAGGCACTATTATTATTTTAATTTATTGAAGATCATTGATCTTGTTTTTAGATCAATGATCTTATTCAGAAGAAGTTCTTCTTCTTTTTTTATAAAGGCTTTTTTTTTACCTTTTTCTTGAATTCTTCAAAGTTCCTCAGAGTTTTCTCTAAGTTCTTGATGTTGATGTGATTGATGCCCTCTGAATTGGGGTCTAGGGGTCTTTATATAGTGCCCATTAATTAGTTAAATTTGTTAAAGAGATCTTTCTCTGAGTGATTTGGGGAATTTCCCCCACCGTTGGATCTTTGATCCAAGGGCTTCTGTTTTACAGAAGACAATCTTCTTATTTCAACAAGAACAGAAAAATCTTACTAGAATTTTAATTCTGTTTGTCGCAAACGTTCCAGCGCGTGACACGTGTCGCTTAGCACACAGCGCAGCGCAACTGCGCTGACACGTGTCGCTTAGTGCATAGTGCAGCGCAACTGCGCTTACGCAACAGTGCTGACACGTGTCGCGCAGCGCACAGCGCAGCGCAACTGCGCTTGCGCTGACACATGTCGTGCAGCGCAGCGCTTGCGCAACTGCACTGACATGTGTCGCGCAGCGCAGCGCTTGCGCAACTGAAGCGTTGCTTCCTTTAATTTTTTGTTTTTAAATAGAGCCTTGCTCTGATTGGGGGAATCGGAAGCGTTGCTTCACCTGAGGTGTCTTTTCACCTTCCTTTTTCAAGTCAGACTTGTATTTCCCAGAATTTTCACTTCCCGAGTCTTGGAAATAACTCCACTGTGCACGGAATTTTCTGTGCTTGGTTTATATAACTCAATGCCGAGCCTTTTCTTCTCTCATCTTCAAAGAACCTTTTTAATCATGCCCTGCAACCGCCCTCATGCCCGTCGACAACCATAGGAAGTGCCTATTCAGGACATTGTTCCCCGTTTTGCTGCGCGCTTGGTGGATTCTTCTCTTACGGATAAGCAATGCGATGATACAATGTACGAGCTTTTGACTCGTGTGGGGTCTCATCTCCCTCCGCACTCCATTTGGCTTCGGATGATCCTTGCATCGGTGCTCGCTGATCTTCCCCCTCCTCCAGTAGAGATGTCCTCGGCAATGCTTGATGCCGCCGAGGATAAGATCGAGTGCTTCTTCGAAGCGCACTTGATCACTAAAGCCCTAAGGGACTGCTCTTTCCACTTGCTGAGCCAGATACGGGCTCGTCGGGTTGTCATCGCCACCTTTTCTGATGAATGCGGCGACGATCGTTGGATGTCTACTTCTCGGGAGGACCGCCGCTTTAACGTGGTGGAGAAGACGGAAAGGGAACTGGAGAATCTTCTTCTTATCTTTGCGAACCCTTGTCCTTTCGATCCCTTATTTGGTGATCTTTTTTCAATGTAATAATAATAATAATGAACAAGTGTTTTTAATCGAGTATTTTATTATCCGTTAAGGGTTCCTTTTTATTTTAGCCCTCTGTTATGCTTATGCATCGCATAATTTAATTTACTATTATTAGGTGCAGGTGATTCTTGCAAGGATAAAGTGCCTTTGGTGCTTAGCCTCTTTTTATGAAGTATTGTTTTACTTTTCGGTCTTAGAAATAGAGTTTCGCTCTAATTGGGGGAAACAAATGCCCCCCCACCGTTGCACCTGTGTGGTCCCAAACGCGAGCGCAATGGTGGCAGAATTCCAACCGTTGCGGCAACTTTTGGAAGATGGAACGGCATTTGATGCCTATAAATAGAACCTTTGGTCCTCAACAGATGATTATCATCTTTAAGATTTTACTTTCAAAACTTTAGAGCTTTGCTCTTGCCTTCAAGAACTCCCAGAGTTAAATTTTCTTAAAAGAAACTTTTTAGGTAAAAATTAATCTTGAATTAAATTAATTTGAATTAATAGAGCCTTGCTCTCATAGATCTTTTGATATAAAGAAAACCCCTTTGGGGTTTTACCAACAGAGCCTTGCCTTCAAGAATCTGCTTCAGGGTTTCTTAACCCATGAACAGAGCTTTGCTCTTTGGCAAAACATAGATCTCTTTGATCTTCTTTTAATAGTAAGGCTCTCAGAGTTCTCGAGGAATTTCTTTAAATTCCCCTCATTATTAGATTTTGACAATCACTCCAGTTTGCAGAGTGTTGCTCTCGAGGAGTTTAACTCTCTGTATCTTTTTTTATCGCTAATCTTCCCGTGATGTTTCTTCCAGGCATTATGGCGGTGCGTCTATACAGTCTGCACAAATTCATCACCTATGAGGATATCCGCGTACAGGGCCATCAACAAAACCAAGAGTTTACAGATGCCCAATGTGCGGAGGTTATGGGTCGCCTGAACGCACGCGTTGGTTGGCTGATCCCTCGCCACTCTGCTCTCTTGAAAGTCGTGCTGGGAGCAATCTGGAGGGCACTCTCGGGTTTCCACGAAGCCATGCCGCTTAACGTGCTAGATGATGCCGAAGACAAGGTGCATTCAGTGCACCTGTCGGGGTTGATCTCGAAGAAACGGCGGGATAGCCTCGTCGACATTCTTCATCAAGTTTTTCAGCAGACGACGATAATCGATGCTTATCAAAGGATAGGGGGTCTTGCCGAAGATCTTGACACCCGTGAGCGCGAGAGGCGGCGCACGAGAATAATCAGAAAGGCCAGAAGAACTCTAGATGGCCTTACTTTTGAATTCCTCAATCCGTGCCCCGGATCTGAGGTTATACCATTGTAATAATTTGAATAATGTTTTTGCTTATTTTCTTTATGATTGTAAGAACCCTTTGTAATTGGAATATTTCTCCTTTCAGCTTGTCTTATTTCTCACTCCGAGTCTTTTGCGCATGCATGAATGAGTGTGTCTTGAATGCTTGATCAAACGCCTTTCAGATGTTCTTTCCATCGCTTTCTTCTTTCTTTTATTCTCGACATGCTGTCTTGATAAACATGGTTGACAGATAATAGAGTAAGAATCTTGGTTTCTTCAAGAGATAGCGATGGCTTAGGCTGCAGGTTCAGATCTGCCGCCTAAGACTTTTCAACTCTATGAGCCGTGAGGGTCTAATAGAGACTTTTCTCCCTACGGATCGAAAGGATCTCGTAGGTGTATTTTCTCCTTGGGAATCGTGAGGATTCCTAAGTGTATGTTCCTCTGTAAGTCGTAAGGATCCTACAAGAGGGTTTTCTCCTTGTAAGTCGAGAGGACTTACAAGGGTTATTCACCATATGAACATATCCCCAGTCTCGGATGGGACTTGGTTAGGGAAATGTTTATTCGCGCCCGTGGATTGTATACAAGGGTCAGTATTGAACCACTTGTAGGGCAATATCGAAGGTTGTGGGGGATTTGCCTAAGCACAGGTTTAGGCCTCTGTAACTTAAGACTTTCAAATCTTATGAGCCATGAGGGTCTCATAAGAGAGTTCTCTTTACGAGTCGTGAGGATTTCATAAGTGTATTTTCACCTTAGGAATCATGAGGATCCCTAAGTGTGTTGCTCCCTTGTGAGTCGTAAGGATCTCATGCGGGTGGTTTCTCCTTACAAGGTCGAGAGGACCCTGTAAGTGTCCTTTAACGAGGTTGCGCCCTTTCGGGTTTTCACAAACACTCGCCGGTAGTCCTGCTGTTTTTACTCACGGAGTCCTTTCGGGTTTTCATCCGTGCCCATTTTTCTTATGGACATACTTTTTTTTATCCTTTATATATATATATATATATATATATATATATATATATATATATATATATATATATATATATATATATATATATTACGAGGTCGCGCCCTTTCGGGTTTTCACGAACACTCGCCGGTAGCCCTGCTGTTTTTACTCACGGAGCCCTTTCGGGTTTTCATCCGTGCCCATTTTGCTTATGGACATACCGTTTATTATTATTTTTTTATTTTTATTATTATATTTTTTTATCTCGTCAGCCTAAGATGCTGCGGTAGTAGTTTAAGGACGTTTCGGTCCGTCATTAGTTTAAGGACGTTTCGGTCCGTCGAGGAGAAGGCTGACTACTACCTATAGAGCTTGAGCTTAGGAAGATAGCGAGCGGACATAGTCGTCGTCATCTATCATTGACCTAGGCTGTGGCTCATTAAGCGTAGTATTTCTTTAGGAAGCGACCGTTTATTGGCCTGAAAGACCTTTCACCGTACATATCCATGAGTAGATAGGCTCCACCCTGGTAGACCTTGTCTATAATGTACGGGCCTTCATAGTTTGGCTCAAATTTTCCCCGCTTGGCGCGATTGGGGATCATCGGCCTTTTGACCACTAGTACAAGTTCGCCTTGGCGGAATGTCCTCGGCCGGGTCAATCTTTCATATGACTGCGTCATCTTTGCTTTATAAGCCTCCAGATTTTGTTGCGCTATGAGCCGGGTTTCATCAAGGGCATCAAGCTCCTCAAGCCGAAGGTGAGCATTTTTTTCGTCCGTCAACTCGTAGTGGACTGCCACTCGTAGAGTGGGTAACTCTATCTCGAGGGGGAATACTTCTTCTGTACTAAATACCAATGCATATGGCGTTGTGTTCGTGGCTGTCTTGAACGTAGTTCGATACGCCCAAAGAGCCTCTTGCAGCCTCTCATGCCAGTCCTTCTTATTTCGGGACACCGTTTTCTTCATGATCCTTGTCAAGGTTTTATTGAAGGCCTCAGCTAGACCGTTAGCTCATGGATTATAAACCGAGGAATATCTCCAGTCTATATTGTGTTGTTGCGCGAAGCGACTGATCTTGTGACTTCTGTAAGCTGGCCCGTTATCGGAGATGATCCGTCTCGGAGTTCCAAACCGATATATGACGTGCGTCTTGAAGAAATGGAGGATATTCTCCGTCTTCATTTCCCTCAACGGTACTGCTTCTGCCCATTTGGAGAAGTAGTCAGTCGTCGCCAAGATGAATCTTTGTCCCCTGGACGATGCTGGTTCGATAGGGCCGACTATATCAGTTCCCCACATTTCGAACGGCCAGCTATCCACCGTTGGATGTAGTGGATTTGGATGCTGGTGGATGAAGTCCCCATGGATTTGGCATGAGTGGCATTGCTTCGTGTATTCGAGGCAATCCTGAATCATCGTGGGCCAGTAGTAGCCCATTCGTTTGATCTTCAACTTCATCTTTGGGCCTGCTTGGTGAGACCCGCAGAGTCCGTCATGAACTTCCTGAACGACTCTTTCCGCTTCGTCAGGTCCTAGGCATCTCAGCTACAGAGAATCAAATGACCTCTTGTACAAAGTATCATTGACGAAGGCGAAAGACAGAGCTCGTTTCATGAGCTGATGTCTTGAGAACGCATATTCGGGCGTTTGACGGTATTTGAAGTAGTCTATAAAGATTTCTCTCCAATCCTCATCATTTTCCCGATCTTTTATTTGCAGAGTCGTCTGTTCAGTCGCTCCCTTTTCTTCGGATGATTCCGGAGGTATTTCCGCTAGGGCAAGCACCCGACGGCTTTGTACCATGATTCTGACGTCATCGAGGTTCTCGTCAGCCTGTTCTTTAGCGAGCTTGGCTAATGCGTCCGCTTTGCTGTTTTCCTCGCGCGGTATGTTTTCCAAAGTGTAGGACGGGATTTGGGTCAACAATTGTTGCACCTTTTCGCCGTACTTCACCAATTCTGGTTTGCATGTCTGGTAGTCGCCGTTTACTTGACTATCGACTAGCTGGGAGTCTCCGTATATGAGGAGGTTTTCAATTCCCATGTCAATGGCGAGCTCGAGGACTGCTATTAAAGCTTCGTATTGGGCTTCATTGTTTGTCTTCGGCTCTGTTAAGGAGAAAGCGAAGCGCATTATGCCTCCTTGTGGAGTTACGAAGATGAGGCATACCCCCGATTTGATCATGGGCGTACTTTGTTTGTGACTCTTCATGGAAGACGCTCCATCAAAATAGAGTTCCCACCGGGTATCACCACCGTCGATCGCGTCAAACGCATGTTCGTCTGGCAGATCGCAAGTCAGAGGAGTATCGGCAGGTACCGGATGCTCAGCAAGGAAGTCGGCGATGGCCTGGCCTTTTATTGCCTTGAGAGGCTGATAGGTTATCGAGAACTCCATTAAGAGCAGGGCCCATTTAGCGAGTCTCCCTGTCAGTATGGCCTTCGACATCAAATATTTAAGGGGGTCCACCTTCGAAATGAGACGGACTTCATGTGCCAATGAATAGTGCCTGAGCTTTGTTATCGCGAAGATCAACGCCAGGCAGTGTTTTTCAATGGGAGAGTAGTTGCTTTCTGCCCCGAGTAGAACTTGACTTAAGTAATAGAGAGCTCTCTCCTTCCCTTGATCGTTCTCTTATGCCCATAATGCACCTAAGGCACCTTCGAGGGCGGTTGTATAAAGAATGAGGGGCTTTCCCTTGACCGAAGCAGCCAATACTGGCGGGTTCTGCAGGTATTGCTTGATCTCGTCTAGCGCTCTTTGGCATTTTTGGTCCCAGACGAACGGGGTTCCCTTCTTCATCAGGTGGCTGTAAGGAAGGCACTTGCCTGAAAGGTTGGCTATAAATCACCGTATATACGCGAGCTTCCCTTGGAGAGACCGCAATTGTTTGAGAGTCCTTGGCGGAGGCATTTCCATGATCGCCTTGATCTTCGACGGATCTATCTTAATACCTCGATGTCGGACGATGAATCCCAGGAATTTGCCCGAGGAAACTCCGAACGCACACTTGAGAGGGTTCATCTTCAAGTTGTATTGTCGAAGGCGTTGAAATATGGTCTTCAGATGCTCGAGATGTTCCTCGTATGATTTTCTTTTCACCATGAGGTCGTCAATATAACATTCGACAATTTCATATATAAGGTCATCGAAGATCTTCGTCATGGCCTTCTGATAGGTGGCACCAGCGTTCTTTAGACCGAAGGGCGTCATCTTGTAACAGAATATACCCAAAGGAGTTCTGAAGGCGGTGTGCTTCTGGTCTTCGGGATGCATCTTTATCTGATTATACCCTGATGAGCCGTCCATAAAGGAGAAAACCTCATGAGTGGACGTGTTGTCTATCATCAATTCGGTGGCTGGCACTGGGAAATCGTCCTTCGGGCAAGATTTATTGAGATCTCGGAAGTCTACGCATATGCGCACCGTTCCATTTTTCTTCATCACGGGGACGATGTTGGCGATCCATTCAGGATATTGAACCTCCTGGATAAAGCCGGAGTCGATCAGCTTCTTGACCTCGGCGTTGATGCTCATCTCAAGCTCGAGCCGCATTCTCCTCGGTGCTTGTTTGACCGGCTTGACGTTCGGAGATATCGCCAATTCATGCACAGCAATTTCTGGATCTAGTCCCGGCATTTCAGAATAGTTCCACGCGAAGCAATCTCTATGCTGTACAAGCAAGTCTTTTAACGCAGCCACCCTTTCTTCGGATAGCAGCTCACTGACGAATGTCGGTCGTGGGTCATTTGCCGTCCCCAACTCAATTTTCTTGAGGTTATCCGCAGTGGTATGGATTCCATCTTCCAGTTCTTTTGGCGCTGGTGGAAATTCTGAGATCACCTCATCGCTGCTGTTTTCGAAGCACCAAGGAAGGTCATCCATGTTCTCGGTCTCTTCTTTTGATATCGTTATCATATGACAAGTACGAATTCGTTTCCAAACCCAATGTGGAACTGGTTTTTCTTTCGTGGCCTTAGGTTCGTGCTTCTGTGGCGGCGTTACCCTCCAGTTGTCGGACAGAGCGAACTTGCCAAGCTGATACTGATCTTTAACCCAATTTTGAAGGTGAAACAGTCCTCGAGAGGGTGCCCTATCACTCGGTGATAAGGGCAATAGTCCGGGTGAGAAACTTCGCTTGCTTGTTCGGGGTGTTTGGACTACGACAGCGTAAGCATTTGATGTTTTAGAGCGAGGTCAAGTATTTTCTTCGTCTTGTCTCGAGGAAAAGAGTACGCTCGACCCATTTTTCTTATGAGGGATAGATCAGAACCGCTCGATTCCAGATTGCGTGGCCTCTTAGTCCCGCTTCGTTGCTGTTGAGCGCCTTTTTCATGTTTCGACTTGTTTCTGCCCCTGCGTCGTGCCTTTTTTATAACAGGTTGACAGGGAGCGGCATCGTCATCTTTCACAGCCTGTTGGAGGAGGCGTTGCGTTTTGGCTTTCTCATAATTGGTCATCTCGCGGTTATGGTCATCTCGGACTTTTTGACCAGCTTCCCTTATAAGCTTGTCCATTTGTTCTTCGAACAAATGGACAAGCTACTTTTGCATCAGGAAGTTTTACTGGTTCAGGATTAGCATCTTCCCATTGAGCATCTGCTTCTTCATCGAAGTCATGCACGACGTAGCAACCGTGGAGTCGTTCTCGTTTCTTGGACCGAATGTATCCCAGCCCGATTGTTTCCATTCTCCCACTAGGCAGCTGTTGCTGAGTTCCGGGTTCAGTTCTCCCGTCACGGTATACTCGAGACCATCCTTAAAATACTTCATACACTGATGTTGTGTAGAAGGGATGATGTTGTACTCGTGTAACCATGGTCGGCCGAGCAGAGCATTGTAGCATGTCTTGGCATCTAAGTCGTGGAACTTAATATCCGTGACGAGTAGCCCGAAGCGTAGCGTCAGTATCACAGACCCAAGAGTTCTTGATGATTGGGAGTCGAACCCGGAGATGGTGATCTTGTCCCGAGCAAGGTGCTGGACGCTCATGCAGATTTCTTTTAACATCCGCACATTAAGGAGATTAACGGAGGATCCATTGTCGATCAGGATTTTGCCTATCTTTATATCGTGGCAGTATCCTGAGACATAGAGGGGGCGATTGTGTTCGCACGTCCCAAGGAGAAGGTCTTCATCACCAAAAGTGATATTGGCCGTGTGCACTTCCTCCAATTCATCTTTCATCTTTTCTTCGGCCAGGAAAGCTTGGAATCGCTCCGGCTCCTGTAGTGCCTTGATTAACGAATCTCTCGCCTCTTTTGATAGTAAAAAGGCGTCAAGAATGCTAAGCTGCGAGGGTAGCTTCCTCAAGTGTGCCAGAACGTTGTAGTCCACCTTATTTCTCTTTGGCGGGTCCTTGGCAATTAGCTCTTCCACAACTTGGTCATCTAAGACGATATCCTCAGAGACCTTTTCTTTCCCTTTATCTTTTTTGTTTGAGGGTCCGAGATTCTTTTCGGGCAGCGTCCGATTACGCAGCCTGATATTTTCACAGACCTTCGGCTCTTCTTCTTTTCCCGAGGTGGACTCTTTAAAGAGGGGGCTAAGAGCCAGCTCCTCGTCGGAATCGCTCCCGAATGTAAGCACTTGTGATCCCCCGGCGTTAACCATGCGACAATCGCCGGTAGTTCTGTTAAGCCCTTCGGTCGTATTTTTCCGCTCCCGACGAGTTTTGCGCTTCTCCCGCTTAAAATGTTGTCGGTGAGCAACATATCCTCGCCACCATCTATTGAAAGCTTTGCACTCTTCAGTAGAGTGTGAAATCTTCCGATGATACAAGCAGTAGGAGGGGTGCATTTCCACTTCACCAGTAATGCTTCCTTTAAAGGATGGTAGCTTCATGCCCATTGATATGGCCTTAGTAAACCTTTTCCTCGTCTTGAATTTGCTTTTATCCGTAGTGGATGTATTTTTCTCCAGCGGGAGTGTCTCAGCTCTTTTGTCAAATCGATGGCGCTTGGCCCTTTCAAATATAGCTGTCTCGCGTTTCTGATCAGCATTACTTTTCAACAGAGCTTCGTTGAGGAATGCGTCAATTACATCATCTGATGGCCCCAGAATTTTTGGTTCAGGATCTGCCCCCAGCTTTTCAGTGCAAGGAGTCTCCTCATCGTCCGTGAACAAATGGGAAATCACATGACAGCTCGCTACGTATTCTTCAGATTCATCCGACGAACTTTCTTCCTCATCTTCCTCTCGAAAGACGTGGTTGAGGAACTCTTGGAGCGTAATGGGAGTCCGTGCTTTCTGGTTGTATTCCTCCAGCGCGTCAATTTGTTTTTGTAAGTCTGCACGCTTGTCGCCAGGCTTCACAGGCTTCTTGGATTTCTTCTTCTTCTTCTTCGAAGATTTTGATGGCTGGTTTGAGTGCTTGGGCCACCACCATCGGTCTTTAGAGTTGTACGCGGCTTCAATATCCCTTCAATAACTTGCGGTTCCAACGGGTTCTTCTACTTGATCGCTGGGCATGTCTGAAGATCATTCAGTATTCTCTTTGTCTTGGCTGACAGCACAACCTCCCATGGGGCTTCTTCGACGAGAGAGCACGTCGCCCCCGGCATATTCATCCTTTTAGAGGCATGAGGTTGCGGCGGATTCACCTTCCATTTGTCAGATAACGCGAACTTGCCCTGTTGGTACTGGTCTTCAAGCCAATTTTTGAAGACGTAACAATCTTCGATCGGATGACCTAGTACTCGGTGATAGGGACAGTAGTTGGGCTCATTGACATCATTTGGTTGCGACGGACGTTTTGGGTCCGGCAGATTTATGAGTCGGTTGCGCAACGCCAGCTCGAATAATCTTCTCGTTTTATCTCGGGGAAATGAGTAAGGACGTCCTAGTCTCTCCTCAAGGGGTACGTGCGGACGCATATTATTTTGATGAACAACCGGCTTCAAGTTGCTCGGCTGTTGTTGAGCATTAGCGACAACGATCGCTTTCCCCTTCCCCTTTTCATTTCGGGAGTCCAGTTTTGGAAGAGGAGGTCTGTGGCTCATCTGATCCATTTGCGCTAGCTTGTCAATCAAGGCTTGGAAGGTAGTCGGCTTGAAGAACATCATAAATTACGAGATGGTTGCTTGCGGATCAAGGGTTCCCACAAACATACCCTCTGCAGGAGCTTTTTCAATGCGTTGTTCGCATTTTGACTATAAGTTCCGCCACCGTATAGCAT
Source organism: Agapanthus africanus (assembly GCA_030015575.1). NCBI lineage: Eukaryota > Viridiplantae > Streptophyta > Magnoliopsida > Asparagales > Amaryllidaceae > Agapanthus > Agapanthus africanus. Next base: position 708,170,799 of record JASDDO010000022.1, read on the forward strand.
ATTGGACCCATGTCTCGCCTGGCTTCACCCTGGCGTTAATCAATGCCGTCATCGGGGTGCGTTCGCTGGCGCTTGCAAAGCGCTGGGTGTTCCCCTCCGAATGACGCGGCGGAGACGCGGTGAACGTCTTGCCTGGGATTCGGGACAGATGCTATATGGTTTTATCCGTCTACCTCTCTGAAAATGCCAAGTTGATTTATGGCACCGTGTATCGGAGGTTTAGACGGATGCGGCCGATGTAGCAGACTTCGTCAGATTCCCCCTCGCTAGAGGGGTTTTTGATTGTGGGGACGTTTTTCCCTGCAGGCGCAAGCCCCTGCAGTTAATTACGTTACCGCTTCGCGGTAACAACTTTCTCCTGCTCCAGAATTTCACTTCGTGTCGTGTGTGTTTGTTTTTTATGTGGTTTCTCGTAGATTGTATACGGAGACTGAGTAATGCCGTCGCCCGTAGGACGTGGATTAGTCCAAATCCGCATTTACTTAGCTTTGGTTTTGGTATTTTTAGTTTAAGGATGCATTAGCCGCGTTGCGGCTAAGATCAACTTAAACGTTCGTTAAGGATACGTCAGTCCTGTTTGAGACTGAGATCAGCTTAACGTAGTGATCCATTTAATATATGGTCGTCGGGACTCGTCACCTTTCTGATGTCATTGAAGGATTACAACGACATGTGTCAGAGGAGCTTGGAGATGTACCCTCGAACCAGAGTTGATTGGGAGTTTTATAATCCATTTGAATGTTTAAGGATACGTTAGCCGTGTTTGGGGCTAAGATCGACTTAAACGGGATCGTTTAGATCCGGTAAAAGAGCATTTGGAGGCTCTATTGTTCCAGTTTAGGGACGTGGTGGTCCATACTCCAGTTTAAGGACGTGATGGTCCATGTTCCAGTTTAAGGACGTGGTGGTCTATATTCCAGTTTAGAGACGTGGTGGTCCATTATTAGTTTAAGGATGTTTCGGTCCAACATTAGTTTAAGGACATTTCGGTCCAATATTAGTTTAAGAACGTTTCGGTCCACGAGTTTAAGGACCCCGCAGTCCGTATAGTGTGTGGTCGTTGGAACCCGTCACCTCTCTGACGTCGTTGAAGGATTACAACGACAGGTGTCAGAGGAGTTCGGAGATGTACCCTCGAGCCAGATATAAATTGATTTAGGGAGCAGCCGTGCTCAGTCAATTTAATTTGAGGACTTACAGCAATGATTGGGCTAAGTCCAGTTGGAAAATACTCATCATTTTTATTTGTTTTTGCATTGCATTTCTTTTTATTTTTATTTGGGCTCTATCCATAAAGGATGCAGAGCATCAATTTGTTTTGGGCTCTGCCCATTTATAAATGATGCAGAGTATCAATTTTACTTGGGCTCTGCCCTTTTTATTGCTTTGCAATTTATTTTGGCCTGCTAGGTCTTTTTGACTTGGGCTTGGCCCTTTAACAAAAGAAACGCATTGCATTTTTCAGGCGCTTTGCGCCAATCAAAGAGCGCAAGCGCTTGTGGTGATGACACGTGTCATGCAAGCGCACTGCGCTGCGCTAGTGCGCTACACTTGCGCTGCTGACATGTGGCGCGCTCTGGTGAGTTGCGCCAATTTCAGAGAGCAAAGCTCTATTTCAAAAGCGCATAGCGCAAATGGTTCAGACGCTGACACATGGCGCTCTCTGGTGGCTTGCGCCAGCCCAAGAGCGCAACAGTGCAGATTTATAAGTGCAAAGCTCTATTAATTTGAGAATCTTTTAGATTCAAGAACCAATGGTTCATAAAAGAAGTGCAAAGCACTATTTGATTTCTTGATCTAATTTAAATCAAAGAAAAACAAGTTTTTTCTTTTTATTTCAAGAACCAAAGGTTCATAAAATTGCAAAGCACTATTTATTATGTAAAGATCATTGATCTGGTTTTTAGATCAATGATCCATTAGAAGAAATTTCTTCTCTCTCGTGAAGGTTTTTACCCTTTTCTTGAAATTTTCTCAGAGTTCTCTCTGTTTGAAGCTCTTGACTTTTTTCAAGAAATGTTCATGCCTTTGAATTGAGGTCTAGGGTCCTTTTTATAGTGCCCATAAATTAGTTAAAGAGATCTTTCATTGAGTGATTTGGGGAATTTTCCCACCGTTGGATCTTTGATCCAAAAGCTTCTGTTTTATAGAAAAAATCTTCTTGTTTTAACAAGAACAGAAAGATTTCTTTGAAATCTTAATTCTGTTTGGCGCAGACGCCCCCAGCGCGTGACACGTGTCAAGCAGCGCACAGCGCAGCGCAACTGCGCTAGCGCATCTGCGCTGACACGTGTCGCGCAGCTCAAAGCGCAGTACAACTGCGCTAGCGCATCTACGCTGACACACGTCGCGCAGCGCAAAGTGCAGCGCAACTGCACTAGCGCATCTGTGCTGACACGCGTCGCGCAGCGCAGCGATTGCGCAACTGCGCTAGCGCATCTGCGCTGACACGCGTCGCGCAGCGCAGCGCTTGTGCAACTGAAGCGTTGCTTCCTTTAATTTTTCTTTAAATAGAGCTTTGCTCTGATTGGGTGCGCTGTTTTGGGCGCTGCGTTGATGTGTCTGCGCCTGACACGTGGCGCGATGCGTCCGGGATTTGAAGCGTTGCTTCAAAATTTTAATTTTGAATTTCCAGCAGAGCTTTACTCTGATTGGGGGAAACAAATGCCCTCCCACCGTTGCGCTCACGTGGCGCGCACGTGAGTGCAGCGATGGCAAGCCCCTGACCGTTGGATCAAGGGGTGAGCTGAAGGGGCGCAAGCGCCTTATAAATAGGACCTATGGCCCTTTAGAAAACTTCACCATTTTCTAGATTTTGATTCCAGAGCTTTGCTCTTGCTTAGAACTTCAGAGCTTTGCTCTCGTTTCCAGAACTTTAGAGCTTTGCTCATTTCCAAAGTTAGAAACTTTAGGTAAAATTAATTCAAATCAAATCAATTAATCTTAACCAAAGAGCTTTGCTCTCACAGATCTTTTGATCTAAAGAGATCCCCATTGGGGTTTCATAAACAGAGCTTTGCTCTCATGAATCCATAGATCTGGAGAGATCTTGTTCATGGGTTTTAACCCATGAGCAGAGCTTTGCTCATGGATCCAAAAATAGATCTTTTTGAATCTAAAAATGAAGAACTTCTAAGAGTCTTCAAAATGTTTTAATTTCTTTAGAAGTTTTAAATAAATTTTCTCACCATCACCACAGAGCTCAGCACTTTTAAGGAATCTTATTTTCCTGAGACCAGAGTTTGAAAAGTGTCACTCTGTGACAGAGGTTTGCTCTGAAAGAGGAGATTTTCTCCTTGTCTCTAGGGATTCCCTACTGATGATAATATTCTCTTGGGATCTTTTCTTTAACTGACAGTCTCACCCAATGATGAGGCTGTCTTATTAAAAGAGGCATTTTCATCCAGATTTTGTGGGTCCCCAACCCATTGCACTGCTGTGCGGTGTAATTAATTAGTTTTAATTTAATTAATAATAATTTTTTTTTATTTAATTGATTAATTAATGCATATTATTTTTTTTCTTTTAAACGCTAAGCGTTGGAATTGCAACACTAACGGCTAATTTCTGTTCACTTGCAACGATCATGTCTTTCGACACCTCATTCCCATTCGTCCGCTCGGAGGAAGGGTTTCCTGAAGCGCCCTTGGATCGTGACGTCTTGGCTATGATTAGGGACTACGACCCAGAATATAAGAGTCTCCACCTTTGGGGGTCGTGGTATAACCAGATCATCATGGGTCGACGCAGCTTCACATGCTTAGTGCCGTCAGAACCCATCATGGCGATTCATTACGCCAGCCCACCCCCGGTGCAGTACGCCGTGGAGATGGTTGATTGGACATCGAAGGGCTTTCTTCATCCGGCTATAGATGCAATCCCGGTCCAGCATCCCATGGTTTTGGATATCCTAGGACGCCGTATCTGTCAAGGCGAGGCGCGACCTTGGGGGCAATCATATAATATCGGTTTGATCCCCCGACACCCAATCGGCTATCTGTCGTGGGCCCGGTATATCCTGTCGACGAAGAAGTCGCAGTTGATAAGATTAGGATTGTATACCGCAGTCTACGTATCCCTCTTCCAGTATCCCACGCTTCCCACCTGGTGGTTCAAGGCCTTCCTGGAGCAGTGGAATATTCCTACCCACACTTTCCTCGCCATGGATCGGGAAGTGTCAATCTCTTTGGAAGAGTTTACGGAGGTATCCAGTCTACCGGTCATGGGGGAACATTATGAGGAGTTGCTCCCGACAGATGAGTACGTCTTTGGTGCTAAGCCAGTGATAAGGGGGCTCACGCCGGAGAACGCTGTTCAACACCAATTTCCAAGTCTGATCAAGGTGTTGAACATCTACGAGGCCCTTTTCATTGAGCGTGGGAGCCGCGGAGTTAGTTTTGAGGATTTCATTGCTCGGCTCCTTCACCCAAACGTCCTCTCGGCAGAAGCTGCCAAGTTTGCCACCCTTGAGAACCCTTTCGGTTTAGGTTTGGATAACCTGCCGGCGAAGGAAATAGACCAAAAGGACTTTTTTCTTCCTAACTCCCCAACCATGTCTTTTGCAGAAGTCGCAGCCCCCGAGATGGACGAGGAGGCCTTCTTTTTAGGATTTCTTGGGCTTTGGCTGAGTTGGTTTGCGCTCCCAATGCACTCTCACCGCATGCGGCCTTCCGTCTTTTACCCAGCCCACCGGATGACCATCGGGGTAAAGGTGGCCGTTGGGATCGCTGGCTTGGCGCACTTATATCATGGCCTCAGCCTAGCAGCGGATGCTAACGAGCCCGGGGTATTGCACGTGGTCTTCCCGATGCACTACTTTATGTCATGGCTCGAGATACATACGGCGGGTGTCTTCGGCAAGCATAAAAGGCCCTCGTTCTACGAAAGGTGTAGTTTTCCTCGCATTCTACAGCTGATCGGCGCATCAATTGTAAATCCATCGCCACAAAATGCCAGGGGTTTACTCCTTCGCTCCCACACCGTTGGAGCCGGTGTGTCTTTCATTGACAAGGTATTGACTATTGGAAAAACGTCCACCACTGCAGTGCGTCCATTGCAAGACACTTTCCAGGATGGAGCTTCAGTTTTAACGGCCCGGGAGACCCTTCACTTATATTCCATCAGACCGGGCTTCTTGGTGTTTAGGCAGGACGGGGCAGCGATCTTCATGAGATATAACCCACATCGTTTCGCCCAACAGCTAAGCTATAATCAAGGGGTACGGCTGGAGGCTTTTTTATCGGAACCTACCGCGACCGAAGAAGGGATGGAGAGAGCGCTGCATCATTTCATGCGTCTAAACACGGGCTCTCACTTCTTTATCAGTGAGCCGGCTTGCGCCCCACGACTTCTTAGGGTATATACAGAATGGTACAGTCATTCGACGGGAGCGGTCATAAAGGAGGAAAGGCGGTTGCTGATCGACCGTAAGGGTGCACCTCCAGGTAGCGATCGCAACGCTCCTTTGGTGCCAAAGACCTCGGTAATCCCCCCTTTAAAAGATGCTAAAGCCGGACACTCGCGTGCGCAGAGTCCTCCGCGCGGATTGCCGCTCCCTGATATTGCGGATGCACCACCAGCGCCCTGTGCTCCAGTGGAGACAGTGGTTATAGCCTCACCGGAGTCTGGCGTGGGTGCGGACATCGGGACCCGCCGTCCCAAGGTGGCTGCTAAACGGAAGTCGATCCCACGTGCATCTTGGGTCGGAGGGCAGAAGAAAAAGAAGTCGCTCTTCGCTGCGGACGTCGTGTTCGGCCAGGAACCCCATGCTCCCTATGCCGAGGGCCTGATCGAATACGGGACTAACGAAGGATTAGTCATGCCGCCGCCGGACGATACAGACTTGGAGGCTGCTCTCGAAGCTTCAGCGTGGTTGGCAAGGCGTGACGCGTGGCTAGCTAAGCTTGCGCAATCAGATAACTACTAGTCGCATTTTCTTTATTGCAACATATCCTCTTCATTGCCTTTGACTAACGCTTTTCTTTCTTTTCTTCCAACAGGCATCACTGATGAAGAAGCCATTGCCGCTTCTCTGAAAACTTTCCAGGAGGAGGAACGTCTTAGAGCGTCCATGGGCCTTAGTAAGTTTCGATTCATCAAGTTTTCATTTCCCTTGTGTTATGGTCGATCTAACCTTTCCCTTTTAATCACAGGAACCTCAATGCCGCTCCCTCCAAGTGACGCAGATGTTCTACCAGTTGCCAATGTTCCTTCTTCCTCAGGGTTACTGCAGGAGGTTCGTCTTGAAGTGCCGATGAGAGACGCCTTAAAGGCTCTGGAGGCATCTCTGAACGAGGACGACGACGCTCTGAAGGAAGCGTCACAGAGGTCCATCGCGACAGCCCAGGAGGAACGGAAGCGGTCGAGGCGCGAAGCAAAGGCGCGCAGGGCTACCTTGGCTATGGGAGCGGGCCCCAGCACCGTCCCTCGTGCTGATACTCCTTCCCAAGAGGCCCCTGTCGCCCTCCTATCCACTGCTCGGAGACAAGTGACGCGCGCAGCTCGGAGCGCAAATGATAAATCCACTTCAGGTAATATTTCTCCCAAGATTTTGTTGTAAGAGTTCTAATGCCATCGGTTCTTATATATTTTATCTTATAGGGCCAAGTCTGACCGAGGGGGAGGCAGAGACCGTTGAACCCAAGGAAGCAGAGGAGGCGGCACCTGCCGAACTCGAGCCGACGGTGGGCAACGTTGGTGAGGCTTTGGAGTCTGAGGTGGAGGTTGAGGGGGCTGCAGCCGAGAAGGTCATTGATGCCGAACCTGAAGTGGTGGCAGATGAAATGATCATTATAACTGAGCCCAGGGTGTTGGCGGACGAGGCGCTTGAGGCCGGCGACCTCGTGGTGACGGTGGACGAGACAACCGCGACTACTGAACCCGAGGGAGTAGCGGGTGAGGTGGCCATGATTCCCGAGGACGAGCCAACCGCTCCTTCTCTGGAATCTGGGAATGCTCCAGTTATAGCCCTCCCCGTCTATGGTCCTCCGCCGTCTCCAGGTCTCGCGAGCACAACAACGGTTCCTATTGAGTCGGGTGATGAGGCCACGGGCGGTGGCCTCATGTCGATGGAGGAGGGAGCCGCCTCCGTTTCGGCTGGCAGCTCACCAGGTAAATCCCAAGTTACTGTTCTCTTTATCTTATAATCCTTTCTGACAAGTTCACATTTGTTCGTAACGCAGGTGCAGCCAGTGCCGATGCCCCATTGCTCGAGGGAGCGCCTTCAACTACTGCCTCGGCGATGGTCACCTCTTAGCCCTCTCTCATACCGTCAAAGATGTTGGAAGGTATGAGTTTGCAACTTATTAATCTCATTTTTTAGACGTATAATTTGTGTACTAAAGTCATACTGTTATGTCTTTCAGGAGTGCTTTTTGACCATCTTTATCAGATGTTGCTCCCACACTTCTCATTCCCATCCGAACTCGCTTCTTCCTCTGGTGGCGTTGGTGAGTATGATTTCCATTGATATCCTTCTTTTTTCATTGATGGAATTACTTCTAACCCTATTTTTTCTCATCTCGACTGCAGTGCTACAGATTGAAGGAGGGGATAAAAGATCGGCTGCGCCACCGGTCCTTCCGGCTTTGCCACCTGTCTCAGCTGGTACGGCGACTATCACATCGATAACTCCCCACTTTTTATTATTTTTTTTACCGTTATCTGATCACATCCTGATTCTTTTCAGCTGTTTTTCCGGTCTCGGCGCCCTTCGAGCCTCGCACTACAATGCCGGCGGGTCCTTATCTGAGACGTCCGTCTTCGAAAGGCGCCGCGAATAGTCTGCGCATGTTGAGTGACTACGTCGAGGAACTTGACATTGAAACTCCTACATCTGCCGCAGACTTCGCGACGGCAGTTAACCCGATGCTGGTGATACTCGTGAACTTTCATGACGAGGGTATCATCGTATCTTGGGTTAACCATTGCAGGGAGATCGAGGCCCATCTGCATCAGTTGGAGTCGCTGCGTCCCGCTCCCGAGACCTTGGCCGCCAGCAATCAAAGAGTAGCGTAGATTGAGCAGAGCGCTTCTTACTTCCGCCATCTCGAACAAGAAGTCATTTCAAGGCGTAAGGAGCGCGGTGAGACTTCGAGCAAGTCTGACCAACTGCATGCTCGGGTGGAGGCCAATGCTGCACGGCTGAAGGTTGTCTTTGAGGGCCTTCTGGAATGTTTTTCCGAAGGGTTATCATTGAGGCAACAGCTTGACGTTGTCGAGCGAGATGCACCTAGCCAGGAAGTAGCCCAGAAGGCGACGGAGGAGCAACTTTCATCCTTCTTGCAGCAGCGAGCCCAGGTGGAAGCAGAAGTGGCCGCGACAGCCACCCATGAAGAGGCGCTAAAGGAAATGCGAGAGCAGCTCGTGGATTTACTAAAGACACTTCCTCCTCAGTAGCTATCCCTCTTTGTATCGTTTGTACTTGTAGATAAAAAAAGATATGTATATATATATATATATATATATGTTTTTTTATTCTTTAACACAATGTATCCTGTACTCAATCAAGTTTATCAATAAAAGTTACACATTTTCTGTAATGTCTTGTGTCATTTCTCCGCCTTTTCTTTCTTTTATTCTCAACATGCCACCTTAGTAAACATGGTTGACAGATGATTAGAGCAAGCATCTTGTCTTCCTCAAGAAATAGCGATGGCTTAGGCCGCAGGTTTAGATCTGCTGCCTAAGACTTTTCAACTCTATGAGCCGTGAGGGTCTCATAGAGATTTTTCTCCCTACGGATCGAGAGGATCTCGTAGGTGGGTTTTTCTCCTTAGGAGTCGTGAGGATCCCTAAGTGTGTTTTATCTTATAGGTCGTAAGGATCCTGTAAGAGAATTTTTCCCTCTTACGAGTTGAGAGGACTCGTAAGTGGTTGTTTCCCTCCTTGTTGAAACTCGACTTCGGAGAGTGAGACACGTGAATAGTCTGCAAGAGACCGTTTTAGATCGACTTGCAGGGTCCCATTGTTCAGGAAGCAAGTTTTTTTTTAGTCCCTGCTGCCTGAGGCTTCATCTTGCAAGTTGAGATGAATCGGGAATTTTCCCGCGGAGACACTGGTTTCTCTGCGAGTCGACGCGAATCAGGAGGCTCTTGTCAAGGATTGTTTATTTCCCTGAGTTGAGGTGTTTGCTAGGGATTATTTGTTTCCCTAGCGCCAAGGATTATTTGTTTTCTTGGGGTTTGAAACGAGTCGAGAATTTCCCACGGAGGCGCTGGTGGCTCTGCGAGTCGACGCGGATCAGGAGGCTCTCGTCAAGGAGTGTTTGTATCCGTGAGTCGAGGAATTTGCTAAGGATTATTTGTTTCCCTAGCGCCAAGGATTATTTGTTTCCTTGGGGTTTGAAACGAGTCGAGAATTTCCCACGGAGCCACTGGTGGCTCTGCGAGTCGACGCGGATCAGGAGGCTCTCGTCAAGGAGTGTTTGTATCCGTGAGTCGAGGAATTTACTAAGGATTATTTGTTTCCCTAGCGCCAAGAATTATTTGTTTCCTCGGGGTTTGAAACGAGTCGAGAATTTCCTACGGAGGCACTGGTGGCTCTGCGAGTCGACGCGGATCAGGAGGCTCTCGTCAAGGAGTGTTTGTATCCATGAGTCGAGGAATTTGCCAAGGATTATTTGTTTCCCTAGCGCCAAGGATTATTTGTTTCCTCGGGGTTTGAAACGAGTCGAGAATTTCCCACGGAGGCACTGGTGGCTCTGCGAGTCGACGAGGATCAGGAGGCTCTCGTCAAGGAGTGTTTGTATCCGTGAGTCAAGGAATTTGCTAGGGATTATTTTTTTCCCAAGCGCCAAGGATTATTTATTTCCTTGGGGTTTGAAACGAGTCGAGAATTTCCCACGGAGGCACTGGTGGCTCTGCGGGTCGACGCGGATCAGGAGGCTCTCGTCAAGGAGTGTTTGTATCCGTGAGTCGACGGATTTGCTAAGGATTATTTGTTTCCCTAGCGCCAAGGATTATTTGTTTCCTCAGGGTTTGAAACAAGTCAAGAATTTTCCACGGAGGCACTGGTGGCTCTGCGAGTCGACGCGGATCAGGAGGCTCTCGTCAAGGAGTGTTTGTATCCGTGAGTCGGGGAATTTGCTAGGGATTATTTGTTTCCCAAGCGCCAAGGATTATTTGTTTCCTTGGGGTTGAGACAAGTCGAGAATTTCCCACGGAGGCACTGGTTGCTCTGCGAGTCGACGCGAATCGGGAGGCTCTCGTCAAGGATTGTTTGTTTCCCTGAGTTGAGGTATCTGCTGAAGACACCGGTTTCTTCGGAGTTGGACTGAACCGTCGAGATTTGGCTTCGTCTTCTGGCGGAGCCTGTTGGGAAAGTATGGTTCCCTCTTTGTTTACGCCCTTGGATTGTATACAGGGATCGATGTGATCTTAACTGTAGGGCCAAAGTTTTATCATCATTTTTTTTGTTTTATCTCTGCGATGCTCTATCATTTCAGCTTTTATATCGCGAAGGTCGCGATTGCCCAATCATTTCGGCTATTTATTTTATTTTTACTCGCTGCTTTTTATTGCGAGTTGCCCAATCATTTCGGCTATTTATTTTATTCTTACTCGCTGCTTTTTATTAGGAGTTGCCCAATCATTTCGGCTATTTTGTATGCGTACGTTTTTACTTGCTGCTTCTTATTGCAAGTTTCCCTATCATTTTGGCTATTTCGTATGCATGTGCGGCCTACCGGCTTCTCACCGTAAACTTGAAATTAGACACCGAGTTCGGTATCAGCACCGCTACAACTGGGATATTTTCAGGAGCGAATCATCATTTGCCTCCGTCGATGTTGAACAAGGGTGGCTTAGCGAACAGGGTTAAGGTCCCGTCGACTAAGGTTTTTAACTTCATGAGCCGTAAGGGTCTCACAAAGGTATTTCTCCCTACAAGCCGTGAGGATCTTGCAGGTGTGTTTTCTCCTTAAGATTCGTGAGGATTCCTAAGTGTATGTTCCTCTGTAAGTCGTAAGGATCCTACAGGAGGGTTTTCTCCTTGTAAATCGAGAGGACTTACAAGGGTCATGCGAACATATCCCCAGTCATGGATGGATCTTGGTTAGGGAAATGTTTATTCGCGCCTGTGGATTGTATACAAGAGTCAGTATTGAGCCACTTGTAGGGCAATATTGGAAGTTGTGGGGGTTGCTTAAGCACAGGTTTAGGTCTCTGTAACTTAAGACTTTCAAATCTTACGAGCCATGAGGGTCCCATAAGAGAGTTCTCCTTACGAGTCGTGAGGATCTCGCAAGTGTATTTTCTCCTTAGGAATCGTGAGGATCCCTAAGTGTATTGCTCCCTTGTGAGTCGTAAGGATCTCACGCAGGTGGTTTCTCCTTACAAGGTCGAGAGGACCCTGTAAGTGTCCTTTAACGAGGTTGCGCCCTTTCAGGTTTTCACAAACACTCGCCGGTTGTCCTGCTGTTTTTACTCACGGAGCCCTTTCGGGTTTTCATCCGTGCCCTTTTTGCTTATGGACATACTGTTTTTCTTTATTCTTTTCTTTTTTTTTTATTTTCTTTTCCTCTCTTTTTTTTACGAGGTCGTGCCCTTTCGGGTTTTCACGAACACTCGCCGGTAGCCCTGCTATTTTTACTCACGGAGCCCTTTCGGGTTTTCATCCGTGCCCTTTTTGCTTGTGGACATACCGTCTTTATATATATATTTTTTATTTTTATTTTTATATTTTTTTTATCTCGTCAGCCTAAGGATGCTGCGACAGTAGTTTTAAAGACGTCTCGGTCTGCTATTAGTTTAAGGACATTTCGGTCCAGCGTTTGAGAAGGCTGGCTACTGCTGATAGAGTTTGAGCTTAGGAAGATAGCGAGCGGACATAGTCGTCGTCATCTACCATTGACCTAGGCTGTGGCTCATTAAGCATAGTATTTCTTTAGGAAGCGACCGTTTATTGGCCTGAAAGGCCTTTCACTGTGCATGTCCATGAGTAGATAGGCCCCACCCTGGTAGACCTTATCTATGATGTATGGGCCTTCATAGTTTGGCTCGAATTTTCCTCGCTTGGCGCGATTGGGAATCATAGGCCTTTTGACCACTGGCACAAGTTCTCCTTGGTGGAATGTCCTCGGTCGGGTCAATCTTTCATATGAGCGCGTCATCTTTGCTTTATAAGCTTCCAGATTTTGCTGTGCTATGGGCCGGGTTTCATCAAAGGCGTCAAGCTCCTCAAGCCGAAGGTGAGCATTTTCTTCGTCTGTCAGCTCGTAGTGGACTGCCACACGTAGAGAGGGTAACTCTATCTCGAGGGGGAGTACTGCTTCCGTCCCAAATACCAACGCGTACGGCGTTGTGTTTGTGGCCGTCTTAAATGTAGTTCGATACGCCCAAAGAGCTTCTTACAGTCTTTCGTGCCAGTCTTTCTTATTTCGGGACACCGTTTTCTTTATGATCTTTGTCAAGGTCTTGTTGAAGGCCTCGGCTAGACCATAAGCTCGCGAATTATAAACCGAGGAATATCTCCAGTCTATATTGTGCTGTTGCACGAATCGACTGATCTTGTAGCTTCTGTAGGCTGGCCCGTTATCGGAGATGATCCGTCTTGGCGTTCCAAACCGATATATGACGCGCGTATTGAAGAAATGGAGGATATTCTCCGTCTTCACTTCCCTCAGTGGTACCGCTTCCGCCCACTTAGAGAAGTAGTCAGTTGTCGCTAGGATGAAACGATGTCCTCTAGACGATGCTGGTTCGATGGGGCCGACTATATCAGTCCCCTACATTTCGATTGGACAGCTAGCCACAGTTGGATGTAGTGGATTTGGATGCTGATGGATGAAGTCCCCATGAATTTGGCATGAGTGGCATTGATTCGCATATTCAAGGCAGTCCTGGATCAGCGTGGGCCAATAGTAGCCCATCCGTTTGATCTTCAACTTCATCTTTGGGCCCGCTTGGTGAGAACCGCAGAGTCCGTCATGAACTTCCTGGACGACTCTTTTCGCTTCGTCAGGTCCTAAGCATCTCAGCCACAGAGAATCAAACGACCTCTTGTACAGAGTATCGTTGAAGAATGCGAAAGACAGAGCTCGTTTCATGAGCTGATGTCTTGCGGACGCTTCTTCAGGCATTCGGTGGGACTTGAAGTAATCTATGAAGACTTCTCTCCAATCCTCGGCCTTTTCCCAGTCTTTTATTTGCAGATCCATTCGCTCAGTCGTTTCCTTTTCTTCGGGTGATTCCGCAGATATTTCCGCTGGAGCGAGCACTCGACGGCTTTGTACTACAATTCTGACGTCATCGAGATTCTCGTCAGGCAGTTCTTTAGCAAGTTTGGCCAACGCGTCTGCTTTGCTGTTTTCCGCACGCGGTATGCTTTCCAAAGTATAAGAGGGAATTTGGGTCAACAGTTGCTGCACCTTTTCGCCGTACTTCACCAATTCTGGTTTACATGTTTGGTAGTCGCCGTTTACTTGACTAACGACCAGTTGGAAATCTCCATATATGAGGAGGTTTTCAATTCCTATATCGATGGCGATCTCAAGACCTGCTATCAAGGCTTCATATTCGGCTTTGTTATTCGTCCTCGGCTCTGTTAAGGAGAAAGCGAAGCGCATTATCCCTCCTCGTGGGGTCACGAAGATGAGGCCTACCCTCGATTTGATCATTGGTGTACTTTGTTTGTGCTTCTTCATGGAAGACGCTCCATCAAAATAGAGTTCCCATCGGGTATCGTTCCTATCGATAGCGTCAAACGCGTGTTCGTCTGGTAACTCGCAATTCAGAGGAGAATCAGCAGGTATCGGGTGTTCAGCAAGGAAGTCGGCGATGGCCTCGCCTTTTACTGCCCTGAGATACGTTATCGAGAACTCCATCAAGAGCAGGGCCCATTTAGCGAGTCGTCCCGTCAATATGGCCTTCGACATCAAATATTTAAGGGGGTCCACCTTTGAAATGAGACGGACTTCATGCGCCAACGCATAGTGCTTGAGCTTTGTTATCGCAAAGATCAACGCCAGACAGTGTTTTTCAATGGGGGAGTAGTTACTTTCTGCCCCCAGCAGGACTCGACTTAAGTAGTAGAGTGCCCTTTCCTTCCCTTGATCGTTCTCTTGTGCCCATAATGCGCCTAAGGAACCTTCGAGGGCGGTTGTATAAAGAATGAGAGGTTTTCCCTTGACCGGAGCAGCCAACACCGGCGGGTTCTGCAGGTATTGCTTGATCTCGTCTAGTGCGCTTTAGCATTTTTGGTCCCAGACAAACGGGGTTCCCTTCTTCATCAGGTGACTGTAAGGATGGCACTTTCCTAAAAGGTTGGCTATAAATCGCCGTATATACGCGAGCTTCCCTTGGAGAGACCGCAGTTGTTTGAGAGTCCTTGGCGGAGGCATTTCCATGATCGCCTTGATCTTTGACGGATCTATTTCGACACCTCGATGTCGGACGATGAATCCCAGGAATTTGCCTGAGGAAACTCCGAATGCACACTTGAGAGGGTTCATCTTCAAGTTGTATTGCCGAAGGAGTTGAAATACGGTCTTCAAATGCTTGAGATGTTCCTCGTATGATTTGCTTTTAACCACGAGATCGTCGATATAGCATTCGACGATTTCGTGTATAAGGTCATCGAAGATCTTCGTCATGGACCTTTGGTAGGTGGCACCGGCATTCTTTAAACCGAAGGGCATCACCTTGTAGCAGAATATACCCAAAGGAGTCCTGAAGACGGTGTGCTTCTGGTCTTCTGGATGCATCTTTATCTGGTTATACCCCGATGAGCCGTCCATGAAGGAGAAAACCTCATGAGTGGACGTATTGTCTATCATCAGTTCGGTGACTGGCACTGGAAAATCGTCTTTTGGGCAAGCTTTGTTGAGATCCCGGAAGTCCACGCATATGCGCACTGTCCCATTTTTCTTCATCACCGGGACGATGTTGGCGATCCATTCAGGGTATTGAACTTCTTGGATGAAGCCAGAGTCGATCAGCTTCTTGACCTCGGCATTAATATTCATCTCAAGCTCGAGCCGCATTCTTCTTGGCGCCTGTTTGATTGGCTTGACGTCCGGAGATATCGCCAATCTGTGCACAGCAATTTCTGGATCTAGTCCCGGCATTTCGGAATAGTTCCATGCGAAGCAATCTTTGTGCTGCATAAGCAGGTCTTTTAATGAAGCCACCTTTTCTTCAGATAGCAGTTCGCTGATGAATGTCGGTCGCGGGTCATTTGCCGTTCCCAACTCAATTTTCTTAAGGTTATCTGCAGTGGTATGGATTCCATCTTCCAGCTCTTTTGGCGCAGGCGGGAACTCTGAGATTACCTCGTCGTTGCTGTTTTTGAAGCACCAGGGAAGGTCATCCATGTTCTCAGGCTCTTCTTTTGACATCGTTATCACGTGACAAGTACAGATTCGCTTCCAATCCCAATGCGGAACTGGTTCTTCTTTCGTGGCCCTGGGTTCGTGCTTCTGTGGCGGCGCTACCCTCCAGTTGTCAGACAGAGTGAATTTGCCAAGCTGATACTGATCTTCAACCCAATTCTTGAAAGTGAAGCAATCTTCAAGAGGATGCCCTATTACTCGATGGTAAGAGCAATAGTCCAGGTGTGAGACTTCGCCCGCTTGTTCGGGGTGTTTAGACTCCGGCAGTGTAAGCATCTGATTTTTTAGAGCAAGATCAAGTATCTTCTTCATCTTATCCCGAGGAAAAGAGTATGCTCGACCCATTTTCTTCATGAGGGATAGATCAATAACGCTCGACTCCAGCTTGCGTGGCTTCTTAGCCTTGCTTTGTTGCTGTTGAGCGCCTTTTCGGCTTTTCGACTTATTTCTGTTTTTAAGCTCTTCAGTCGTATTTTTCCGCTCCCGATGAGTTTTGCGCTTTTCCCGCTTAAAGCGTTGTCGATGAGCAACGTATCCTTGCCACCATCTATCGAAAGCTTTGCACTCTTGAGTGGGGTGCGAAATCTTTTGATGATATAAGCAATAGGAGGGGTGCGTTTCCACTTCACCGGTGATGTTTCTTTCAGAGGATGGTAGCTTCATGCCCATTGATATGGCCTTAGCAAACTTTTTCCTCATCTTGAATTGGCTTTTGTCGGTAGCGGAGGTGTTTAGCTCCAGCGGGATCGTCTCAGCTCCTTCATCAAGTCGCTGGTGCTTGGCCCTTTCAAATATAGCCGTCTCGCGTTCTCGATCAGCTTTACTTTTCAATCGAGCTTCGTTAAGGAACGCGTCAATCATTTCATCTGATAGCTCTGGAAATTTTGGTTCAAGATCTTCCCCCAGCGCTTCGGTACAAGGAGTTTCCTCATCGTCCATGAACGAATGGAAAATCACATGACAGCTCGCCACGCATTCTTCAGATTCATCAGGTGAACTTTCTCCCTCATCTTCCTCTTGAAAGACATGATTAAGGAACTCTTGGAATGTAATGGGAGTCCGTGCCTTCTGGTTGTATTCCTCCAGCACGTCAATTTGTTTTTGCAAGTCTGTGCGCTTGTCGCCAGGCTTCACGGGCTTTTTTGACTTCTTTTTCTTCTTCTTCGAAGATTTTGGCGGCTGGTTGCGAGTGTTTGAGCCACCACCCTCGGTCTTTGGAGTTGTACGCGGCTTCAACATCCCTTCAATGACCTGCGGTTCCAACGGGTTCTTCCACTTGATCGCTGGACATGTCTGAAGATCGTTTAGCATCCTCTTTGTCTTGGCTGATAATACAACCTCCCAAGGAGCTTCTTCAACGACGGAGCATGTTGCCCCCGGCGTATTCGTCCCCTTGGAGGTGTGGGGCTGCGGGGATTCACCTTCCATTTGTCAGATAACGCGAACTTGCCCTGTCGGCACTGGTTTTCAAGCCAATTTTTGAAAACGTAGCAATCTTCGATCGGATGGCCTAGTACTCGATGATAAGGACAGTAGTTGGGCTCGTTGACGTCACTTGGTTGCAACGGACGTTTTGGATCCGGCAGATTTATGAGTCTATTGCGCAATGCCAGCTCGAATAACCTTCTCGTTTTATCGCGGGGAAACGAGTAAGGACGCCCTAGTCTCTCCTCGAGGTCTACGTACGGGCGCATATTATTTTGACGCACAACCAGCTTCGAGTTGCTCGGTTGTTGTTGAGCATTAGCGACGACGATTGCTTTTCCCTTCCCTTGTCATTTCGGGAGTCCGGCTTTGGAAGAGGAGGTTTATGGCCCATCTGATCCATCTGTGCTAGCTTGTCAATCAAGGCCTGGAAGGTAGTCGGCTTGAAAAACATCATAAACTGCGAGATGGTTGCTTGTGGATCGAGGGTTCCCACAAACATACCTACTGCGGCAGCTTCTTCAATGCGCTGCTCGCACTTCGACCATAAGTTCCGCCACCGTATAGCGTACTGAACTCACGTCTCGCCTGGCTTTACCCTGGCGTTAATCAGTGCCGTCATCGGGGTGCGTTCACTGGCGCTTGCAAAACGCTGAGTAAACAGCAGCTCCATCTCTGCGAAGGTCTTGATAGAGTCGTTCGGGAGTTCAGAGTACCACTCGAATGCCGTATCTGATAAACTTCCAACAAACTGGCGAAGCAACAGCTTGTCGTCACCGCCGGTGTTGCCGCAGAGTGCCCTGAACTGGGCAACATGCTGGTGAGGATTGCCCGTCCCCTTGTAGACATGGAATTTGGGAGTTGTGTAGCCTGGCGGGTACTTGATTTGGTCGTACCAAATTGGATATGGCCGTCCCGTTTTTACGATCTGGCCAGCTGCTTCAGTCGCATGATGAACCCGTATTTGTTGGACTATGTACTCGTCCAAATCAGCTTTAGAGATTGTATCCTCTTTAGCTGTTGACAGAGATGGCGGAGGATTTGATGTCTCTCCCCTATCGTCTCCAAGGACGATTGGGGGCTCTTCAGCCGGAGGATCTTGTTGTATCATCATCCCTATCATGTCTTGGAAGAGGAGGCCCATACGCTGTATGTTGGCTGCTTGTTCAGCAGCCTCTTTGTCCTTCTTCTCTAGTATCCGACGAAGGAATTCGGCGTCGGTTTCTTCCTCCTGGCGTTCATCCGAGGATGTTTCAGGGTTTTCTTTTGGCCCAGTAAGTGCGGCCATAGCATTCATCATTTCTTGGAGCTTCTGCTGCTGCTCCTGTGCCTTGGTCACTGATCGCGTAAGCGATCGATGACCCGTAGATATGCGACTGTCCTCCTTACCAGACGCCACATAGACGGTATGAACTACAATGCCCCCTGACTTAGGGCGTTTGGGTTCACCACCTCTGATATTTGTTGCCGGCGCGGGGGGTTTCTCTGGCCTCCTTCTTTTGTGGGCCGTTGAAGTTGAAGGGCCCGTTGCAGTGGGCACCCTAGCGATCGTTGTCCCCTGCTGTTTAATGGGATGGTCTTTTTCTTTTTGCACCTTCGTCTTCTTTTGTTGACGAGAGTGATCTGGGTCGATCACGGAGTCTTGAACCCTTCGCCAAACCTTGTATATTTTTGAGGACAGCCGTTGAGGGGGTTGTTCTTGCTTTGTTTCCGGAACTCTCTCCGCGGGCAGAGGAGATCTTTTCAATGTAGCGGTTGGAGAATTCTTACGTACCCTCCTCAGCAGTTCAAAGCTGTTCCCAGTTAGGACAGCAGCGTTGACCTCCACCACTGGAGTAGGTGGAGTTATCCCTGAGGGGGAGTTGCCCCCTGCCTTCCTTATTCGCCGCCAATGGCGACGTCGAGCATGACGAGCCGTTGGGACTGGCTCGGAGATAGAGACAACTTCTTTTTGCCCCCTGTCCGAATGAGGCGTCACTGGTGTTAACCTCTTAAAGACTGAGGTTGTCTTTTGAGGGGTGATATTCAACCTGTCGAAGACGGATCCTCGAGTAGGGGCAGGAGCAGGAATCGTCAGTCTTGAAAAGACTGACTCTTTGACAGGGGAAGCCGTCTTGACGACTTCTGGAGCAGCAGTTATTGCTTTCCTTGGGATAGCCAGTTTAGAGTTCTGATTTAGCCTGGTGAAAACAGAGGCTGTCAGTTTGGTAGTGGGCGACCCGTTGACAGGGGTCGTCGTAGCAGTGAGCCGGTCGAAGACCGACTTTTTGTTCACTTCCGGTGCAGGTATTGGCGTAGGGAAGCTTGTAGGTGGGATCATGGTCCCGAAGAATAGGCCAGTGGTGGCTTGGGTCACCTGGTCTACCGGCAGAGCGAGGAAGGAAGCCGCTTGGGACCCATATGCTACACCTCCCGGTGAGGTGGAGCGTCCGTTGCAGTGGCATTTCGAGCAGTTGGTGCAGTTAAAGGCCATTGAATCTTGAGTTATGCGCCAGGCAAAAGACCAAATCTTAGTAACTGAAAATCCGAAGGCAACCATTTAACAAACCGCGATTGGTTCGCGAAGACGACACGCGAAGTGTGGAGTGGAAAGAGGAAAAGGTCCCACCGGGCGTGTCAGAATATGTTCCCTTCCGAATGACGCGGCGGAGATGCGGTGAACGTCTTGCCTGGGATTCGGGGCAGATGCTATATGGTTTTATCTGTCTACCTCTCCGAAGATGACAAGTTGATTTATGGCACCGTGTATCGGAGGTTTAGACGGATGCGGCCGATGTAGCAGACTTCGTCAGATTCCCCCTCGCTAGAGGGGTTTTTGATTGTGGGGACGCTTTTCCCTGCAGGCGCAAGCCCCTGTAGTTAATTTCGTTACCGCTTCGTGGTAACGACTTTCTCCTGCTCCAGAATTTCACTTCGTGTCGTGTGTGTTTGTTTTGTTTATGGTTGCCCGTAGATTGTATACGGAGACTGAGTAATGCCGTCGCCCGTAGGACGTGGATTAGTCCAAATCCGCATTTACTTAGCTTTGGGTTTGGTATTTTTAGTTTAAGGATGCATTAGCCGCGTTGCGGCTAAGATCAACTTAAACGTTCGTTAAGGATACGTCAGTCCTGTTTGAGACTGAGATCAGCTTAACGTAGTGATCCATTTAATATATGGCCGTTGGGACTCATCACCTCTCTGATGTCATTGAAGGATTACAACGACATGTGTCAGAGGAGCTCGGAGATGTACCCTCGAACCAGAGTTGATTGGGAGTTTTATAATCCATTTGAATGTTTAAGGATACGTTAGCCGTGATTGGGGCTAAGATCGACTTAAACGGGATCGTTTAGATCCGGTAAAAGAGCATTTGGAGGCTCTATTGTTCCAGTTTAGGGACGTGGTGGTCCATACTCCAGTTTAAGGACGTGATGGTCCATGTTCCAGTTTAAGGACGTGGTGGTCTATATTCCAGTTTAGAGACGTTTCGGTCCAACATTAGTTTAAGGACGTTTCGGTCCAACATTAGTTTAAGGACGTTTCGGTCCAATATTAGTTTAAGGACGTTTCGGTCCACGAGTTTAAGGACCCCGCAGTCCGTATAGTGTGTGGTCGTTGGGACCCGTCACTTCTCTGACGTCGTTGAAGGATTACAACGACAGGTGTCAGAGGAGTTCGGAGATGTACCCTCGAACCAGATATAAATTGATTTAGGGAGCAGCCGTGCTCAGTCAGATTAATTTGAGGACTTACAGCCATGATTGGGCTAAGTCCGGTTGGAAAATACTCATCATTTTTATTTTTTTTTGCATTGCATTCCTTTTTATTTTTATTTGGGCTCTACCCATAAAGGATGCAGATCGGAACCGCTTGATTCCCGCTTGCGTGGCCTCTTAGTCCCGCTTTGTTGCTGTTGAGCGCCTTTTTCACGTTTCGACTTGTTTCTGCCCCTGCGTCGTGCCTTTTTTATAACAGGTTGACAGGGAGCGGCATCGTCATCTTTCACAGCCTGTTGGAGGAGGCGTTGCGTTTTGGCTTTCTCATAATTGGTCATCTCTTGGTTATGGTCATCTCGGACTTTTTGACCAGCTTCCCTTATAAGCTTGTCCATTTGTTCTTCGAACGACGGACATGGCACTTTTGCATCAGGAAGTTTTACTGGTTCAGGATTAGCATCTTCCCATTGAGGATCCGCTTCTTCATCGAAGTCATGCACGACGTAGCAACCGTGGAGTAGTTCTCGTTTCTTGGACCGAATGTATCCCAGCCCGATTGTTTCCATTCTCCCACTAGGCAGCTGTTGCTGAGTTCCGGGGACATTCCAGACCCTGTCATAGAACTTGGCTTTTCGAGCGGTCTGTTTGAAGGATATTCCCTGGCGCTTCAGCAGCCTTTTCAAACCTTGTATAATATCTGGGGAAACGGATGGGCTGAAGCCTGTCAAGCATAGGATCCGCGTCGTGCCAGATTTCTTTCTCCACTTTAGTTTCTTCAGAGCGGTAGAATAGAATTGGCTTTTCACCTTCTCGCCTGGGAGGGACATAGAACGTCCGCAGCTCCTCTACACTGTAGATATCAAGTGCATCCAGTTCTTTATGGTGTTTAAACGGCACCATGGCGACTTGCAGACTTTGCTCTTCGTCAGCGGACGTTTGTATTGAAGGTCGAGCAGAGAATACAGCATGGACCTCATCTTCCGAGTCGCTACCAAAGATCAACGTAGGAGCAGATGGTCCCGGCTTGTTGTATTGGGGCGGACCCGAATAAACTATCTCCTCTTCCTCCTCGGTATCACTGCCGAAGACAGGGATAATGGCATTAGCTTCGTTCTCCGGATTGTGACACCTCTCCGTGTCTTCGAAACCGGTAAAAAGTATTTGGCATCTTCATAATTGCGGACTTCGTTCACGGAGAACGGGTTCAGTTCTCCCGTCACGGTATACTCGAGACCATCCTTAAAATACTTCATACACTGATGTTGTGTAGAAGGGATGATATTTTACTCGTGTAACCATGGTCGGCCGAGCAGAGCATTGTAGCATGTCTTGGCATCTATGTCGTGGAACTTAATATCCATGACGAGTAGCCCGAAGCATAGCGTCAGTATCACAGACCCAAGAGTTCTTGATGATTGGGAGTCGAACCAGGAGATGGAGATCTTGTCCTGAGCAAGGTGCTGGACGCTCATGCAGATTTCTTTTAACACCCGCACATTGAGGATATTAACGGAGGATCCATTGTCGATCAGGATTTTGTCTATCTTTATATCGTGGCAGTATCCTGAGACATAGAGGGGGCGATTGTGTTCGCACGTCCCAAGGAGAAGGTCTTCATCACCAAAAGTGATATCGGCCGTGTGCACTTCCTCCAATTCATCTTTCATCTTTTCTTCGGACAGGAAAGCTTGGAATCGCTCCGGCTCCTGTAGTGCATTGATTAACGAATCTCTCGCCTCTTTTGATAGTAAAAGGGCGTCAAGAATGCTAAGGTGCGAGGGTAGCATCCTCAAGTATGCCAGAACATTGTAGTCCACCTTATTTCTCTTTGGCGGGTCCTTGGCAATTAGCTCTTCCACAACTTGGTCATCTAAGACGATATCCTCAGAGACCTTTTCTTTTCCTTTATCTTTTTTGTCTGAGGGTCCGAGATTCTTTTCGGCAGCGTCCGATTACGCAGCCTGATATTTTCACAGACCTTCGGCTCTTCTTCTTTTCCCGAGGTGGACTCTTTAAAGAGGGGGCTAAGAGCCAGCTCCTCGTCGGAATCGCTCCCGAATGTAAGCACTTGTGATCCCCCGGCGTTAACCATGCGACAATCGCCGGTAGTTCTGTTAAGCCCTTCGGTCGTATTTTTCCGCTCCCGACGAGTTTTGCGCTTCTCCCGCTTAAAATGTTGTCGGTGAGCAACATATCCTCGCCACCATCTATTGAAAGCTTTGCACTCTTCAGTAGAGTGTGAAATCTTCCGATGATACAAGCAGTAGGAGGGGTGCATTTCCACTTAACCAGTAATGCTTCCTTTAGAGGATGGTAGCTTCATGCCCATTGATATGGCCTTAGCAAATCTTTTCCTCGTCTTGAATTTGCTTTTATCCGTAGTGGATGTATTTTTCTCCAGCGGGAGTGTCTCAGCTCTTTCGTCAAGTCGCTGGCGCTTGGCCCTTTCAAATACAGCCGTCTCGAGTTTCCGATCAGCTTTACTTTTCAACAGAGCTTCGTTGAGGAATGCGTCAATTACTTCATCTGATGGCCCCAGAATTTTTGGTTCAGGATCTGCCCCCAGCTTTTCAGTGCAAGGAGTCTCCTCATCGTCCGTGAACGAATGGGAAATCACATGACAGCTCGCTACGTATTCTTCAGATTCATCCGACGAACTTTCTTCCTCATCTTCCTTTCGAAAGACGTGGTTGAGGAACTCTTGGAGCGTAATGGGAGTCCGTGCTTTCTGGTTGTATTCCTCCAGTGCGTCAATTTATTTTTGTAAGTCTGTGCACTTGTCGCCAGGCTTCACAGGCTTCTTGGATTTCTTCTTCTTCTTCTTCGAAGATTTTGACGGCTGGTTTGAGTGCTTGGGCCACCACCATCGGTCTTTAGAGTTGTACGCGGCTTCAATATCCCTTCAATAACCTGCGGTTCCAACGGGTTCTTCCACTTGATCGCTGGGCATGTCTGAAGATCATTCAGCATTCTCTTTGTCTTGGCTGACAACACAACCTCCCATAGGGCTTCTTCGACGAGAGAGCACGTCGCCCCCGGCATATTCATCCTTTTAGAGGCATGAGGTTGCGGCGGATTCACCTTCCATTTGTCAAATAACACGAACTTGCCCTGTTGGTACTGGTCTTCAAGCCAATTTTTGAAGACGTAACAATCTTCGATCGGATGACCTAGTACTCGGTGATAGGGACAGTAGTTGGACTTATTGACATCATTTGGTTGCGACGGACGTTTTGGGTCCGGCAGATTTATGAGTCGGTTGCGCAACGCCAGCTCGAATAATCTTCTCGTTTTATCTCGGGAAAACGAGTAAGGACGTTCTAGTCTCTCGTCAAGGGGTACGTGCGGACGCATATTATTTTGACGAACAACCGGCTTCGAGTTGCTCGGCTGTTGTTGAGCATTAGCGATAACGATCGCTTTCCCCTTCCCCTTTTCATTTCGGGAGTCCGATTTTGGAAGAGGAGGTCTGTGGCCCATCTGATCCATTTCCGCTAGCTTGTCAATCAAGGCTTGGAAGGTAGTCGGCTTGAAGAACATCATAAATTGCGAGATGGTTGCTTGCGGATCAAGGGTTCCCACAAACATACCTACTGCAGGAGCTTTTTCAATGCGTTGTTCGCATTTTGACTATAAGTTCCGCTACCGTATAGCATATTGGACCCATGTCTCACCTGGCTTCACCCTGGCGTTAATCAATGCCGTCATCGGGGTGCGTTCGCTGGCGCTTGCAAAGCGCTGGGTGTTCCCCTCCGAATGACGCGGCGGAGACGCGGTGAACGTCTTGCCTGGGATTCGGGGCAGATGCTATATGGTTTTATCCGTCTACCTGTCTGAAAATGCCAAGTTGATTTATGGCACCGTGTATCGGAGGTTTAGACGGATGCGGCCGATGTAGCAGACTTCGTCAGATTCCCCCTCGCTAGAGGGGTTTCTGATTGTGGGGACGCTTTTCCCTGCAGGCGCAAGCCCCTGCAGTTAATTACGTTACCGCTTCGCGGTAACAACTTTCTCCTGCTCCAGAATTTTACTTCGTGTCGTGTGTGTTTGTTTTGTTTTTGGTTGCCCGTGGATTGTATACGGAGACTGAGTAATGCCGTCGCCCGTAGGACGTGGATTAGTCCAAATCCGCATTTACTTAGCTTTGGTTTTGGTATTTTTAGTTTAAGGATGCATTAGCCGCATTGCGGCTAAGATCAACTTAAACGTTCGTTAAGGATACGTCAGTCCTGTTTGAGACTGAGATCAGCTTAACGTAGCGATCCATTTAATATATGGTCGTCGGGACTCGTCACCTTTCTGATGTCATTGAAGGATTACAACGACATGTGTCAGAGGAGCTCAGAGATGTACCCTCGAACCAGAGTTGATTGGGAGTTTTATAATCCATTTGAATGTTTAAGGATACGTTAGCCGTGTTTGGGGCTAAGATCGACTTAAACGGGATCGCTTAGATCCGGTAAAAGAGCATTTGGAGGCTCTATTGTTCCAGTTTATGGACATGGTGGTCCATACTCCAGTTTAAGGACGTGATGGTCCATGTTCCAGTTTAAGGACGTGGTGGTCTATATTCCAATTTAGAGACGTGGTGGTCCATTATTAGTTTAAGGACGTTTCGGTCCAACATTAGTTTAAGGACGTTTCGGTCCAATATTAGTTTAAGAACGTTTCGGTCCACGAGTTTAAGGACCCCGCAGTCCGTATAGTGTGTGGTCGTTGGGACCCGTCACCTCTCTGACGTCGTTGAAGGATTACAACGACAGGTGTCAGAGGAGTTCGGAGATGTACCCTCGAACCAGATATAAATTGATTTAGGGAGCAGCCGTGCTCAGTCAATTTAATTTGAGGACTTACAGCAATGATTGGGCTAAGTCCAGTTGAAAAATACTCATCATTTTTATTTGTTTTTGCATTGCATTTCTTTTTATTTTTATTTGGGCTCTACCCATAAAGGATGCAGAGCATCAATTTGTTTTGGGCTCTGCCCATTTATAAATGATGCAGAGCATCAATTTTACTTGGGCTCTGCCCTTTTTATTGCTTTGCAATTTATTTTGGCCTGCTAGGTCTTTTTGACTTGGGCCTGGCCCTTTAACAAAAGAAATGCATTGTATTTTTCAGACGCTTTGCGCCAATCAAAGAGCGCAAGCGCTTGTGGTGATGACACGTGCCATGAAGGCGCAGTGCGCTACGCTTGCGCTGCTGACACGTGGCGCGCTCTGGTGAGTTGCGCCAATTTCAGAGAGCAAAGCTCTATTTCAAAAGCGCATAGCGCAAATGGTTCAGACGCTGACACGTGGCGCTCTCTGGTGGCTTGCGCCAGCCCAAGAGCGCAACAGTGCAGATTTATAAGTGCAAAGCTCTATTAATTTGAGAATCTTTTAGATTCAAGAACCAATGGTTCATAAAAGAAGTGCAAAGCACTATTTGATTTCTTGATCTAATTTAGATCAAAGAAAAACAAGTTTTTTTCTTTTTATTTCAAGAACCAAAGGTTCATAAAAGTGCAAAGCACTATTTATTATGTAAAGATCATTGATCTGGTTTTTAGATCAATGATCCATTAGAAGAAAATTCTTCTCTCTCGTGAAGGTTTTTACCTTTTTCTTGAAATTTTCTCAGAGTTCTCTCTGTTTGAAGCTCTTGACTTTTTTCAAGAAATGTTCATGCCATTGAATTGAGGTCTAGGGTCCATTTTATAGTGCCCATAAATTAGTTAAAGAGATCTTTCTTTGAGTGATTTGGGGAATTTTCCCACCGTTGGATCTTTGATCCAAAGGCTTCTGTTTTATAGAAAAAATCTTCTTGTTTTAACAAGAACAGAAAGATTTCTTTGAAATCTTAATTCTGTTTGGCGCAGACGCCCTCAGCGCATGACACGTGTCAAGCAGCGCACAGCGCAGCGCAACTGCGCTAGCGCATCTGCACTGATACGCGTCGCGCAGCGCAAAGCGCAGTGCAACTGCGCTAGCGCATCTTCGCTGACACGCGTCGCGCAGCGCAGCGCTTGCTCAACTGCGCTGACACGCGTCGCGCAGCACAGCGCTTGCGCAACTGCGCTAGCGCATCTTCGCTGACACGCGTCGCGCAGTGCAGCGCTTGCGCAACTGAAGCGTTGCTTCCTTTAATTTTTCTTTAAATAGAGCTTTGCTCTGATTGGGTGCGTTGTTTTGGGCGTTGCGCTGATGTGTCTGCGCCTGACACGTGGCGCGTTGCGCCCGGGATTTGAAGCGTTGCTTCAAAATTTGAATTTCCAGCAGAGCTTTGATCTGATTGGAGGAAACACTGGGTAAACAGCAGCTCCATCTCCGCGAAGGTCTTGATAGAGTCATTCGGAAGCTCAGAGTACCACTCGAACGCTGTATCTGACAAGCTGCCAACGAACTGGCGAAGCAACAACTTATCATCACCGCCGGTGTTGCCGCAGAGCGCCCTGAACTGGGCAACATGCTGGTGGGGATTGCCCGTCCCCTTATAGACGTGGAATTTAGGTATTGTATAGCCCGGCGGGTACTTAATCTGATCATACCAGCTCGGATATGGTCGCCCCATTTTTACGACCTGACCGGCTGCTTCAGTCGCCTGATGAACCCGGATCTGCTGAGCTATATATTCATCCAAGTCAGCTTTGGAGATCGTCTCCTCCTTGGCTGTTGACAGGGCCGGTGGAGGATTTGACATTTCTCCCCTATCGTCTTCAAGGACGATCGGGGGATCTTCAGCTGGAGGATCTTGTTGGATCATCATTCCCACCATGTCTTGGAACAGGAGGGCCATTCGCTTTATATTGGCTGCTTGTTCAGCAGCCTCTTTATCTTTCTTCTCCAATATCCGACGAAGGAATTCAGCGTCTGTTTCTTGCTCCTGGCGTTCATCCGAGGACGCTTCAGGGCTTTCTTTTGGCCCAGTGAGTGCGGCCATCGCGTTCATCATCTCCTGGAGCTTTTACTGTTGCTCCTGAGCTTTGGTCACTGACAGTGTAAGCGGTCTATGACCTGTAGATGCACGGCTGTCTTTTTTTCCCGACGCCATGTATACTGTATGAACTATTATGCCCCCGGACTTAGGGCGTTTAGGTTTACCGCCTTTGGCATTTGCCGCGGGAGTGGGAATTTTCTCCGGCCTCCTTCTCTTGTGAGCTGTTGAAGTTGAGGGAGCCGTTGTAGCGGGCATCCAGGTGATGGTCGTCCTTTGCTGTTTGTCCGGACGTTTCTTTTCTTCCTGCACGACGAGAGTGACCTTGGTCAATTACGGAGTCTTGAACCCTCCGCCAGACTTTGTATATTTTGGAGGACAGCCGCTGAGGGGGCTGCTCCAGGTTCGTTTCCAGAACCCTCTCCGCAGGTGGAGGAGATCTTTTCAGTGTAGCGGTTGGAGAGTTCTTACGTACCCTCCTCAGCAGTTCAAAGTTGTACCCAGTCGGAACAGCAGCATTAACTTCCACCGTTGGAGCTGGCGGAGTTGTCCCAGAGGGGGAGTTGCCCCCAGTCTTCCTTATCCGGCGCCAGTGGCGTCGTCGGGCTTGACGAGCTGTCGGTATTGGTTCAGCGACAGAGATAGCTTCTTCTTGCCCCCTGTTCAGGCGAGGGACTGTTGCCGGTGTCAGCCTCTTGAAGACTGACGTCCGTTGAGGAGTTGTGTCCAAGCGGTCAAAAGCAGATTTCTGAGCGGGAGTGAGAATAGTCAGCCTTGCAAAGACTGACTCTTTGACAGGAGAAGCCGCCTTGGCGACTTCGGGAGCAGCCGTCTTCTTTGGGATGACCGCCTCAGGTGTTATGGGCTTCTTGAAAGGCCCTTTGGTGCTCGAGCTCAGCCTGGTGAAGACTGAAGAATTGGACGACCCATTGAGAGGGGTCGTGGGAGTAGCAAGTCGATCAAAGACCGACTTTCTTGAAGCTTCTGGTGCATGCACAGGGATGGTGAAGCTTGCTGGAGGGATCATGGTTCCGAAGAACAGGCCAGTGGTAGTTTGAGTCACTTGCTCCACAGGCATAGTAAGGACGGAGGCCGCTTGAGGCCCATATGCTACACCTCCAGGTGAGGTGGAGCATCGTTTGCATTGGCACTTTGAGCAACTCGAGCAGTTGGAGGCCATTGATGTTTGATTTCTGCGCCAGGCAAAAGACCAAATCTTAGTAACATGAAAACCCAAAGGCAACCATTAACAAACCGCGATTCGTTCGCGAAGACGACACATGAAGTGTGGAGTGGAAAGAGGAAAAGGTCCCACCGGGCATGCCAGAATCTGTTCCCCTCCGAAAGACGGCGACGACGTGATGACGTCTTGCCTGAGATTCAGGGCAGATGCCATTTGGTTTTATTCGTCCACCTCTCCGAAGATGCCAAGTTGATTTATGGCACCGTGTATCGGAGGTTTAGACGGATGCGGCCGATGTAGCAGACTTCGTGAGATTCCCCCTCGTTTGAGGGGGTTTTGATTGTGGGGACGCTCTTCCCGGCAGGCGCAAGCCCCTGCAGTTAATTACGCTACCGCATCGCGGTAACCACTTTCTTCTTCTCCAGAATTTCACTTCGTGTTGTGTATGTTTGTTTTGTTTGTGGTTGCCCGTGGATTGTATACGGAGACTAGGTTATGTCGTCGACCGTAGGACGTGGATTAGTCCAAATCCATATTTACTTAGATTTGGGTTTGGTGTTTTAGTTTAAGGATACGTTAGCCAGATTTAGGCCAAGATCAACTTAAACGCTCGTTAAGAATACGTTAGTCTGATTTGAGACTAAGATCAACTTAACGTAGTGATCCATTTAATATATGGCCGTCGGGACCCGTCACCTCTCTGACGACGTTGAAGGATTACAACGACAGATGTCAGGGGAGTTCGGGGATGTACCCTTGAACCAAAGTTGATTGGGAGTTTTATAGTCCAATTTGAATGTTTAAGGATACGTTAGCCAGATTTGAGGCTAAGATCAACTTAAACGGGATCGTTTAGATCCAACCAAAAGAGCATTTGAGGGCTCTATTGTTCCAGTTTAGGGACATACTGGTCCATTGCCAGTTTAGGGACATGGTGGTCCATTGCCAGTTTAGGGACATGGTGGTCCATAGGTAGTTTAAGGACGCATAAGTCCGTGGGTTTAAGGACCCCACAGTCCGTATTTTGGTTTAAGGACGCATAAGTCCATGAGTTTAAGGACCCCACGGTCCATGTCGATGTGTGGTCGTCGGGACCCATCACCTCTCTGACGTCGTTGAAGGATTACAACGATAGGGGTCAGAGGAGTTCGGAGATGTACCATCAAACCGGATGTAAACTGATTTAGGAGAGCAGTCTTGCTCAGTCAATTTAGTTTGAGGACTTACGGCCATGATTGGGCTAACTCCAGTTGAGAATATTCCACATTTTTATTTGCATTTGGCCTATTAGACCTGTGCTAGGGCTTTGCCCATGTCTAATAATGCACTGCATTTTATTTTGGCCTGCTAGGCCTTTCAGTTTTGGGCTCTGTCCCTTTATTTTTGATGCAGAGCATCTGTCTTTGTTTGGGCTCTGCCCTCTTTTAAAACAATGCAAAGCGTTTAATTTGGCCTGTTAGGTCTTTTTTAATTGGGCTAGGCCCTTTTGTAAACAATGCAGTGCATTAGTTATTGGACAGTAGCTTGTCAGGCGCTTTGCGCCAATTAATGAGCGCAAGCGCTTGCGGAGGTGACACATGTCACGCTCTGGTGAGCGCAAGCGCAAAAGCGTAGTGCGCTGCGCTGTTGCGCTGCTGACACGTGGCGCTTTTTGGTGGCTTGCGCCAACTCAGGAGCGCAACAGTGCAGTTTTTGCAAGTGCAAGTCACTGTTTCAATAACTTGATCCAATTTTGGATTCAAGAAAAGAATCTTTAAGATTCCAGAACCAATGGTTCATAAACAAGTGCAAGGCACTATTATTATTTTAATTTATTGAAGATCATTGATCTTGTTTTTAGATCAATGATCTTATTCAGAAGAAGTTCTTCTTTTTTTATAAAGGTTTTTTTTACCTTTTTCTTGAATTCTTCAAAGTTCCTCAGAGTTCTCTTTAAGTTCTTGATGTTGATGTGATTGATGCCCTCTGAATTGGGGTCTAGGGGTCTTTATATAGTGCCCATTAATTAGTTAAATTTGTTAAAGAGATCTTTCTCTGAGTGATTTGGGGAATTTTCCCCACCGTTGGATCTTTGATCCAAGTGCTTCTGTTTTACAGAAGACAATCTTCTTGTTTCAACAAGAACAGAAAAATCTTACTAGAATTTTAATTCTGTTTGTCGCAAACGCCCCAACGCGTGACACGTGTCACTTAGCTCACAGCGCAGCGCAACTGCGCTGACACGTGTCACTTAGCGCACAGCGCAGCGCGACTGCGCAACTGCGCTGACACGTGTCGCGCAGCGCAGCGGAACTGCGCTTGCGCTGACACGTGTCGTGCTGCGCAGCGCCGACACGTGTCGTGCAGCGCAGCGCTTGCGCAACTGCGCTGACACGTGTCGCGCAGCGCAGCGCTTGCGCAACTGAAGCGTTGCTTCCTTTAATTTTTTGTTTTTAAATAGAGCCTTGCTCTGATTGGGGGAATCGGAAGCGTTGCTTCACCTGAGGTGTCTTTTCACCTTCCTTTTTCAAGTCAAACTTGTATTTCCCAGAATTTTCACTTCCCGAGTCTTGGAAATAACTCCACTGTGCACGGAATTTTCTGTGCTTGGTCTATATAACTCAAAGCCGAGCCTTTTCTTCTCTCATCTTCAAAGAACCTATTTAATTATAGCTTGCAACCGCCCTCATGCCCGTCGAAAACCATGGGAAGTGCCTATTCAGGACATTGTTCCCCATTTTGCTGCGCGCTTGGTGGATTCTTCTCTTACGGATGAGCAATGCGATGCTACAATGTACTAGCTTTTGACTCGTGTGGGGTCTCCTGTCCCTCCGCACTCCATTTGGCTTCGGATGATCCTTGCATCGGTGCTCGCCGATCTTCCCCCTCCTCCAGCAGAGATGTCCTCGGCAATGCTTGATGCCGCCGAGGATAAGATCGAGTGCTTCTTCGAAGCGCACTTGATCACTAAAGCCCTGAGGGACTGCTCTTTCCACTTGCTGAGCAAGATACGGGCTCGTCGGATTGTCATCGCTACCTTTTCTGATGAATGCGGCGACGATCGTTGGATGTCTACCTCTCGGGAGGACCGCCGCTTTAACATGGTGGAGAAGATGGAAAGGGAACTGGAGAATCTTCTTCTTATCTTTGCGAACCCTTGTCCTTTCGATCCCTTATTTGGTGATCTTTTTTCAATGTAATAATAATAATAATGAACAAGTGTTTTTAATCGAGTATTTTATTATCCATTAAGGGTTCCTTTTTATTTTAGCCCTCTGTTATGCTTGTGCATCGCATAATTTAATTTACTATTATTAGGTGCAGGTGATTCTTGCAAGGATAAAGTGCCTTTGGTGCTTAGCCTCTTTTTATGAAGCATTGCTTTACTTTTCAGTCTTAGAAATAGAGTTTCGCTCTAATTGGGGGAAACACCAATTTTTAAAAAGGTAAGGATATCGTGCATGCATATCTTTTTCTCTTTCCCAAGTTGATTCTCCCGGCAAATTCTTTCTCCACATCACTCGGACCAAGTTCATCTTCTTGTTTCGCAGTGTCTTCACCTTTCGATCCAGGATCTCAACTGGTTGTTGCTCGCAAATTAGATCAGTCTGTACCGTAAGCTCTGGGTGATCAAGTATATGGCTGGGGTCGCTCACATATCGTCGTAGTTGGGATATGTGGAACACGTTGTGTACTCCTTCTAATGAGGGTGGTAGTGCTAAACGGTATGCCATTTCTCCAACTCGTTCGAGTATGTCGAATGGTCATATGTACCTTGGACTTAATTTACCTCTCTTGCCAAAACGTATCACTCCTCTGTTTGGAGAGATCTTCAAGAATACATGCTCTCCGGGTGAAAACTCTAGATGTCGTCGTTTTGCATTTACCCAATGCTTCTGTCGGTCCTGGGCTATACGCATTTTTTCCTTGATCGTGTGAACCACATCTACAGTTGCCACGATCATCTCTGGTCCAAGGAGTTCACGATCTCCAATGTCGTCCCAACTCAGCGGGGAATGACACTTCCGTCCGTAGAGTGATGCGGATGGTGCCATCCTAATGCTTGCTTGGTAGCTGTTGTTGTATGAACACTCCACCAGGTGTAGGTGATCTTCCCACGAACCTCCGAAGTCTAAAAGACAGGCTCTCAGCATATCTTCTAATATCTGAATTGTTCGCTCGGACTGTCCGTCCGTTTGTGAATGATATGACGTGCTGAAATTCAGACTCGTTCTTGGGCTAGCTTGCAAATTCTGCCAAAACTGTGATCGGAATCTTGTATCACGATCGGAGACGATGTAAATATATACTCCATGTAATCTCACGATCTCCTGCATGAGTTTATGGGTGTCAAGACAAGTATGGTACATCTTGAAGGTATAAATCTTACTTTAGATTTTTACTCACCTCCATGTACTTTCTTGCCAACGTTTCAGTTGACTGGCCAACTGTGAATGGAATAAAGTGAGCCTACTTGGTGAGTCGATCCATAATAACCCAATTGCATCGTTACCCTTCGTGCTGTGATGGAGACCAGTCACGAAGTCTATGGTAATGTGCTGCCATTTCCATTCTGGGATTAGTAACGGCTGAAATAGACCAGCAGTTCTGTGATGTTCAGCCTTCATTTGTTAACATATTAGAAATTTTGCTCCACTCCTTAATACTTCTCACTTCATTTCATGCCACCAGTAGTGTTGCTGTAAATCCTTGTACATTTTCGTGCTACCGGGGTGTACCGAATATGGAGAGCTGTGAGTTTCTTTCATCAACTCTTCTCGAATAGAGCCGACTGGTACACATAAACGGTTTCCATATCGCAATCCATCTTCATAGACGATGAAGTCAGTTCGAAGTCCACTTTCTACTTGTTCTCGGATCTTTTGTAGCTTGGCATCATATACTTGAGCTACCTTGATCTGATTTACAAGAGTGGACTGGACATGTAAGTTCATTAAAGATGAAGCGTTACCTGACATAACTACTTCGATCTCCAATCCGTGCAATTCTTTTTGTAACTTCCACTGAGCGGTGAGGTTCATTGCTAATGGCTGCGACTAAGTGCATCAAGAACTACGATCACTTTTCCGAGATAATACAGTAGGTTGATGTCGAAGTCCGCCATGAGTTCTAGCCATCTTCTCTACCGCATGTTGAGTTCTTTCTAAGTAAATACATACTTAAGAATTTTATGGTCAGTGTATATATCCACTCATTCTCCCATAAGATAGTGGCGCCAAATCTTGAGTGCGAAGACTACTGCTGCTAGTTACAGATCATGTGTTGGATAGTTGCGTTCATGAACTTTTAATTGCCTTGATGCAAAAGCCACAACTTTTCCATGCTGGTATAGAACACATCCTAATCCTTTGCCGGATGCATCACAATGCACATCGAATCCGCCAGAATGATCCGGTATTACAAGAATTGGAGCAAAGGTTAACATCGACTTGAGCTCTACTAAAGCCTTCTCACATGTTTCTGACCACACGAATGCTTCGTCTTTACGTGTGAGCTTGGTCAGGAGTGCTGCGATCTTTGAGAATCCTTCAATGAATCATCTGTAGTATCCTGCTAAGCCCTGTTGGGGTCAAAAATTACACCCCAGTTGACCAAGTCAAAGTCAACCCCAAGTGAGCGGGCCCAAGCCCAGGTCAAGTGGGCTGATGCCCAAGTCGAGCCCCGCGGCCAGCCTCTCCCATGACAAAATGAAAATCATGTAATAAATAATTTTGATGTGATTTTTATGAATAAATGTAAGAAAGCTGGGCATAAAACCAAATTTTTGTAAAGCCCATGGCTCATGTGCAAAAGAAATGAGCACATGAGGCACGGGATGAGCAAAATGCCATTTTGTAAAG
The DNA here is from genome assembly GCA_030015575.1 of Agapanthus africanus. Taxonomy (NCBI): domain Eukaryota; kingdom Viridiplantae; phylum Streptophyta; class Magnoliopsida; order Asparagales; family Amaryllidaceae; genus Agapanthus; species Agapanthus africanus. Next base: position 708,205,188 of record JASDDO010000022.1, read on the forward strand.
CCCAAGGGGCTATACGTAAATTTGTAAGCCTATAAAGGCAAACATGATGAAAATATCTATGACAGCTTTTCCATTCTAAAATTCTAGGGTTTGTACCTCCTCCTCCCTCAAGGTTCTAAACCTTCTTCTTTTATTTTGAATTAAATCAAGAGTTTAACTCTTCCTTTTCCAAAAATAAATAACATTTCACCATAAAACCCTTGAAGGGGAGTTCGGATCTGCCATCAAATCTCTAAAAGAGGATATTTTAATTCTCACCTCTCCTTTTCCCCCAAGATCCAGCCAACAGAGAGGAAGAAGAAAGATACCCATATATAAAAATCTCATTCCGGGAGGATCCGAGGCTCAAAAGAAGATCCTAAGATTTCTAGGAGTTTAACTTCATTCAAGATTTGTTGGAGTTGAACTCCAAATCTATACATAATCCCTGTTAGGAGTTCAACTGCAAAGTCTCTTGGGAGTGTAAGTCGACGTTACACACCCTACAAGATGCGGGGAGGCGGAATAGGTAAAACAATCATTTTGTTCAAGGTAACATCGACTAACTTAACGAATCTTTGCTAAATCGTAACTAACAAACTATCTAGAAGTGTTAAACTACTATGATAGATGATTATACCTCAAGATACCAGTCCTTCTTGTTCTTGTTGTTCACCTCCTTGTCGGCCTCCTCGATGTAATAGAAGATCTACCCGAGAGTTCCTTCTTCAAGCTTTAACCTCTAACTTGAGGTAACTAAGTGGCTAGGATTGCCAATCTAAGTGACCTAGAAGATATAGAAGTGGATTAAGGATCTATTAGTCTTGCTAACCCTTGGGATCTCAACACATGAGAGGATTAGGATTAGGTTTTAGAAGAAGAGAGCTTGAGGATAGAGAGTGTGTTTTTTATAATGAAATGAACCCTTCTCACTTTGAATAATATGAAGCATAAAAAATATCTTGCACAAATATCATCCATGCTTCATTTAATTCTTGAGATGGATCATCTCATGAGTCATGGTGCAATTAATGATAATAACACATAAGCTCTCCACCCCATTAAGTTTAATTCACAAATGAATTAAAACTAAATGAGTCACCTTCCTTCTAGAAGATTCTCGACTAATTACGAGAATGCCCCTCCCATCCGTATTTACGAAAAACATGGATCAACTGAGACTGCATAAATCCAATAATCCAATACTAGAATCTGGCTTAAACTAAAGCCCGCTAGTATAATCTGTCTGAACATCTTACGTGCACAAGTACACGTATATGTCCGAACCCTGTCGTAAAACCATACGACCTCTATATCATTTCGCCTGAAGCAGGGAAACTCTCTGTGTGGGACTCTAAAGACTCGACACTACGCTGGCAGTGGGTTTAACCACAGGCCGCAAGCGGTACTAGCTGTACGTAACGGTCCCCAGGTAGATGTCGATAAGAAGGCCGATGAGGAAACCCATCCGAACTCCTACTGAGCCTGATGTGACAATCTTCATACAGTCCGGTCTGTTCGTCTAAGACTATCGTAAATCGGGCCTAGGGGGCGGCAAGCCTCAGTCCCCTAAAAGGCGGTATAAGTCATGTCGGAGTGAAGCCCATTACACCTTGAGAAACTACTGGAACACCTACCAGTAAATCTCGCTTGCCCTGGCCAGGGACTTTGCGTAATGGCTCTCCAAACACAGCGCGATATCAACCCCCAATACCAGGAGAGACGAATCCTATCTAACTACCGCTGCCTCCAAGTGCTTCGGGACTGCACCCAACTGCTACCTGTTTGCACGACTCAGTCGAGCCATGGTAGGGTAGCAATCTAAGAACAGTGGGAACACACTCGAGGCAAAGCAGCAGTGTCAAGTCTACGGACTATGCTGTACTCATGTCACCTGGGAACTGTTAACTGACGACGGGTATAATACCAACCAACAGTTCCCTGCGAGTCCTGTCCGGTGTAACCGTAACCCAATGAGCACCTGCATACTATCTCCAGTACAACGTACTAATGGCTGTGGGACAGACCATCTCCCCAACTGGGATAAGAAGCGTACACACTAGTCTACTCCAGAGTATCGATGCCCTGTCTCGATAATCCTACGACTAGGGACCTGAAAAAGGATGTGCTTGTAGACTACCCAGCCCCCACTAGTGTGACTGCCATCACAACGCTGGTAGTCAAGCAAGATTCTAAAGGCTCTACCAATATGTATTCGTGATATGCTAAAAGAAACATATACACATATTAAGATAGATATAAACCAAGTAGCATACTACTATGTTGAGCAAGGCTGTTAATATAACTGTGAATATCCCAAGCTTCCATTAAGTAATATACAAGCTAGTATGATACAATAATGGCCCCTTGGGCATATACACTAACAATCTCCCACTTGCACTAGGGCCATGTACTGGCGTATCGAAGACCTATCATCTCGAATAGCCTCTCGAACTGTGTCTGAGGTAAGGCCTTTGTGAATGGATCTGCAGTGTTCTCCTCTGTAGAAACTCTCCGGACCTCGATCTCCCTGCGATCAATGATCTCTCTGATCAGGTGATACCGCCTTAAGATGTGTCTGGACTTCTGATGGGACCTGGGTTCCTTCGCTAAAGCTATAGCACCGTTGTTGTCACAATACAGCGGTATTGGATTAACAATGGTAGAAACCACCTGAAATTCTGTTAGGAACTTCTTCATCCATACTGCTTCTTTTACGGCATTGCAAGCAGCGATATACTCCGCTTCCATCGTCGAGTCAGCAACGGTGTCCTGCTTGGAACTCATCCAGCACACCGCCCCTCCATTGAGGGTCAAGATATAACCTGATATGGACTTGGAGTCATCCTTGTCACTCTGGAAGCTGGAGTCAGCAAAAGCCTCGATCTGGAGGTATTTTCCACCGTAAACTAAGAACATATCCTTAGTCCTTCTCAGGTACTTGAGAATGTTCTTTACTGTTATCCAGTGCTTCTCCCCTGGGTCTGACTGATACCGGCTTACCACGCTTAGTGCATAAGCTACATCTGGTCTGGTGCACAACATCACATACATTATAGAGCCTACCGCAGAAGCGTAGGGTATAATCGACAAGCGATCCCTTTCCAAATCAGTCTTGGGAGACATCTCTTTGGAGAGGGTGATTCCGTGACAAGCCGGTAAATTACCACGCTTAGAATCATCCATACTGAATCTTTTCAGTATAATGTTGATATACCTGGATTGCGAAAGTCCCAACATCCTCTTAGATCTATCACGATAGATCTGGATCCCCAAAATGTAAGAGGCATCACCCAGGTATTTCATGGAGAACCTGTGTGACAAGAATCCTTTGACATATTGTAGCATAGGAATGTCATTTCCTATCAGGATAATGTCATCCACGTACAAGACGAGGAATACGACAGTTCGTGCTACAATCTTACTATATATACATGGTTCATCTGGATTTTTGATAAAGTCATATTCTTTGACCGTTTCATCAAAACAGATGTTCTAACTCCGCGATGCCTGCTTTAGTCTATAAATGGACTTAAGCAACTTGCACACTTTCCCGCTGCTCACACTCTGATTGAAACCTTCTGGCTGATCCATATAGACGCACTTCTGATAGGGTTTCAAAAACTGGACATCCCCATATCTTCAGATACTGAAGATAGGGTTTCTTCCCACTCCACATCTGATATAGTGTGGTAAACACAGTCTTGGTAGGAACCCTGTTCAAAAGATATGCAGCTGATTCTAGTGCATAACCCCAGAAAGATCGCGGTAACTCAGCATTACTCATCATGGAACGTACCATATCCAATAGGGTTCGGTTCTGTCTCTCCGATACACTGTTATTTTGTGGAGTGTATGGAGGAGTAAGCTGAGAGAGAATTCCTTTCTCTTTTAGGTAACCCAGGAACTCGGCACTTAAGTATTCACCACCTCGATCAGATCTCAGTGTCTTGATACTTTTGCCGGTTTGGTTTTCCACTTCATTCTTATATTCTCGGAATTTCTCAAAGGCCTCGGATTTATGTTTCATCAAGAAAATGAATCCATACCTAGAGTAATCATCCGTAAAAGTAATGAAATATGAAAAACCGCCTCTTGTATGTGTAGACATTGGACCACATACATCGCTGTGTATGAGTCCTAAGAGCTCGCTCGCTTTTACTCCATGTCCATTGAATGGAGTCTTTGTCATCTTTCCTTTGAGACATGATTGACAAGTGGCATAAGATTGATATTCGAACGGATCCAAATATCCTTCTCTATGTAACTTAGTTAACCTTGTCTCATTGATGTGACCCAGTCTACAATGCCATAAGAAAGCCTGATTTATATCTGGAGACTTTCTTTTTAGTGTGTTCTAGACATTGAAAATCCGCAATTGGTTTAACACGTATATACCGTTATCTAGTGTACCGGACCCAATCAAACCATGATTAAGGTGGATGTTAACAACATCGCTTACAAACGTGAAATCATAACCTTCTTTTGATAACAACGATACTGATATGATATTATACGTTAAACTAGGTACAAAAAAACAGTTGCGCAAAACCAAAATATGTCCACTCGTCGATCCAAGGTGATAATCCCCTACGGACACAGCATTCACGCTAGCTCCGTTAGCAACCTGGAGGGTCATATCACCAACCTTCAGCACTCTACAGTTTCTCAGTGCCTGTAATGAATTGCATATATGAGATCCTGATCCGGTATCCAATACCCAGGAAGTAGAGTTGATTGACAAACAATTTTCAATTACAAACACACCTGAAGCCGAAGCCACAACTTGCCTCGGTTCCTTGTTCATGGCAATCCAAGCTTTGCAATCTTTCTTCCAATGGCCTTTCCTACGACAGTGGAAGCACTCATCCTTTTCCACTACCGGCACCGCAACCTTTGCCTTTCCCTTGGCTTCTACCTTACCAACACTACCTTTTGGTATGGTAGCGGCCTTCTTCTTCCTTCCTTTGGCCCTTGCTTTAGACCTGGAAGAGGAAGAACCACGAATAAATATAGCGGGTGTTTCCCTTGTCTTCTGCAAGGTGCCCTCTGCACTCCTCAACATGTTAAGGAGTTCAGGAAGTTCAACTTCTTTACCTAGAATGTTGGAATTCAAGATAAACTGGGCGTAGGTGGAAGGAAGGGACTGGAGAATCAAGTCTATATACAGCTCGTTTTCTAATGTTGTCCCAAGGTCCCCGAGATCTTCAATATAGCCAATCATCTTAAGGACATGTTCCCCTACAGATGATCCGACGGCCAGCCTCGACTGAAACAAGTTCTTCGAGGTCTCGTATCTAGCTATACGAGATTGTTCTCCATACAGTTCCTTGGTGTGGAGAAATATGGATTCTAGATCCATATTCTCGTGCCTCCTCTGATGTTCATTATTCATAGAGGCAAGCACGATGCATTTGGCCTTCGCGCAGTCTAACTCCCAGGTCTTACGGATTTCCTTATCCGCGACACTGGATTCTGGACCTGGAACGGCAGGGGCCTTAGTAGTAAGGACATACCCCAATTAGTCATAAGTTATTGCCATCTTGACATTCCAGAACCAATTTTTATAGTTTGGCCCTGTCAAAATATTTTTATCTAATAATAACTTAAGGCCTGTCATGTTCTGGGACGCTGCAATTAGGAGAGAGAGAGGAAACACTTCAGCATGATGCTCTTGTAAGTTTAGAGTGGTTTTTAGTTTATCTAAACAGGATGGCTCCCACTGTTTCTCGAATCCTTCCTCAAACCATAAAAGAAGAACTAGTCAGGACTATTCTTACCGTACAATACTTGCTTAACCGTTCAGCTAGGCCAGTGTCGGTACTTCGAGGGAGGTTTTACGACGCTTTTGCGAAGTTCCTTAATTAAATAACCTCTTTTCTCTGGGGGCATAGCCCCGCTGACACCTTTCTCGACACCTACTTAGTTTATAGCATTGATCGTTAAGTGAAAGAATCTCCTGATGAGTAGCATATACTCACAGTAGGATCGGGATCCAAATATCATCGTGTGATAAAGCTAAAGGAATCCTACCAAAATTATCACACTCCAAATGGTATGCAACTCTAGCAAGTTTCAGTTTCTTTAGAAACCCCCGATGTGAATTTTTCCCCCATGCTTTTATGACCTTGGCGTTGGTCAAAATGTCATAAGTCACATGTCAAGTTCTACCCATCATTATCTTGTTAATTTGAACCCACCCGTATATACTCCTGACGTTGGCCAAATAGTAGTACGACTGTCCCAAACCAACTCATCTATCTATGCAACAGATGAATACCCAGCAGCTGCCAAACACTATGCTTTGGCGTTGGTCAAAATACATAGCTTGAATATTACTGAATACCCAAATGAAATGACGGAGGGCTACGGATGGTTTTGGCGAAACCGTGAACGTAGTGAACTTGATATGATCGAAGGAACCTGATAGCTTTTAAAAGGAGTGGTTTAAGCTCCGCAATTAAAAAATCTTCTGTTTTAAAATAACCGAGTGGTTTCTTTTAAATTGTTCCAACGATTCAACTTTGGTTTATTTTATTTGCATTAAAATAATGCGTCCTATCATTTAACCTATCATTGCAGAAAACAACGAAAATACAATGTCCTCTTATGCCATCCGCATTCGCCACTGGGCCCTGTCATTCACCAGTTAGGTTACTTAACTAACGACAGAGCGGAGGCTGGGCTAGCGCGGGTGCAAAACATAAGTAACTCCTACTAGATATCATATATAGATATTATACATTCGTCAGATGCAATAATAGGCATTCCAGATCACAGATGAACATATTGGATTTTCTAGGAATCCGTATTTCCTTTGAGCCTGCAATGAAATACGGATTACACAGTCGTGATGAATAGCCAACCCCACCTTAGACCCCTACGGGTACGGCAAACTACCCGTCAAATACCCGAAGTGAAGCGGTCTCCCTCAACGACGTGAATAGGCCACTAAACACTTCAAAGTACCCGGTAGTTTGTGCACCCCACCTTGGGTCTATCCTAGGAGCAGAAAACAGTAAATGAAATAATACAACGGTGGCTACAAGCTCAACCCGGATGTGCCCCGTAAAAGAATATTACAACAAATTACAATTTACATTTGAATGAAAGAAACACTCGTCTTACATCCCCGGCTATCCATTCACGACAATCCAACAAGTTCATATTCACAAACATAAAGTAACCATTACAGAAATGTGCAACCCCCTGCTAACCGACATACTGGCAGTTAGGGGAGGTTTACGAACACATTAATCACAACACAGATATAATCCAGTTAGCCAAAATTCTTAGAATTTCGATCAAGCAACACATATGAATCTACTCCAAACAATTCTCTGTGCACATAAAACCTGAGCAGAAACAAAACATCCCAGAAAACACAACATCGACACAGAAGAATAACTGAGCAAATTTGGGTTGACTCGGTGTCAACTCGGCCACGGATCCGCGGCGGATCGCTTGGATCGGCTACGGTTCCACGATGATTTGGACGAGTTATGATCCCAAATTTCTTCACAATTCTTAAAAAATCCTGCCTGTAATTTTAAGGGTCCCTGAAAAATTTTTAGACCCCAATTTAAAATCGGCAGAAACTAGTTGAAAATGTCGTTTTTTCGGGATTAAATCGCGATCGAATTTCTAAAGACTTTGCTAACATGTTAGTTATGGTTTAGCTAGGCTCTGATACCACTGTAAGTCGACGTCACACACCCCACAAGATGCGGGGAGGTGGAATAGGTAAAACAATCATTTTGTTCAAGGTAACATCGACTAACTTAACAGATCTTTGCTAAACCCTAACTAATAAACTATCTAGAAGTGCTAAACTACTATGATAGATTATTATACCTCAAGATACTAGTCCTTCTTGTTCTTGTTGTTCACCTCCTCATCGGCCTCCTCGATGTAATAGAAGATCCACCCGAGAGTTCCTTCTTCAAGCTTTAACCTCTAACTTGAGGTAACTAAGTGGCTAGGATTGTCAATCCAAGTGACCTAGAAGATATAGAAGTGGATTAAGGATCTATTAGTCTTGCTAACCCTTGGGATCTCAACACATGAGAGGATTAGGGTTAGGTTTTAGAAGAAGAGAGCTTGAAGAGAGAGTGTGTGTTTTTTATAATAAAATGAACCCTTCTCACTTTGAATAATATGAAGCATAAAAAATATCTTGCACAAATATCATCCATGCTTCATTTAATTCTGGAGATGAATTATCTCATGAATCATGGTGCAATTAATGATAATAACACATAAGCTCTCCACCTCATTAAGTTTAATTCACAAATGAATTAAAACTAAATGAGTCACCTTCCTTCTAGAAGCTTCTCGACTAATTACGAGAATACCCCTCACATCCGTATTTACGAAAAACACGGATCAACTGAGACTGCATAAATCCAATAATCCAATACTAGAATCTGGTTTAAACTAAAGCCCGCTAGTATAATCTGTCCGAACATCTTACGTGCACAAGTACACGTATATGTCCGAACCCTATCGTAAAACCATACGACCTCTATATCGTTTCGCCTGAAGCAGGAAAACTCTCTGTGTGGGACTCTAAAGACTCGACACTATGCTGGCAGTGGGTTTAACCACAGGCCGCAAGCGGTACTAGCTGTACGTAACGGTCCCCAGGTAGATGTCGATAAGAAGGCCGATGAGGAAACCCATCCGAACTCCTACTGAGCCTGATGTGAAAATCTCCGTACAGTCCGGTCTGTTCGTCTAAGACTATCGCATATCGGGCCTAGGGGGGCGGCAAGCGTCAGTCCCCTAAAAGGCGGTATAAGTCGTGTCGGAGTGAAGCCCATTACACCTTGAGAAACTACTGGAACACCTACCAGTAAATCTCGCTTGCCCTGGCCAGGGACTTTGCGTAATGGCTCTCCAAACACAGTGCGATATCAACCCCTAATACCAGGAGAGACAAATCCTATCTAACTGTCATTGCCTCCAAGTGCTTCGGGACTGCACCCAACTGCTACCTGTTTGCACGACTCAGTCAAGCCGTGGTAGGGTAGCAATCTAAGAACAATGGGAACACACTCGAGGCGAAGCAGCAGTGTCAAGTCTACGGACTATGATGTACTCATGTCACTTGGGAACTGTTAACTGACGACGGGTATAATAACAACCAAAAGTTCCCTGCGAGTCCTGTCCAGTGTACCCGTAACCCAACGAGCACCTTCATACTATCTCCAGTACAACGTACTACTGGCTGTTGAACAGACCTTCTCCTTAACTGGGATGAGAAGCGTACACACTAGTCTACTCCGGAGTATCGATGCTCTGTCTCGATAATCCTACGAATAGGTGTAAACTACGGTAGCGCCCCGGCAGTCTGCAGACGCCAAATGCGGAACAAAAACTTTTTAACTGGCGCTATCATATACTTTAACCCGGATCTGCCACTATTGCTAAACTAACAAACTGTAAAGAGTGTAGAAAGGTTATACCGAACGATCCGAGTCCTTCGTTCTTTAACCATCATCCCACGCTCCGTTGCGGCTGCTCCGATCTCTTCGATCTCCGATCTGCTCGTCCAGGTGGCACCACGTCACTGATTCTTTAAACGGGCTCCCGCCTCTGACTCGAGGCAACTCGGTCGTCAAGTTTGCTAAAAGAGACGACCAAGAATGATGTAGAGAATGAGTAGATGACTTTGTCTCACTTCGTCCAAAACCATGGACGATTGGTTAATGAAGTTGCCATTTTATCGGGTGATGGAGTGAAAGAGGTCATGAAATTTCCATGCACCCAAAACTTTAGTCTTATATCAAAAATGAAATCAACCAAGTGAATGAGAGAGAGGAGGGGCCGGCCATATAAAGAGAAGGAGGAGGGTGAGTGTAGGAGCAAAGAAGGAAGGTGATAATAAACCTAAAGCTTATCATAACCATTCATGAAAGCATGAGTCACAAAGAGCAATTAATGCAAACCAATGAACATAATACAACTCTCCCTTGCATTAAATGAATCATTAATGGCACTAATGAGTCACTTAACACCTCACCACTTCTAGAACCTTCTAGAAGATTCCACACCCATCTCAAGAAAAGACAAATCCGTCTTCAACCGAATGTTAAAAGACGGCTGATAGAATACTGGAAACTGGCAACTTCCAAAAGTGATCCTGAAACGACTTTCAGGATAACCCCGTAACTGTATAAATATACCCGCATTTGTATTACGACCGAATACAAATGCAACTGAGACAAAGATATTATACCTACTCAATATAATACTCGGATCCGGCTTAAACCAAAGCCGACCAGTATCATCTGCCCGAAAAATAACACGTGCGTAAACGCATGTGCATTTTCCGAACCCTGCCATAAAACCATACGGCCTCTACAACGTTTCGCCCGAACTTGGGAAACTGTCTGTGGGGAACTCTAATGACTCGTCAGTACCCTGGCAGTGGGTTTAACCACAAACCGTCAGCGGCACTAGCAATGCATAACGGCTGCCCATGGACTGACCTCAAGGGAGGCCGATGAGCGAACTCATCCGGAAACCCTACTGTGCCTAACAGTGACAATGTATATACAGTCCGGTCCGTTCGTCTATGAGTATCGCATATCTGCCTAGGGGGCTAGTAACGTCAGACCCCCAATAGCAGTATAAGTCGTGTCGGAGTGTAGCCCAATAACACCCTGAGATACTACTGGAGTACCTACCAGTAAATCTCCTGCCATGGCCATGGACTTTGTGTAATGGCTCTCCTAGACACAGCACGACCTCGCCCCCAATACCGGGAGAGACGAATCCCCTGCCGATCCGCTCACGTGCCTCCATATGGCTCAGGACTGTACCCAAAAACTACCTGTTTGCACGACTCCTTTGAGCCGTGGTAGGGTAGAAATCAAAGCACAGTGGGAACTCACACGAGACAAATGACGACCTCAGGTCGATGAACTAACCTGTACACATGTCACCAGGGAACTGCTATCTGACGATATGTATAATACCAACTAGCAGGTTCCCGGCGAGTCCTGTCCAGTGTACTCATAACCCAATGAGCACCTGTATACATCTTAGGTGATACAACTGACACCAGTGGCTTGTGAGACCGGCCACCGCCCCTCTTCGGGGTCTCGACTGTACACACTAGTCTATTCCGGAGTATCGATGCCCTGTCTCAAAACTCCCACGACTAAGGACCACAATTAAGGATATGCATATAAACCACCCAACTCTCACGTATATGATCGCCATCATACTGTTGGTAGTAAAGCAAGATCCTAAGGGCTCTATCAAAGTGTAACATGTAATCAGTCACCTGACCATGTACACGACTGATAAAGGCAAACCAGATAGCATACTATCATCTCGAGTAAGACTGTCCTACTGGTATAGGTCCTCCGCAATCATTGCAATCACGTACCTGCGATCTAATAATTGACTCTGAGGGCACTATCTCCAACAATCTCCCACTTGCACTCAAGGCTAATTATTGCGATGTCGGCTACTCACAGCCCGTGTGAAACCGAACATCCAACTCCTCTACTAATCAGTTTCACAAAGCCCGTTTGTAAAACTATTGTGTTCGAGAAATAGCCTCAGTGAGCGGATCCGCCTAGATGTTTCTTTCTATATCTCTCTTAATCTCAAGTTCGCGGAGAAAGCCATCTCCCGAATTGAGTAATACCTGTCTTAGAATATGTCTGGATATCTGATGGGACCTAGTTCATAAATGAACTCCAAATCCAAACTTCTTAGACTGTATCGATCACTGAACTTAATCAGTATCCGGCACCATGCCACCCACAGTATCCTCTTGGACCACCTGTCCATAATACTGTTCCTCATCAGAGGGAAAACTATAACTCTGACAATCACTCTGTCAACCATGTCACCTTTGAAGCCTGGAATGATAATCGTCTCCCGAAGGAGGCTGCCGTCATCAAATCCGTAGAACATGCACTTATGTTCTATAACCGCTTCCTTATGTTTCTCCGGGATTGGATTAATACAAACTTATTGCATCTAGTGCAAAACTAACATTTGGTGTGGTACTTGACATCTCATGATTGACTCAATTGCCTAAGCAAGTGATCTGCCAATCATGCACATCCCTCTCCACTTTAGTCTGTAAGACACCTTTAGAGAGGGTGACTCCATCACCTGTAGGTACACCACCATGCTAGGAGTCATCTATTCTAAAAACCATTAGAATACTGTCAAAGTACCCACATTGGGAAACTACCCAATTCCAGATCTAAAACCATAGATCCAGAAACCAGAATGTCAAATATTATATCCATATCCTGTCTAGAGAAACAACTGTGTGACGACCACAGTACAACCGATCGTAGTATAGGAATTTTACTTCCTACTCTGTGTATGTCATCCAAATACTATGACATCACACCTACCTTCTTAACAGATCCATCCCCTATTCTGATGAAGTCAAACTCATGACTGTCACATCAAAATTAGATGATCTATCTTTGCTATAACTGCTCAGGTCTATAAATAGACATAAGCTACTTGCCCACTAAACTTCCGCTGCTCCCACTGACTATGACAACCCTCCTACCAGGTCTCATATCCTGGAACAACAGTAGTGTCAAGTCTGGGTAGATAATAACCTCCCTGTCACCGTCCTTGAGGCTACCGGAGTACCTCTCGGGTGTCTGAGGTTACCCACCATATCTGCGGAGTGGCTATTGGAATGTCAAACCTGATTGAATATATAGGTCCTATTAAATTTTCCGTAATCGTTCGCGGTTCTGGAATCACTTCCAGTTCTACCATACTCCCACTACTGTTTTCTGAAAAAGATCCATTTTACTAAAACTGTGTCGAGTCAAGAACAATATCACTATTGATCTTCCAAATGGTAGAATATCAACCCTCGTCATAGCCAGGGTCAACCCACAAACAGCCATTACAGAAACGTGCCCTGAGTTATCCAGAGTCTGGTTTTAAGCATAAGCTGGAAAACTCCCCGTACCTTAATATCTTTTAAGGTACGAACTATTCTATATCCAATATAGAAACTTTGGCACTAATTAAATTGGAACCAGATTCAAATCATGCAACTGTCTCCAGTGCATATCAACTTAATGGAAAGAGGCTAATCAGCATTACTCAACTTAGGAATCCATCTAATTATGAGCAACCTGAAAGAGAAACAAGTTTCTCAAAACCATTACTATCATCTGAATACCAATCACAAGAATCTCCATCTTCGATCTCTTTGAAGAATCCCGATACTTGCGATACCTGGTTCTCTACTTTATTCTTATACCCACAACTTCTCAAAACTTAGACCTCGTATTTCTACGAAACACTTGTCTAAATACTAGAGAAGTCATAAGTAAACAGAACATAGTACGAGGACCTACCCCTTTGTCCTGATGGACACTGGACAACATACAATACTCTGTATAAGTCCGCTGAGTTTAAGCAACTCAAAACCTTTGCGCCGTAGGTTGAAAACTGTACCCCGACGATTTTCTCAAATATCACCAATTACAACGAATTCCGATATAATGAGGATGATCACCTAATTCCCAATAACTTATTCCCACTCATCATCTGTAAAACCATACAGATATGAGAATGAAACCTGGTAAATACATACCCTTGGAGTAAGTATCTAATTGGGAAAACAGTTTTCTTTTAACAATGCACTGAAACATGAAAATGATTCGTAGGGGTACCCTGGTATTCATAGCAATGCCTCTTCCATAATCCAATTCATGACTTTAACCGTATATTTCACTGCCATCTCTCCAAGTCCCTTTATTTGTCTTTAGTCGTTACCTCCTGTACACCATCGTTAGGCTAAATGGTTTTCTTCCTTCCCTACCGTTCGGCACCAGCCTATGGTTTGGAAGAAGAAAATCCAGTAAGCATAATAGGTGTACCCTCCTAAACCAAGGAGTACTCGCATCTTGAGAGAAGGTGATGATAAAAGACAACTGAATAATACCTTATTCTTTTAAAGGTGAAATAGGAGTGGCGATGAAGTACGCGGTTTGGTCGTGAATGATAACAGTCGCAATTTACTTTGCCCTCTTTCAAATCCCTTTATTTTGTCTTTACATATTACCTTCTGCACACCCTACTTAGGCTAATTGGTTTTCTTCATTCCCTACCTTTCGGCACCTGCCCATGGTTTGGAATAAGACTATCCAATAAGCGTAATAGGTGTACTCTCCTAAACCAAGGAGCTCTCGCAACCTGAGAGGAGGTGATAATAAAAGACAACTAATAAACCAATTCCATTTCTCCTGAACCTGGATCCATCCTCGAAGAAGTCCCTTCGAGTTCGTATATAACCATACGATGGATCTATCCAATGGAAGTGGATGTCCGTAGTAATACGGGTGTTCTGAGAAATACAAAGGGTAAAAGAAGGAGTGGCAATGACTTATGCAACTCAGAAAATCCAAAAGCCAGTATTTTAAGAAGGTTCGGTCAACCTGGTCACTGAGTCATAGTCTAGGGTCGGTCAAAGGTCGCTGCCAAAGAGAGAGAGAGAAAAGAAACACTCTGCGTGCACTCTAACCTAGATTAGAATGGTTATCACTTTATCTAATCCGGAAACCTCCCACTGTCCTGTCAAATTCTCCTCCAAACCTGAAAGAAGAATCAATCGGGATCACCCGAAGAGTAAACCAACTCATCAGTGGGAATCGGGATCCAACTCTCATCGCATGATAACGTGATGGAATGCATCCACGTTACTCATACTCTAGAAAGTATGCGCATACTTGGCAAGTTTCAGTTTCTTTAGAAACTCCCGATATGATTTTTGCCCCATGCTCTTATAACCTTGGCGTTGGTCAAAATGTCATAAGTCACATGCCAAGTTCTACCCGTCACCATCTTGTCAATTTGAACCCACCCGCACATGCCCTTGACGTTGGCCAAAATGGCAGAACGACTGTTCCAAACCAACTCATCTATCTATGCAACAATTGAATACCCAGCAGCTACCAAACACTATGCCTTGGCGTTGGTCAAAATACATAGCTTGAATACTACTGAATACCCAAAAGAAGTGACGGAGGGCTACGGCTGGTTTTTGGCGAAAAACCTTTAACGTAGTGAACTTGATATCGCTGAAGGAACCTAATAGCTTTTTTTAAAATATAGTGGCAAAAACCTTTTGCTAAAGAGGTCACTCCCGGTAAAGGGATCTCGGCTCTTTCCTTGTGGAATGAGGTGCAAGATATTCCACTGAATACAGCTATGCAAAGCAACTTGTAATCGACTATAGTGAAATTATTACCCTGACGCAAACTTCTGCCCAAGGGGTCAGTCCCGGTGAAAGGATATCGGCCCTTGCCCCGTCGAATGAGGTGCAGGATATTCCACTGAATACCGCTATGCAAAACAAAAGGAAACGTCTTTGCAATAACACTTTTTAAATTTGTTCCAACAACTGTAAACAGGTTTGTTTTACTTTGCATTGATCAGAATCAACGCAGTCCCATCAATCGATCACACCAGAAAAGAACGAAAATAAAATGTACGTATATGCCATCCGCATTCGTCACTGGGTCCCGTCATCACCCGTTAGGTTACTTAACTAACGACAGAGCGGGGACTGGACTAGCGCGGGTGTAAAACATATACAACATCTAATAGTATATAAACCAATATACAATAATCGCTCCAGGCGTGATAATATGCAACATTACAGAAAAGTAATAAGCATCACAGAACAATACAGATAATCTGGGATCCCCGAGTTTCACAGAGCCACTGCTGAAACTCGACGTTCCCCTGTCGTGTGGATAGCCTGTGCAATGAAACCTAGACCCCTACGGGTGCGGCAAGTTACCCGCCAAAACCTGAAGCGAGACAGCCCCTACAGCATAGTGAATGGACCACCCAGCACTTCACGGAATCCGGTAATCTTGGGCACCCTTCCTTGGGTCAACCTGTACCCCCTACGAGTGCGGCGAATAGTCTGCCAATTCTAGAGTGGGGCCCCTCTGCCTCTCAAAGCCATGAGATGCGGACCCGTTGCCCCTCCAGAACCCGGCTATCCGTGCACTCCGTCGCGGGGCAAAACCTAGTACAGTAATGAAAAATAGTACAACAGGTACATCGACCGCAACCTGGTCGTGCCCCAAAAGAATATTATACAACAGGCAGTGACGGCAGTCCACAAGTTGGACGCTCGCCCCGCAATATCAAATGTACAAATAAACTCAAACTGCACTACCATTGCACACTGCTATCCACCACGACAAATCCGCAACATCACAGCACAACACAGAACATCAACGCGAATATCACGTTCGCAAACCCGTCTAAAAGAACTATAGCAATCAGACGCGGTTTACCGATCAAATGACATTCCCGGTCGGAGATATAATGTAAGCACTGTAAACTAACATGTTTAAATTTCGATTGACCAAATATCACAAAGTGGGCCCCACGAACAACTGGTGAACAGTAACAAAACCTGGGCCCAGAAGATATATACCAAAAACCACAAATTCCAGAGAAGAACCCACTGAGCAAATTTGGGGGCATGATGACACAGAATGACCGCGGATCCGCGGCCAAACCATGGGTTTGGCCGCGTTTCCGCGGCAGTCTTGTCGAATCATGATCCCAAATTTGTACGGTATTCTAATAAAACCCTGCACAGATTTCTGAGATATGTAGAAAAATTTTAGGACTTCATTTAAAATCAACAGAAACTGTGAAGCTAGAATTTTGCAGTTTTTGATTTCCGGTTCGATCGATATTTTAAACGCGTTAGTACAAGTTAGTATAGCAAAATGGTGAGGCTCTGATACCACAGTAAACTACGGTAGCGCCCCGGCAGTCTACAGACGCCAAATGCAGAACAAAAACTTTTTAACTGGCGCTATCGTATACTTTAACCCGGATCTGCCATTATTGCTAAACTAACAAACTGTAAAGAGTGTAGAAAGGTTATACCGAACGATCCGAGTCCTTCGTTCTTTAACCATCATCCCACGCTCCGTTGCGGCTGCTCCGATCTCTTCGATCTCCGATCTGCTCGTCCAGGTGGCACCACGTCACTGATTCTTTAAACGGGCTCCCGCCTCTGACTCGAGGTAACTCGGTCGTCAAGTTTGCTAAAAGAGACGACCAAGAATGATGTAGAGAATGAGTAGATGACTTTGTCTCACTTCGTCCAAAACCGTGGACGATTGGTTAATGAAGTTGCCATTTTATCGAGTGATGGAGTGAAAGAGGTCATGAAATTTCCATGCACCCAAAACTTTAGTCTTATATCAAAAATGAAATCAACCAAGTGAATAAGAGAGAGGGGAGGGGCCGGCCATATAAAGAGAAGGAGGAGGGTGAGTGTAGGAGCAAAGAAGGAAGGTGATAATAAACCTAAAGCTTATCATAACCATTCATGAAAGCATGAGTCACAAAGAGCAATTAATGCAAACCAATGAACATAATACAACTCTCCCTTGCATTAAATGAATCATTAATGGCACTAATGAGTCACTTAACACCTCACCACTTCTAGAACCTTCTAGAAGAATCCACACTCATCTCAAGAAAAGACAAATCCGTCTTCAACCGAATGTTAAAAGACGGCTGATAGAATACTGGAAACTGGCAACTTCCAAAAGTGATCCTGAAACGACTTTCAGGATAACCCCGTAACTGTATAAATATACCCGCATTTGTATTACGATCGAATACAAATGCATCTGAGACAAAGATATTATACCTACTCAATATAATACTCGGATCCGGCTTAAACCAAAGCCGACCAGTATCATCTGCCCGAAAAATAACACGTGCGTAAACGCATGTGTATTTTCCGAACCCTGCCATAAAACCATACGGCCTCTACAACGTTTCGCCCGAACTTGGGAAACTGTCTGTGGGGAACTCTAATGACTCGTCAGTACCCTGGCAGTGGGTTTAACCACAAACCGTCAGCGGCACTAGCAATGCGTAACGGCTGCCCATGGACTGACCTCAAGGGAGGCCGATGAGCGAACTCATCCGGAAACCCTACTGTGCCTAACAGTGACAATGTATATACAGTCCGTTCCGTTCGTCTATGAGTATCGCATATCTGCCTAGGGGGCTAGTAACGTCAGACCCCCAATAGCAGTATAAGTCGTGTCGGAGTGTAGCCCAATAACACCCTGAGATACTACTGGAGTACCTACCAGTAAATCTCCTGCCATGGCCATGGACTTTGTGTAATGGCTCTCCTAGACACAGCACGACCTCGCCCCCAATACCGGGAGAGACGAATCCCTTGCCGATCCGCTCACGTGCCTCCATATGGCTCAGGACTGTACCCAAAAACTACCTGTTTGCACGACTCCTTTGAGCCGTGGTAGGGTAGAAATCAAAGCACAGTGGGAACTCACACGAGAAAAATGACGACCTCAGGTCGATGAACTAACCTGTACACATGTCACCAGGGAACTGCTATCTGACGATATGTATAATACCAACTAGCAGGTTCCCGGCGAGTCCTATCCGGTGTACTCATAACCCAATGAGCACCTGTATACATCTTAGGTGATCCAACTGACACCAGTGGCTTGTGAGACCGGCCACCGCCCCTCGTCGGGGTCTCGACTGTACACACTAGTCTACTCCGTAGTATCGATGCCCTGTCTCGAAACTCCCACGACTAGGGACCACAATTAAGGATATGCATATAAACCACCCAACTCTCACGTATATGATCGCCATCATACTGTTGGTAGTAAAGCAAGATCCTAAGGGCTCTATCAAAGTGTAACATGTAATCAGTCACCTGAATATGTACACGACTGATAAAGGCAAACCAGATAGCATACCATCATCTCGAGTAAGACTGTCCTACTGGTATAGGTCCTCCGCAATCATTGCAATCACGTACCTGCGATCCAATAATTGATTCTGAGGGCACTATCTCCAACAATAGGGACCTGAAAAAGGATGTGCTTGTAGACTACCCAGCCCCCACTAGTGTGACTGCCATCACAACGCTGGTAGTCAAGCAAGATCCTAAGGGTTCTACCAATATGTATTCGTGATATGCTAAAAAAAACATATACACATATTAAGATAGATATAAACCAAGTAGCATACTACTATACTACTATGTTGAGCAAGACTGTGAATATCCCAAGCTTCCATTAAATAATATACAAGTTAGTATGATACAATAATGGTCCCTAGGGCATATACACTAGCAGGGAGTTCAACTCCTAACCCAGGGGCTAAGCCCCTTTTCCGCTGGTGTTTCCAGCGATCACGTGCCGTGCACGTGACCCACGGGCGCCTAGCGATCGCGTGCCGCGCACGTGACTCGCGGGCGCCCAGCGATCTCGTGCAGGGTATGTAACTCGCGGGCGCTAAGCGCCTACATGCGCCTCACGCGACCCGCCGGCGCTCAGCGCGCATGTGACCCGCTGGTGCCTATGTGCCTGGCACGTGACCTGCGGGCGTCCAGCACCCACGCGCTAGGCACATAACCCGCAGGCGCCCAGCGCCCACATGCCATGCACCCGTCTTTAAGACGCTCCTTACCTCTCATTTTCCGTGCACTCCACACCAGAGACACGTCCCCCGTTAGAAATTTTTTTCTAACGGGGCGTTGCCCCGCACCCCGCAAGGGGGCTGCTAGCCCCCTTGATCCCCAGCCCACTATCTGGGTAACGGGACCCCCGTAAATTCTGCAAGGCCCCTGATATATCTAAAAACCCCTTTCAAAACACAGCACACGCACACTGCATATTGAGTTCACATGACCAGTTTGACCAGTCAATCGGAGGTTCCTTCACTCCAAAGGTGAGGGGTAATTAACGACAGCTTAGTCCGCGGCTGCCGGAGATTCAGATCCCAACAATCAATAAACCCCCACCTACCCTAGGCAAGTGGGAATCTGTAATACACCTGACAAGCATGTGCGTATTCCCATCTCAATCAGGTGATGAAAAACACCGTATAGATTCTGGCACACCCGGTGGGACATTTCTCTCCTCCCATATCTCGGGTCAAGTGTTCATGCGAACTCATTTAACATTGTAACAACCCTAAACTTCTTGTACAATTTTTTTCAAAAAATACAGAAAGGGGTACTTTTGCTTGAGCATAAATTATAAGTTTGTTTTGCTTTTTAATAACAAGAAGGAGCTTGTAGCTTATTAGTAAGATCTTGCACTGCTGAACCAAAGCACCAGAGTTCAAATCCCATCCCCCACATTATTTTTAATATTGTTTTCTTTTAATATTTTTTGAATTCCAAGAGTCTACACGTGCTAAACCCGTAAAACCAAAAGTCACAAATAAAACAAACTGTCCCAAGGGGTAAACCAAACGATGACAGACCTTTGACGGCGAGCCCCGGCCTAACTCGGCCTGAATCGGTCGGCGACTCGGCCACCGCCGCCGGCCGAACTCGGTCGGATCCGAGTTGGTCCAACATGAAAGATGTGTATTTTGGCCTTCTTAACACCCCTGTTATGTTTAAATTACCTGCACATTAACAGAGCATAATAAAAGCCAATTAAACCAATTTTTAATACAATTTTCATACCATTTTTCAATACAACCTTTCACCTACCCTAAACCTAATCTTTCTCTATAAATACTACCCCTAAACACACACCCCTCACTCATAAACTCTGTCCAAAACTTTCAAGAAAACTCTCTAAAAATTTTGTGTACAAGTGGAGTTAGCGAAGGGCGAAACTCCGGCGAAATTCCGATAACAACCCTAGGAGCTCCCGGCGACGAAACGATGCACCGAAAACTACTACCAATCACCCTCCCTCTTCTCTAATCTGAAATCCCGTAAGTCCCACCTCCCTCTTCTCTATTCTATTTTAAAAATTTGTAATACTAAAACCCGACGGAAGCGGAGTTAATCAGACTTCCGATTCGGTTTTTCTTTAAAACACCATCTTTTTTTAAATACAACATATCAAACTCTTACATATTGACTATTAATCATTAACAAAACATGTTGAGCAAGTTTCATAGCAAAATATTTCATATTCCAATTTTTATCGTACATTTTCACTAAAATACCATGCAGTTTAGTTTCGACTTTAAACCATCATAATTCTTGCTATACCTTTAGATAGATCACGAGGTAATGACCTACCTCCTCATAACACTCATATGCAATATAGCACGATACCTTTTGGGAAATATAGATTCGGGAAAATACCGTTTTACACAAAACTACCTCTAACTTATAAAAACCATTTTCACAAGATTATGTATTTTAAACAAGTCTTTGCAAAGCGCCACTACAACCTATTTTGGGGAATCTGACTGTGATGGTGCGGATTATTGCACATCCATGAGCTTAGTAGTGTGAGATTCAGACTTCCGTAAGGAGCATTCGGTCTCGAAGGATTTAAAAATACAAATATCTTAAGAAAAATATGATTTCTAGAAAAATAATAAATTAAAATTATTTTATATAAATAAATATATATATGTATCATCAAAATATCTATTCTTGATATAATATGAATATTCCAACTTTTCTATATCAAAAGAATTACTTTACATAAAAATACCATGAAATTCCATACAAGTCAATACTCTACAATTAAATACCATATATTATGAAAAATAGGTTTATCTCACTAGAAATGCCACATATATAAAATCTACATCTATGAAAACTCTAAATACGATAATAAAATACTTGAGGTGTATTTTGAAAACTATACAAAATTATTTTTATATAAAACCCCTCACGTTTTATAAATTACAATAAGGACTCTAGTAAATATAGGTTTAAGCGGGACCAGTCTCTTGAGCCTCAGGGAGCCGGAGATATGGGTGCTTGCCTATTTAAGGTAGACAACTTAACAAACGGTGTTATCAACACTGTAATCGTCTTTGAAAAAGACACAAATCCTGCCCATGTGCAGCGGTTACCGATAATACCAAAACCTAATTAAGGATTTCAATTTCTTTTCTAATTTTCTGACTCAGACTAAGTCTCATTATAATAATCTGACTTGAATATGATTTGTTCGCCACCGAAAGACGCGACTGGGACGTTGGGATGTCCGGCCTGAATTTTGGGGGCAGATGCTATATGGTTTTATCCGTCCACATCTCCAAAGATGCCAAGTTGATTTATGGCACCGTATATCGGAGGTTTAGACAAATGCGGCCGATGTAGCAGACTTCGTCAGATTCCTCCTCGTTGTGAGGGGTTTTTTTATTGTGGGGATGCTCTTCCCTGCAGACGCAAGCTCCTGCAGTTAATTACGCTACCGCATCGCGGTAACAAATTTCTCATTCTTCAGATGGTCACTTCATGTCGTGTGTGTTTATTTTATTTTTTGGTTGCCCGTGGATTGTATATGGAGACTAATTTATATTGTCGCCCGTAGGGCGTGGATTAGTCCAAATCCATATTTTCTTAGATTTGGGTTTGGGTTGGTTTAAGGACCGTTAGTCTTATTTTAGACTAAGGTCAACTCAAACGTTTGTTGAGGATACGTTAGTATAATTTTAGACTAAGATCTACTCAACAGAATTTTGGGATCATTTAGATCTAACGAAAATGTATTTGGACTCTATCGTTTTAGTTTAGGGACGTTACGGTCCATAGTTAGTTTCAGGACATTGCGGTCCATGGAGTTTAAGGACTTCATAGTCCATGTTTAAAGACGTCGTAGTCTGTAGGGTTTAAAGACATCATAGTATGTAGGGTTTAAAGATGTCATAGTCTGTGGGGTTCTGGTTTAGCCAATTTTGTGATGCATCAAAAGTTATTGGTTATTGGGACCCTCCACCTCTCTGAAGACGTTGAAGAATTACAACGACACGTATCAGAGGTGTGGAGAGATGTACCCTTGAACCAGTGAGTGTTCATCAAAGATTTGATAATCTTGTTTGGGACCGAGTCTAATAAATAGCGCATGGGCTCAGTTGATTATGAGTTTGGCCAACTTGGGCTGAGCCCACCGAGTCTTTTTTTTATAAAGTGTTAGACACTTATTAGGACATACTCCTTTCTTTGTGCACATACTGCTAAACATTTATTGGGGTACTGACACCCACTTTCTTTTTGTTTTTTATTGAGTGTTGATCACTCTTTATGGCACAGAGCGCTTTATGTACAGAGCGCTTGGCGTTGAGTGCCAGACTTGGAGCACTAAGGCGCTTCTTCTGAAACAGCGCCCACGTGGGGAGCACGTGGAGCGCTTGGCGCTGAGCGCCAGATTTGGAGCACTGGAGCGCTAAAGTGCTTCCTTTAGAATAGAGCCCATGTGAGGAGCACGTGGCGCGCTTGGCACTGAACACCAGACTTGGAGAGCTAAGGCGCTTCTTCTAAATTGGAGCGCTAAGGCGCTTCTTATAAAATAGCGCGCTAAGGCGCTTCTTATAAAATAGCGTCTATGTGAGGAGCACGTGGGGCGCTTGGCACTGAGCGCAAAACTTGGAGCGCTTAAAGAGCTCCTTTTAAACTGGAGCGCTAAGGCGCTTCTTTAGCGGTTATAATTAGTTCCGTGCTTTGAGAATTAAATTCTCGGTTTATAAGAGACTTTGTCTCATGAATCTAAGAACCGGGTTCTTCTTTTTGTGAGGATATGCTTTGATCTCTTCTATTTTTTATGAAAGACTTGGTCTTATAGATCTGTGATCTAGGAAAAGAACTAAGTTCTTCTGATGTGAGAGCTGAACTCTCAAATATGGAGGGGATGTTATGATCTCTCTTCTTTTTATTTATCTTGAAGAAAATTTCTTCTTCTTAGAGCTTACTCTTCTCTTTTTCTTTTCTGAGAACTTGAAATTTATGGGGGTTCTTCCTCGTCCAAGACTTGAAGTCTTGGGTCCTTTATATAGTGGAGGCTGATTTGTTGAATCAGTTAAGGAAATCTCTCATTGAGAGATCTTTAAATGATTTGGGAATTTATCCCACCATTGGATCTTTGATCCAAGGGGTTCTGTTTTATAGAAGGCATCTTTCTTGTTTTTAACAAGATTTGGAAAATATTTTCCCATACAGAACTTATTCTGTATCTTGGTAATTTTTAATCACTATTGGATTTTTGATCCAACGGTGCTCTGATTTACAGAGCACAATCTTTCTTATTTGGAAAGATTTGAGGAGTATTTCCTCAACAGAATTTTATTCTGGTAATTTGAAGATTTTTAATCATTTTCGTTGGATCTTTGATTCAAGGGTGGAGAACATTTAGTTCTAGAGCTAGTGCTCTCATGCTTTGCACGTGAGGCGCTGTCTCAGAGTCTTTGACTCTTGGCGCTAGTGCTCTCATACTTTGCACGTGAGGTGCTGTCTCAGAGTCTTTAGCACCGGCGCTTTCGTACTTTGCACGTGAGCGCTGCTCGGAGTCTTTGAATCTTAGCTTTGGCACTCTTGGCGCGAGTGCTTTGAGCTTTGCACGTGATCGCTGCCTCAGAGTCTTTGACTCTTAGCGCTGGCGCTCTTGGCGCCAGCGCTCGTGCTTTTCATGTGAGCGCTGCCTCAGAGTCTTTGACTCTTAGCGCTGACGCTCTTGGCGCCAGCGCTCTCATGCTTTGCACGTGAGCGCTGCCTCAGAGTCTTTGACTCTTAACACTGGCGCTCTCGGCTCTAGCGCTCTTATGAGGCGCTGCCTCATTTCAAATTTCAAATTTTGAATAGAGCTTTGCTCTCTGATTGGGGGAAACATGATTCAAATACAATCTACAATACTACAATTCACTATGATTCCATGAATCCATATAATCAGTCTGTTCAATCTATTCAATCTGTATTGACTGAACCGAACCATGTATATACTTCCATTTACATGATTCTCCAGTTACATCCATGATTCTTCAATTACATCCATTTACTGATATCATAGTTTCAGCAAGTCATCCATCTGTACAATCTATAATACAAGACATTATAATTTCAATATAATACAAACAATACAAACAAGACATCACGGGGTTTAAAGGGGTAGATTGGTACGGAAAGTGTTAGAAGTGGCACGAGACTGCAAGATTTAAGAC
Organism: Agapanthus africanus; assembly: GCA_030015575.1. Classification (NCBI taxonomy): domain Eukaryota; kingdom Viridiplantae; phylum Streptophyta; class Magnoliopsida; order Asparagales; family Amaryllidaceae; genus Agapanthus; species Agapanthus africanus. The sequence goes on from JASDDO010000022.1 coordinate 708,230,133, forward strand.
ACATAACCTGAATACAATTGCTGTTGTTCTGGGCATTCTAACGGAGCCGTGTACTCTATATTCCATTACCTTAGTCTCTGGCATACTGAGACTCCTCTCGCATACACTGGCATCCTTCTGTACCAAGCTACAAACAACATCGTTAACTTTAAATACAACTTTAAAAACTACACTCTTTCTTACTTTCTGTCTATTCTACTTCTCCCCTGTCTTTGGGACTTACCGAGCGATTGTTCGCTGACAACATTCATTCTCTTTCTTCTTTGGAATGTTGTCAGGTGGATCGCACGCACTAGAGCACGAGACCATTCAGGAGCATTCAGAGCAGGCCCTTGAGTAGTATACTGAAGACCCTGAGCCGAAACCACTTGTACTTAATTCATTTCATTTCTGTATTTCCATTTCTTGTTATGCCACTATTTAGGCATTGTCTTTCATTCAGATGTATTTACTTTTCCATGCATTGTACAAAAGAATGTTAATAAATAAAGTTGATGTTCATTACATTTGTCTCTTGTGTATATTCCTTTTATATTGCTTAGTTATGCTTAGCGTATTTACTTCTGAGTAAATACGTTGCGGCCTCGTCGCGTCCTCTTCGTCGTACACCGGGAAGCGGGGCGTGACAAACATATGCCGATGTTTGTACTGAAATAATATTTTTTCCGTGCAGCAATCAACTTTCAACGACGATGTCTTCTAAGATGAATTCAGCTTCCGATGCGACCCTGATCTCATACGTGGTCAAGATCAATTTCCGCGTGGTTCTTCCTGCCAGTCTCAGCCGGCAATTAGAGGAGCCACCCCGTCAATTTGGTTCCGTCATTATCTACCCTACTGGAAGCGCTCATTTGGCGGAGGTCACGACAAACCAAGCGGCCAAACCGACCTCAAGGGGAAGGAGGCCGAACGTTGTGATCGCCAAAGCATCCCACCCCCAATGCAAATCTGTATTCAAACGACTCTCCACTGTTCCAAGTGGGGGAAAGGCCGTCAACACTAATGGGTCCACAAAGCAGCTCTAGCAAACTCAGATGGTGCCCTTGACAATCGCATGAACGGGTATCTTCTCTGTCCTTTCTGTCAATCGGTCTACGGCATCTTCCCGAAGAGCCGAAGTCTGCCCAATGCTTAAAACAGAAAAGTTAAGGCATAAGCGGCTCAGGTATCGAGCCAACAAGAGGGCCAGGACTTCGGCCATGTGGAATCTTGTAAGGTTCTAAGAGCAGGGTTACTCCGCGATGACGGCTGAGTCGGCCGTAAAAATCAGCAATTCCTTCGAATCTCTGAAGTGGGTTCAGAAAAATGTCATGACCTCCAGAATCAAGAAGACAATGGTCCGAACGTTGATACAAAGAGACGTGTCCCATCCCCTATAGAGAAAGTATGACACTGTCTCTTCAAGAGTCTATCAGGCGCTCTGTGCCGCGTGAAAACAACGGGGCAAAACCAAAAAGAAAGCGTCAGCACCATTCAAGAATCCGGCCAGGCTAGCCGACTTCAGTCGACTGTCCGTTACCGAAACAGGAAGGTCAAGACAGCGATCCATGAAATCAGCTGCCAATAATAAAAAGACGGCTGGATATGTTATCCATACGGTCTATATGACGGGCGCGCGCCCCAGCGACAACCTTCACAGCAAAAGTAAGGATGGGGCCACCACATCTAAGCCCAATCTGGCTTGAATGTGGTTGCCGCTTCCCAAGAATAGCCGCCTCCGTTGGATGATGAAAACCCTCTCGATGAGGATGATAGGAAGAAAGACCCCTCAGTCCATGTATAGTCAAGCTCGGACAGCGAGGAAGAGCCAACTTTCCGCCCCAGGACCGCAGAGTAAGAGCTGCTTCAAGAGCTTCGAAAACAGCTCAGGAGCAAAGATAAAGAAATGGCCAAGCTTTACTCCAAAATCGACAACCTGACGAATGTTGTGATGCAGTTCATGGCTCAAATTGCTCGAGCGCCTTCCAATTAGGCATATGTCTCTACTCATGAGCCGGGTGATGGCAACCCGAAGCAACCGATGCATGTCCCCTTGGGTTCAAGATTGGGTGAGCCGCATGAAAGCCAGCCACATTCCGCTTTTGGGGACGCCTTGGCCCCAGATAGCACTATCCCGCTAACACAAGATCGGATAATGGATTTGGTCATTAGCAAGGTTAGAATATTGGTAGCCGAAGCCGAAGCTCAGAAAGAAATTGGCAGTAGTGGGCGGCCATATCCCGCACAGTACGATCTGATCGAGTTCCCCAACGGTTACGTCATTCCTAAATTCGGAAGATTTGACGGGACGGGAAACGCAAATCAGCACGTCGCCCACTTTAAAGCGTCGTGCGGAAATACAGGGGGCAATGATGCACTCCTTCTTCGTCAGTTTGTCAATAGCCTTACTGGTGTTGCTTCAACTGGTACACGAGTATACCAGACAGGTCCGTCACTACCTTTGCCCAAATGGAGCATCTATTTCGGCAAAGGTTCATGAGTGTCAGTGATAAAATCTCCATTGCTGACCTTATGAGGACCAAGCCGAGGAAGAATGAAAGCAACACCGACTTTACCGCCCGATGGCGTAATCTCACGGTCAAGCGCGAACCACTACTGGAGCAGGACCAGTACGTCAGCCTTCTCATTGGGAACCTCGGCAATTGGATGGTCCTATTCTTGTGTACAGCAGGCCTTAAGACATTTCAGGAACTAACCAAGAAATTCCAAATACTGGAACGCTCGAAGCAAGAGTCTACCCTAGACTCTTCGAGAGACAAGACTTGGAAAAGCAAGAGGGATGACAACCGTAGAAGCGGGAATTCCAGCAGTACCAATGTCTTCAATGCGTCCAACAATGAAGACAAGCGAAAGGCAGGCGATTCCAAAACTAACCGGTCTCGAAAGCCATTGCTGGGAAGAGAAGGGCCTTCCCTAGAGGAGAAAAAGAACAAGGTTTACTCTTTCAGAAAGGACAAGGTCTGCAAGATATTCAAAGATGCCTTGAACAATGGTCTACAATTGCCGGAGTCGAAGAGACCGCACGATGCAAAAATGACCGACAATCCCCTGTATTGCCCGTACCACAGAGTAGTGAGCCACGCGATCGAGGATTGCTATATTTTCAAAGACTGGGTCGAGAAGCAGTACAAGATTGGAAAGATCGAGCTGTCCAAGAGTGTGTTGGTAAACAACCAAGCTGCAACCACCAACTTCATATAGACGCAAGTTGAAGCCTTCTGGATGTAGACAGCTGAACCCGCTGCTCTGAGAAATGAAACTCACTCACCGCAGCCTCCGTGAAGTACGCACATATCTAATAAGACGAAGAAGATGCTAAAGCTACTTCGGAAAGAGCCTAGAACGGAATGGGAAGAGCAGAAGAAGCCTACCATTCCAGCTGCCAATTCGGCTCCATTAGGCTCAAAATCCAAAAAGCTCAAGAAGAAGAAAAGTGCAGCTCGACACGAAAAAGAGTCTGCAGGGAGATCGACCATTTAAAAATATATCGATTCCCTCGAAGACTATGAACAGAAGGAAAGAACTCCGATTCAATTGAAGGAGTTCCTCCCTGTAGAAGCGGCTGAAATTCTGGAGGAGTTAGAAGAAGGCTCCAATGAAGAGATCCCTATAGAGACCTGCTACGCCATCCATCTTGGCAGCGACTCTGATGAGGAGCTCTGTTTTCCCGAAGAGGACGAGGAGCTCGCCACAAAGGCCAACCAAATCCAGCTCAGAAGCGGTAGGGCTCTGCCGCCAAATCAGGGCAACGCCCCAAAAGGAAAGGAAAAACATGTGGCTAATGAGGAAGATGGCAGAGAACCGGCTAATGAAAACTCAAGTCATTCCTCAGTGGACTACAATGTCTTGGCTCATCTCCGGAAGCTTCCGTCTCTCCTGAGCATCTATGATGCCTTGGTCCTATCTAAAGAGCTTAAAGATGTTCTCATTCATGCTCTACAAAACCCTGAGCGGTATCAGGCTCGCTTTGCGGAAATTAATATGAAAGAAGCCCAGTGTGCTCTGCATGCCACCGCGGTCATGTTTAAGGACGAAGACCTGCTACTGGGAACGGCTGAGCATAACTTTGAAGAGTTTGTCAAGGGACGGAGATCGGATTAATCGCATATTGATTGATCCGGGATCCTCAGTGAACATCATGAACTTGCGGACTCTGAAGAGTTTGTCAAGGGACGTCCGACACCTGTCAAGGGAAAGGATTGTCATTCAAGGCTTCAATCAAAACTGCCAGCAAGTTCTGGGGTCTATAGCTCTGCCAATCAGATTTGGGGATCTGCAAACCGATGCTAAGATATACGTGATCGACGCTGACACGTCTTATAAAATTCTCTTGGGACGGCCGTGGCTCCACGATTACAACATCGTTCCGTCAACTCTCCATCAGTGCATGAAATATACTAAAAACTGAGAAGAAAGACGCATTGATGGAGACATCCAGCCGTTCAGTGTGCATGAAGTCCGATATGAAGATTCTCGATACTTTGTGAATCTCCAAAGTGCTGAGCCACAGCTGACCAAAGACAGAACAGTCCCGAAACTCAAAGGAAAATCTGAGTCGGTTGTCACTTTCAAAAGCAAAAACCCCCAAGTGCGTCCTCATTTTGGCAGTGACACTGATGAGTCCAGCGCTGGAAGTCCGTCCTTTCGTAAAACCCGTCCTCACTTCGGTAGCGATACGGACTAGTCTGATATTTACTCAAGTCAAGGCTAGAAGTGCTAATGTACTGAAGGCCTATCCGACAGCAAAATCTGCCCTCGTTTAGGTAGTGACACTGGAGAATCAGAAGAAGAGGATCCGTCTTGCAACAGCTATGCAGATTGGGCCCTCATGCAAAAAGTGAAGCTAAGAGAAACCTTCAAGACTATAGAAGGGTCTATAGCTGTCACAAGGGTGCCGGAGCAGATGTGCAAGGAGTTAGATGTATTGTCAGTCTCCACCGTGGACCAGCTTAAAACTTTCTACGTTCCCGGAAGAAAAAGTGGATAGAAGGGCATCCTGTTTTATAGGTCAAATCCTATCGCGCACCTGGATGATTTGTCCATGACATGCCTTCTATACGAGAGAGGCATAAGGGTCGTCCTCAATCCCGGATATTATGCGCCTGAGATGCGGGAATACTTTAAAAAGTGTGGGTGTCGGCTATATCAAACGGACTCTGAAGAAAAGTTTTATGAAGGGCTATGGCATCCGCCTCAGGTCCGAGCACTCATTGATGGACGAATTCCAGATAGACGGGGCATAGATTTCATTCAACCTGATGCCAAAGCATGCTATATGATCTATATTGGTGAAGCCAGCGAAGAGTCAAATGATGAAGACGAGCTAGCCGAGCCAGAAGAAGCCCCTCAAGAGCTCGAAGATGGCGGACAAGCAACCTTCGATGAGCTAACCGAGATCGAATTAGGAACGCCTGATAATCCAAGGCAGACCTACATCAGCTCACTCTTGTTAGAGGAAATGAAAGAGCAGGTAATTATCCCGCTGCATGAGTTCGCCGACTGTTTTGCGTGGACGTACAAAGAAATGCCTGGCCTTTCCCCTGAAGTGACCGTGCATAAGATGGCTATATCTCCTGATACTAAGCCAGTCAAACAAGCTCCTTGAAGAATGAGAAGGGAACTGGAAGAAAAGGTCATCGAGGAAACCAAGAAACTCATCGATGCCGGCTTCATCAGGGAAGAGAAATACACAGACTGGATCGCATGCATTGTCCCAGTAAAGAAGAAAAATAGGCAGATTCGGGTTTGTGTCGATTTCATGGACCTTAACAAGGCATGCCCTAAAGATGATTTCTCTCTTCCGGTCATAGAAATGATGGTCGATGACACATCAAATTACGAGTTGTTCACCTTCATGGACGGTTCGTCTGGGTACAATCAGATAAAAATATCGCCTGAGGATGAGAGGCATACAACATTTTGAACCCCGATCGGCATATACTGTTACAAAGTGATGTCGTTCGGACTGAAGAACGCAGGTGCTACATATCAAAGGGCAATGACCAATATCTTTGATGACCTAATCCATAAAGTCGCCGAATGCTATGTTGATGATCTGGTCGTCAAGATTAAAGCCAAGGCCGATCGCATCCAAGATCTTAGGGCTGTTCTTACTAGACCGAGGGAATATGATCTGATGATGAATCCTCTGAAGTGCGCTTTTGGCGTGTCATCGGGAAAATTCCTGAGCTTCATAGTTCGGTATCGAAGGATCGAAATTTACCCATCCAAGATAAAGGCCATCATGGAGATGCTCCCTCCGAAGAATCTAACGCGGCTAAGATCTTTTCAAGGCAAGCTTGCTTATATACGAAGGTTTATATCAAATTTATCGGGGAGATGTAGGCCCTTCTCAAAGCTCATGAAGAAAGGAGCTCCTTTTGTCTGGGATGTTGAATGTCAAGAAGCGTTCGAAAGCATCAAACAGTACCGGTTGCACCCTCCAGCGCTTGCTGCCCCTATTCTAAATAAACCATTGATTCTTTATACTGCCGCGCTAGATGAGTCACTTGGTGCACTCCTCGCCCAGAACAACGAGGAGGGAAAAGAGAATGCACTCTACTACCTCAGTCGAACTTTAGTCGGGGCAGAACAAAACTATTCCCCGATCGAAAAGCAATGCCTGGCTATAATATTTGCTGTGAAGAAGCTGATGCACTATCTGCTTGCTGATCGGGTTATGCTGATCTCCAAGGTCGACCCGCTCAAACACTTAATGACCAAAGCAAGCCTAGCCGGCAGAATGGCAAGATGGGCTGTCATGCTACTTGAGTTTGACATAGTTTATACCCCTCAGAAAGCAGTAAAAGGCAAGCTCTTGCAGACTTCCTTGCTGCTCATCTCGTACCAAAAGGGTCACCGCTCAATTGCCAGTTACCCGACAAAGAAGTGCTGCACCTCGAGGAAGGTGAGTCATGTTGGGAGCTCTACTTCGACGGAGTCTCATCAATGAAGAGCTCCGGCAAATCAAGCATCCCGCAGATAAAAGTAGGGATAGGATTGGTGTTCATCACGCCATCGATGGAAAACCTACGACGTTCTTTTGCACTCACCGAGCCTCGCACAAACAACGAGGCTGAGTACGAAGCTCTGATAGCTGGTCTGGAGCTCGCCATAGAAATGGAAATCCTTCGGCTACGGGTTTACGGTGACTCTCAGCTTGTCGTCAACCAAGTAAGCGGCGACTATAAGATATACAAACCCGAGTTAGCTCGATATAGAAGCTAAGTGGTGGAACTCATGAAACGGTTTACTCACATTGAACTAATGAGAGTCCCTAGAGCATTGAACGGAAAAACTGACATACTCGCTCGCCTAGCTAAAAAGCTAGCTGATCCTAACATGGACGAAATTCTAATCATAGTCAGAAATCGGAAAATGCGGCCTCTAGTCTCTTTACGTGAAGAAGAAAGCGTAGAACAAGAGAACAATCCTGCCAAAGAAGCTTCGATCATTCAAGACGAGTCCGATTGGAGAGAACCCTTCATAGAGTATCTCCGATATGACAAGCTGCCCGAAGAAAAATCAGTGAGGATTTAGCTGAAGAAGAGAGCTCTCCGATACGTGTTTTTAAATAATACGCTATACCGCAGATCATATGACCAACTCTGGCTCAGGTGCCTATCATCGGCCGAAGCCCAAAAAGTCATGAAAGAAGTTCACTCAGGCGTCTGCGGAGCTCACCAATCTGGCCCAAAAATGCGGCTTCAAATTAAACGGCTTGGGTATTACTGGATTACCATGATAAGGGATTGCGAAGAGCATGCGAAGATGTGTCATCTTTGCCAAATTCACGGTGACTTCATTCATAAGCATCCCAATCCGCTGCATCCTACGGTGGCGTCATGGCCCTTCTAAGTTTGGGGCACCAACATAGTAGGTCCAATTGATCCTCCGTCATCCAAAGGCCACCTGTTCATATTGGCTGCAACATACTACTTCTCCAGATGGGCTGAAGCTGTCCCGCTAAAAGAAACCAAGACAGAAGATATTCTGATATTCTTCCAGCATAATATTCTATACCGCTTCGGTACACCAAGAAGAATCATTTCTGAAAACGGGCCTTCTTTCAAGAGCTTCAAAGTCTCAAGGTTCGCTACTCAGCACAAGATAGACTGGAGATATTCTTCCATCTATAATCCAAGAGCTAATGAGCTAGCCGAAACCTTCAATAAGACTCTATGCAAGCTCCTGAAGAAAAATGCTTCAGCCAACAAGAGAGACTGGAATTTCAAACTTCACGAGACGTTGTGGGCATATCATACCACGCACCATACTCCAACTTAGTCCACTCCATACTCATTACTCTTCGGAGTGGAGGCGATCATCTCTCTCGAAGTCGAAGTTCCAAGCTTAAGAATGGACGTTCAGCACGAGTTGATGGAAGAGGAAAACGTGCTCCTTCGGCTCGAAGACCTCGACGCCCTCGAAAAAAAGAGGCTTGCAGTACAGCAAAATCTGGAGCTGTCCAAATGTCATGGGCCTATGACAAGATGACTCGTCTCCGCACTTTCAAGAAAGGCGAATTGGTGTTGGTCCTCAAAAGGCCGATCATCCCCAATCGACATGCCAAGCGAAAATTCGAGCCAAACTGGGAAGGAACATACGCCATCGAGAAAGTGTTTGATGGAGGATCCTGCCAGCTGATAAATGTCGAGGGAGAAAGACCCATGCCACCTATCAATGGCAGATATCTTAATAAATACTACGCGTGAATGCTCCAAGTCGCAGGCGAATTGAGCACACCGGCCCTACAGTCTGGATCATACATCCTGTAAAACTGTATAGAATCCACGGGCATAAACGACCCATATCTCTCCTAAGTCTTACCAGCGAGACTAAATTTAAAATCCTACCAGCAATGAAGATTCGCCAATGTAAAAAAAAGGGTATGTCCACAAGCAAAACGGCCATGGATGAAAACCCGAAAGGGCTCTGTGAGTAAAAACAGCAGGGCTGCCGACGAGTTTGTGAAAACCCGAAAGGGCGCAAACTCGTAAAAAAGAGATGAAATACATTCGCAAAGTCCTCTCGACCTTATGAGGAGAAAATCCCCGTGTGAGATCCTTACGACTCACAAAGGAGCAACACACTTAGGAATCCCCACGATTCCTAGGGAGAAATACACCTGCGAGATCCTCTCGACTCGTAAGGAGAAAATACTTTTATGAAACCCTTACGACTCTTAAAATTGAAAAGTCTTAGGTGATAAAGATCTAAACCTGTCTCCTAAGCCATCGCTCCCTAACGGGCAACGACAGATGATGAGTCGTTCCTGGAATTGCTTCAGTGTTAGCGGTGCTGATGCCAACCCGAAAACCAAATCCTAAGTCCTCCCGGGGCAAATGATGAGTTGCTCCTGGCATTATTCCAGTGCAGCAATGCTGATGCCAAACAAAATCCAAATTCCAAGTTCCTCTCAAATTCAAAAGTCCTGCCAAACGAGACAGAAATCAAACAGATCAAATTAATGTCCCACCCGGTAGTGCTTTCAAGCTCAAAAGTCCCGCTGGACGGGTAGGGAACTCCAAGAATAAATCAAATCAAACATATCAACCCTGAGACCGTAGAAAGCGGAGCAAGTCAACTTCAACCCCGACACCGCAGAAAGCGGAGCAAGTCAAATCAAATCTCGATACCGCAAGAAGCGGAGCAAGCATCGACCGTCCATGTCGCAAAAAGGGCAGCAACAACCGTCTAAGTTGCAGAAAGTGCAGCACTGACCGTCCAAGTCGCAAAAAAGGAAGAACCGACCGTCCACATCGCAAAAAGGGGAGAACCGACCGTCCACGTCGCAAAAAGGGCAGCAATGACCGTCCACGTCGCAGAAACGGAAGCACCGACCGTCCACGTCGCAAAAAGGGCAGCAACGACCGTCCACGTCGCAAAAAGGGCAGCACTGACCTCCATGTCGTCAAAACGGAATGATATTCCACCTCGAAGTCCAACTCTAAGATCCATCAATTTTATGCACACAACTCATATACGTGGTGTGCATTTATTGATGGGGGTAACTTTGTTGGGGTCAAAAATTACACCCCGGTTGACCAAGTCAAATTCACCTCCAAGTGAGAGGGCCCAAGCCCATGTCAAGTGAGCCGATACCCAAGTCGAGCCCCGCGGCCGGCCTCTCTCATGCCAAAATGAAAATCATGTAATAAATAATTTTGATGTAATTTTTATGAATAAATGTAAGAAAACTGGACATAAAACCAAATTTTTGTAAAGCCCATAGCTCATGTGCAAAAGAAATGAGCATATGAGGCATGGGATGGGCAAAAATGCCATTTTGTAAAGCCCAAGGTGCTATATGTAAATTTGTAAGCCTATAAAGGCAAACTTGATGAAAATATCTATGATAACTTTTCCATTCTAAAATTCTAGGGTTTGTACCTCCTCCTCCTCTCTCAAGGTTCTAAACCTTCTTCTTTTATTTTGAATTAAATCAAGAGTTTAACTCTTCCTTTTCCAAAAATAATTAACTTTTCACCATAAAACCCTTGAAGGGGAGCTCGGATCTGCCGTCAAATACCTAAAAGAGGATATTTTAAGTCTCACCTCACCCTTTCCCCTAAGATCCAGCCAATAGAGAGGAAGAAGAAGGATACCCATCTATAAAAATCCCATTCCGGGAGGATCCGAGGCTCAAAAGAAGATCCAAAGATTTCTAGGAGTTTAACTCCATTTAAGATCTGTTGGAGTTTAACTCTAAATCTATATATAATCCCTATTAGGAGTTCAACTCCAAAGTCCCTTGGGAGTTCAACTCCTAACCCAGGGGCTAAGCCCCTTTTCCGTTGGTGTTTCCAGCGGTCGCGTGCCGTGCATGTGACCCACGGACGCCCAGCGCCCATGCACCGAGCACGTGACCCGCGGGCGCCCAGCGTCCACGTTCCATGGACGCGTCTTTAAGATGCTCCTCACCCCTCAGGTTCCTTTGCTCCAAAGACGAGGGGTAATTAACGACAGATTAGTCCCCGGCTGCCGGAGATTGGGATCCTCATAATCAATAAACCCCCACCTACCTTAGGCAAGAGGGAATCTGTAGTATGCCTGACAAGCGCGTGCATATTTCCATCTCAACGGGGTGACGAAAAATACTCTACAAGCCCAAGAAACTTCTTATATCTTTCACAGTCTTTGGTGTCAGCCACTTACTGATAGCTGACACCTTAACTAGATCCAAAGAGATTTTTTTGCCTGAAATGATATATCCGGGAAATCAGACTTGATCTATCCAAAATTCACACTTGTTATACTTGGCGTAGAGCTGATATTGTCGTAATATCTCCAGGACAATCCGTAAGTGCTCGGCGTGCTCTTTCCGATTCTTTGAATGCACCAGGATGTCGTCGATGATGATAACAACAAATCTGTCTAAGTACTCTCGGAAAACTTGGTTCATCAGGTTCATAAATATGGAAGGTGCATTAGTCACTCTAAATGACATTACGAGATATTCATAATGACCATAATGAGTCCTAAATGCCGACTTCGGAATATCGGACTCTTTAACTTTCACCTGATGATATCCTGAACGAAGATCTAGCTTTGAAAAGACACAAGATCTACTTAACTGATCGAAAAGGTCATCGATGCAAGGTAGTGGATACTTGTTTTTAATTTTCACCTCGTTCAGAGCTCGATAATCTATGCACATCCTGTAGATACCTTCATTCTTCTTCACCAGTAGCACCGGAGATCCCCGACTTGAAGTATTGGGTCGGATCCAACCTTTCTTCAGAAGTTCATCCAATTGAATATGGATCTCCTTCAATCCCCCCGGACTTAATCGGTACGGATTTTTTATTACTGGTTGTGCACCGGGTTGCAAATCAATACTGAATTCAAGAGCTCGATCGTGAGGCAAACCTGATATATCTTCCGGGAATACATCCTCAAACTCTTGAACTACTTCCGGCTTTAATCCTTTCGCTTTCAACGCTGTAATCTCTGCCTTCTTTACTTTTGCTCTGTAGATACTAGGATCCAAGATCCGGCCTCCACTTTTGAAGTAGAACACTGGGTGATCTGGTATTTCAAACACCACCCTCCTTTGGCGACAGTCGATGGTAGCGAAAATAGTTCCCAGCCGGTCCATTCCCAAGACTACGTCGAAATTCGGTATGTCTAGCACCTTGAAATCTGCATAGAATTCTCGACTGCAGACGAACACTAGACATGGATCATATTCCAAAGTTGCTTTTAGAATGTCGTTCCCTAAACTGACATTCCAGCTGGATACGAGTGGCTTAACTGGGATCACATGAGTTCGGACGAACCATTGCGACATAAAGCAATGTGATACCCCAGTGTCGAAGAGCGCGAGTGCATGTAGGGAGACTACTAAGATTGCACCTAAGTCACGTGGGATAGATTTAGGTATAACAAATATAATATGGCTATGAATTGAAAGGGAATAGAGTAAGGATTTACCTATAATAACCCGACCCGTAGCTTCGGCCTCTTCGACCGATATAGTGAATGCTTGGCGTCGCAGCATTTTCCTCTGTACCTGGTTAAATACTCGGCATTGGGGTTGAGCGGTCTGGGTGAGAGGGCCTGGAGCTGGTAAAGCTAATCGGGTAGGAGGAGCTTGGATCGCCGGTCTAGCTGGAAGGATGTTGGGTCTTCAGTTCTAGGGGCATGCTCCGATGGCGTGAGTAGAAGACCCACAGATCAAGCATAAGTTGTTCGTCCTACGACAGTTCTTCACAAGATACCCTGTTATTTTGTAGTAGATGCAAAAGTCTGGACTGTTGTTGGCGAACGAACCTACTGGCCTCCGAGAATGTTCATTGAAAGCTGGCCTGGAAGAGGCCCCTCCTGTGATCTGGTGCACAGGATGTTTCACACTGGCAGACTGCGGCCTGCCCTTCTTCTTCACAACTGCTTCATAGCGTCAGGCAGCCTTCAAAGCAAGCTCATGGGTTGGGAAATCTCCTATGAAGAGTGCAGCTTGGATTTCAGGGTCCAACACTTACTGAAATCGTCGTGCCCGGATCTCAGCAGTGGGAATAATGTGTGCGGCAAACCTGTTATGACCTTGTGTTAACAGTGTTGTGAGTGAGATCGGAAAATTGAATTTGAGACTATATCTTACCTGCCGAGCATGGTAAACTCAGTATCATATTCATCCACCGACTTGACCCATATCAAGCCTTGCTGTAAATAGATGAATTGCTGCTCCATGTCAAAGCGGGCAGTCTTTGGGAAGTACTTGGCATCGAAGAGATCTCGGAATGTTCTCCATTCTATCAGTTGCGCGAGACGGCTCTCCTCAGCCTTCCACCAAACTCTAGCGTTATCGGTCAGTTGCAACTTAGCAACTCTCACCTAGGCTATATCTGGCACTTGAGTTGCTGCCAAGTCATCCTCGATCGCTTGAGCCCATTCTTCTGCTTCAAGTGGGCTTTCTTTACCCGAGAAGTTCTTTGGGTGCAGTGCCCAAAATTGCTTATGTCCGGGTGCTTCGGCTTTGGGGCGGTTTATAAGGATAGCAGTCTGTTGCTGCTGACCCTCCAATAGGCTCTTGATAGCCTCAAGAAGTATCGTTTGCTCATTGATAGGAGCTGCAACGATAGATGGTAGTGGTAGCGTAGGCGGTGGAGTATTGCCGTTGACGTTTGTGCTAGTATTGTTCGAAGAGTCCATCACCTTGATACAAAAGATAGGTTAGGATAGTTTCAAGGAATTTGAAATGCAAGGAATGTAAAGATTTGTTGAATTCATTAATTCTTGTGGTATATTGTTTACGACTTCATGCAGAACGGACCTACATGGGCCACCAACAAAACCTGTCATGCCTCATTTCCCAATAGACGAAAACGATGACGTGGTAAGCCGGCGACATATTTATTCAGAGAAGGTCATTCCCTAAATAAATATACTATGCGTATTGAAATAATAATACACAATGCAAGAATAAATTACCCTTTCCGGACCTGACCTTTCTGCTTTGCTAGTAGTTTGGTTTCAGCCATGCTGCTGAAGAAAGGCTTGCGCAAGGGCCAGGAGACTTATCTGAGACTGTAAAATTTTTCAACAAATATCATTATTTACATTCATCTTCCAATATTTACAAGTACATGAGTTTCAACTGAAAAGTAAATACAATAAAGGAAAATGCTTAAACATGTGGCATACATAAGCTGAATAAAAAGTGAAGTTGGGCTAATCCCGTGGAGCAATCCGGTTGTAGTCTTCCTCTGTGGCCTCCACTTCCTCCATCTCGACCGTATCTGACGAACATTCCAAGAAAACAAGGGTGGGTGGAATGCCCGTCAGCGAACTAGCGCTCGGTAATACCCAAGGGTAAGGTAAGAATAAAAGAATGACAAATGTAGAATATATATATATATATAACGAGTAAAAGTATATGTTCATGGGTAAATATGCACTATAGGTCTCTATATGGTCACTATGTTAACGTTAAGTTCCAAGTGTGAATGTCAATGTAGCAGTAGAAGTATTTACGAGTTTAAGAGTGGGGTCCTAGGAGCAAAGAAACACGGGCCCATTTCATGTGTTAGTATCGGAGCTCTAGGCCGTGGATGAGTCAACCCAACTGACAGTCGAGTAAAATAAAAAAGAGGTTAATACGGGACTCCTGAAACACCGTTGGATTCACACAAGAAATTATCCCAAACACTCCGAGTATAAATAGTTTATAAATGTATAGTACTTAATTAAATTGATTGATTTGTTATAACATGTCTTGATCGAAACCATAGATTGCAAAAGGTGTAGAAATAAGTCGAGCGAGTCGAGTAAAATGCGATTCATGTCAATTGCAATCTTGGTTCGAGTCAAGTTAGTTCGAGTAGATTGGATTCGAGTTCATGTTCAGCTTTAGATTCGAATTGGGTTAGAGTTCGAGTTTGTATTCGAGTTCGAGTTCGAGTTTAGATTCGAGTTTGGATTCGAGTTAAGGTCTTTTTCATATGAATTGATTTTAAACTGTAAAAATCTTATATTCGGAAGAAATCGGCAACTGCTGCACATGGACGATAGGATTTGTTTATTTTTCCAAGATAATTTCCATTGATAACTCCGTTCAGTTATCTAACCTGAATAGACAAGCACTCACTTTCTCCGTCTCCCTGGGGCTCAAGAGAAATGATACCGCTTAAACCTATATTAATCTAGAGTCCTTAAAATATTGTTTGCATATCTCGAGAGGGTTTTATGAAAAATACTTTAATATAGTTTTAAAAATAAATCTCGAGGGTGATTTGTAATATTTAGGGTTTTCATGACCGTGTATTTTAATTGTTATGGTATTTTAGTGCTAAAATCTAGCTTTTTTTTGAAAGTTTATGGTATTTTTATGAAAATTAGCTCTTTTGGAAACTTGATGGTATTTTACTAAAAATTATAATCTTTCATATTAAAAAATATAATTTCATAACTTGTTTTTATTGAAAATACTGATTCATAGTTTTGTAAGTTTAGTTTTGTTTAGAAAAATCGTATTTCATAAAATTCGTTCTTGAACTTAAAAAATTTTGAACTTAGAAAATTTTCTTAAATCGTATTTCTTAGTTGTAAGTTTAATTTTGTTTAGAAAATTTTGAGAGAGTGTGTGAAATTTCCTCAAAATTTGATCGCTACTCCCCTCTATTCATAGCCTTAACCCTTCTTGAACTTAGAAAATTTTGAGGAAATTTTCAGAATAGAGGGGAGCTAGGGCATGTGGTGGTATTTATAGGGTAAAAATGAGAGAGTGTGTGAAATAAAAATGAATTAAAATGGATTTAATAGTGTTAATTAGGGATTTGAAGAGTATCTATTTGATTGCATGAAAATCAAACAGTGCAGAGGAATTGAGGGAGGTTGAAGGGACGAGTGTGCAAAGCACGAAGTCATTTGGAGGCAACGGGACCGTCGGCGGTGGCCAAAGTAGGGAAATGGGCGGTCGGATCTTGAGCAATCGCCTCGAGGTTCTTGCCACGTGTTTAGATATGTGTTTACTCCTCTTTGCGCCTGTTTGATTTTTCTGAAACCTTTCGTTTCTCCGTGAATTGTACGTGCAACTCTTGGGCTTCCGAAAAATTAAAAAGAAAAATCTTTAAAAATAATTAGGACTGATAAAAATCGAACACACAGGCTATTTCACAGCAGTGTAGAGGCTTTACCAATGAGCTATAAGTTGCTTCTTGCTTTTATTATACAAATATGACTTATAACTCCTACACAGGATGAAATATCTTTTTCTATACATTTAAACAAATAATTATGTACTGGGATTTCGGAGTCGTTATAAATACAAAGAGCGGCCTACTACGTCAGCTACGTTTTCAAGGACGCAGAAACCAGATACCCGGCCACAGAAAAAATAGACCTTGCGCTTGTCGTCGCCTCCAGGAAGCTGCGACACTATTACCAAGCACACACGATCATCGTCCTCACTGAACGACCCTTGGGGAATATCCTCAGTTCCCCTGATTTGTCGGGTCGATTAGAGAAATGGAGATGGGAGTTTTCCCAATTCGACATTAAGTACCGACCAAGAAAAGCTATCAAAGCACTGGCCCTAACCGATTTCGTGGCCGAATACACCATTCCCAATAAGGAAGGAGCACTAGCGCGGGGCCTTAACCCACGACCCTCAGTAGAGGTGTCACTCGACCCGATTCCGGACTGGGTACTCTATGTGGACGGCTCCTCCACAGAGGAAGGGAGTGGGGCCGGTTTAATCATTCGTGATCCGAATAAGGCAGAGATGGAGTACTCTCTGAGATTTGGGTTTAAGGAGTCGAACAACGCAGCAGAATACGAGGCCTTATTAGCCAGGCTACGAATCGCCTCCGGGGTAGGGCTAAAGACGATCAGGATCCGCAATGACTCCGCGCTAGTCGTTGGCCAGGTGATCGGACATTTTGAAGCCCGGGAACCACTAATGATGAAATACCTGGCGGAGGTAAAAAGACTTCGGAGAAATTTCAACGAGGTCCAAGTAGAACAGATTCCCAAAACCATGAACGCCGAGGCCGACGCACTAAGCAAACTCGCCTCTTCCTATTCGGTCAATCATAAAAGAAACATCCTCTTCAAAGTCCTACCACGACCCAGCATGGAAGATGGAGAAGTAATACGCCAGATCTACATAACTCAAGGGGATATCTCGGATTGGAGAAAACCTATTGCAGAATTCCTAAAGGACGGAGTACTCCCTGAGGACCGGGTCGAAGCTTGCCGGCTATGTATTAAAGCTCGCCACTTCGTGTGGAGCAAACAAAACCTGTACAAAAAGTCGTATACCCAACCTCTACTCCGATGCGTCGATCCCGATGAAGCAGACTACGTCCTCCGAGAGATATATGAAGGGGTCGGAGGAGCATATCAGGAGGCCCGCAGTCTAGTTCAAAAGACACTGTTGCAATAGTATTACTGGCCGACAATACACCAAGACACAGAAAAGCTGGTCAGAAGGTGCAAGAACTGCCAACTCTTTGGCAGCATCTCTCGGTTACCCGCTACCGAATTAATACGACTAAGTTCTTCTTGGCCGTTTGCACAGTTGGGGATGGATATGGTTGGCCAGCTCCCTACTGGCACGGCTGGACACAAATACATCTTTTTCACCATAGACTACTTTACAAAATAGGTAGAAGTCGTACCAATCAAAAAACAGGATGCCACCTCTATGATAAAATTCCTGCAAAATAATATAATCTCCCGATTCGGAATCCCGAGATGCATCATCACCGACCACGGAACCAACTTCGAGAACGAAAAAGTTAAAGAATTTTGTAACAACTATCATATATTGATGAAGTTCTCTACGGTAGCGCATCCCCAATTCAACGGGAAAGCTGAAATAGCAAACCGGGGTGTCATCCATGGGCTCAGAGCCCACCTGGAGGGAAGATAAGGTGGCTGGGTCGAGGAACTGCCTCGGGTACTGTGGGCGTTGCGAACGTCAAGGAAAACACCTATGGGGGAAACCCCGTTTAGCCTCTGTTACGGCACTGAGGCAATGGTCCCCGCGGAAATCGGCTTGCCCAGTTATCGAGTCGAGCACTTCGACGATGAGTCTAACATCTTAGCGTTTCGAAGCAACCTATACATCTTATTGGAGAAAAGAGATCGGGTGCAAATCTGGATGGCCGCATATCAGTAGCAGACCGCCCGCTACTATAACGCCCGGGTCAAATATTGAGCTTTCAATACAGGAGACTGTTCCCCTCCGAAGGACGGCGCGACATGGACTGTCTCGCCTGAAATTCGGGGCAGATGCTAATTGGTGCTATCCGTCCACCTCTCCGAAGATGCCAAGTTGATTTATGGCACCATGTATCGAAGGTTTAAACGGATGCGGCCGATGTAGCAGACTTCGTCAGATTCCCCCTCGTTTGAGGGGTTTTTGATTGTGGGGACGCTTTTCCCTGCAGGCGCAAGCCCCTGCAGTTAATTACGCTACCGCATCGCGGTAACAACTTTCTCCTTCTCCAGATGGTCACTTCGTGTCGTGTGTGTTTATTTTATGTCTTGTTGCCCGTGGATTGTTTACGGAGACCGAGTTATGTCGTCGTCCGTAGGGCGTGGACTAGTCCAAATCCGTATTATCTTAAATTTGGGTTTGGGGGTTTGGTTTGAGGATACGTTAGCCATACTTGAGGCTAAGATCAACTCAAACGTTTGTTAAGGATACGTTAGTCTAACTTGAGACTAAGATCAACTTAACCGGATCGTTTAGATCCGACAAAAGAGCATTTGGGCTCCATTGTTCCAGTTTAGGGACATAGTGGTCCATCGTATGTATGGCCGTCGGGACCCGTCACCTCTCTGACGACGTTGAAGGATTACAACGACAGATGTCAGAGGAGTTCAGAGATGTACCCTCGAACCGGAGTTAATTGGGGGAGATTCATAGCCCAGTCTGTTTGAAGGTTTAAGGATACGTTAGCCATATTTAAGGCTAAGATCAACTTAAACGGGATCGTTTAGATCCGGCAAGAGAGCATGCGTGGCTCTATTGTTCCAGTTTAGGGACATTGCGGTCCATGGGTAGTTTAAGGACATTGCGGTCCATGGGTAGTTTAAGGACATTGCAGTCCATTGTTAGTTTTAAGACATCTCGGTCAAGGTTAAGGACGTCGTAGTCCGTGGGTTTAAGGACCCCACAGTCCATTGTTAGTTTTAATACATCTCGGTCAAGGTTAAGGACGTCGTAGTCCATGGGTTTAAGGACCCCACAGTCCATTGTTAGTTTTAAGACATCTCGGTCAAGGTTAAGGACGTCGTAGTCCATGGGTTTAAGGACCCCACAGTCCATTGTTAGTTTTAAGACATCTCGGTCAAGGTTAAGGACGTCGTAGTCCATGGGTTTAAGGACCCCACAGTCCATATCAATATGTGGTCATCGGGACCCATCACCTCTTTGAAGACATTGAGGGATTACAATGCCAAGTATCAAAGGAGTGAAGAGATGTACCCTGGAACCGGAGTGGATTAAATAGTCCTTGGCCCAATTTGGGATCAAGACCAACTAGTTATGTTATGAGCCCATTAGCCCAGTTAATTACGAATTGAGGACTTATGGCCAGCTTGGACTAAGTCCAATCATGTCTGGAATATTGGCTTCCTGTTGGTCCATTGAAGGAGAGACTTTGTTTCTGGCCATTTAGCCAATTGGGCCAATGCCTAGTGTTAAACACTACAGACCAATCAGCGTTGAACACTGGGAATGAGATTGACAAGTTAGTGTTTAACACTAAAAGATAATTGGTGTTAAACACCAGCAACAAGGCTTTCAAATTAGTATTAAACGCCAAAACAGATCAGTGTTAAACACTGGCAATGGAGATCTCAAATTAGTGTTAAACACTAAGGTAATCAGTGTTGAACACTGCAAATAAAGTTCTTTGATTAGTGTTGAACACTAAGGCCCAACAGTGTTTTAACACTGGATTCGGGAGTTCCAATTTAGTGCTAAACACTAAGGCAAGAGGGGTCACGTGGCAACACGTGAGAGCGCCCTCCCTTCATTTGTTCTTCTGAGGAGATCGCATTTTTTTTTGGAGCATCACATGTCATCACGTGACGGGTGTCTAAATGAGGTATGTTAAAGCTTCTGACAAGGGTCACGTGGGTCACGTGAGGCACTGCCTCAAAGGGCTTTCTGTAGATCTTTTGGGGGGGTCACGTGGTGACACGTGACCCTTCTTTTCTGTAGTTGTTAGAAGATCTGTTAATCCCTTTCAGGAATTAAATTCCTCGTAGGGTTGAACCCTGACAATAATTTCAAAGGAATTAAATTCCTAGTTTCTTTTGAAGAGTTGAACTCTGAATTTTCTGTAGGAATTAAATTCCTCATATATATGAAGAACTGAATAGGGTTAAACCCTAATAAGAGCTTTAGGGAATTAAACTCCCACTCTCTGTTAGAGAATTATTCTGGGGAGTAAGATTAAGGGAATTAAATTCCTGGTGTTTTAACAGAATTAAGTTCTTAACTAGGGTTAAACAGGGTCAAACCCTAATTTTATTTTAAAGGAATTAAATTCCTATAGTTCTGTGAGAATTAAATTCTCGTGCTTGCATTCCCTCTCTATGCTTTGGATCTGCATGGCAGGATCTCAACCCATTGAGAATTAAATTCTCAACTTCAAGGGGAGATGTGCACTTTACAGATCCTCCATCCAAGAGAGAAGAAATGTGTCCTTCTGTTTTATATCAGAGTTAAACTCTGTTGAGAATTAAATTCTCTTTCTTTCAAAAAGCCTTCCCTTTCTTACCTAGGGTTTTCTTTTGCAGAAGATCCAAATTCCTCCAAGTATCCAGGCTTTCTCTCCCTTTTCTTCCCTCTGCGTATATATCCCTTTTTTGTGTCTCTTGGCTCCTATTTATAGGAGAAGCAGCCGAGTCAATTAGTTTTTTGACGAATCTTCATTGAGAGATTTAATTTGCATCCATCATTCGTTTTGGACCTTTGGATTATTAGGTGAATTTTATTCACCATTGGATTTCAAATCCAGGGATTCTCCTTTGTTATTTCTGTTAGATTTGAAGGGGAAATCTTTCCAAATTCGAGATTTTCCCATAGATAGATGATATTTAATCACCTCTGAATCTTTAATTCAATCGATTGCTTTTGGAAAGATTTGAGAGGTCTTTCTCAGAATTTAATTCTGTTAACAAATGGGATTTGAAGTCGGTCACGTGTGGCCACGTGACCCTTGGTCACGTGTGGGCAAGTGACCCCCTTGGAACGAGCCTTCCTCTTTCTTTTTGCGCTCTGTCTTCTGGTTGCTGCTTAACCATCACGTGCCACCACGTGACCCCTGGTCACGTGTGAGCACGTGACCCCTGGTCACGTGTGAGCACGTGACCCTTGTCTGGACTCTTTTTCTTGGTTTAGCGGGAGAACAAATCTGCTGCTTTTGATTATCACGTGCCAACACGTGACCCTGGTCACGTGGGAGCACGTGACCTCTTCTGAAGCCTTTTCCTTGATCTGATCAGGGAACCGGTTTGCCTTTGAAGCCGCTTTTAATTGCCACGTGCCAACACGTGACTCAGGTCACGTGGGAGCACGTGACCCTTTCTGAAGCCCTTTTCTTTGATGTAGTTGGGAAACTGAACTTGCCTTGCCGATACTTTTAGGTGTCACGTGCCAACACGTGACTGCTGGTCACGTGTAAGCACGTGACCCTCTTCTGAAGCTTTTTCCATAATCTTTTCTGATTTTAAATCAAGAAACAGAGACATAGTCCTACGTCGAAACAAATTTGAAAAACAAAGGAAGCTACACAAGTTCTCCCCGAAGTGGGACGGGCCATTCCTCGTGACAGAGACATTGTCCGGAGGAGCCTACCGTCTCAAGGATTCCTGAGGGCGTGATTTTCCTCGGCCATATAACGCCGAAAATCTTAAGTTATACAGATAAACTTGTACCCTTTCGAGTAATAAAATTCCTTTTTATATCGACCGAAGTTTCTAAGCTAAGCTCTCACGTGAGTAAATTCCTGCTCCGCTCTAAAGCCGGCGGATAGTCCCATATGCGTCGCACTCACTCAAAACGGGCACTCTCCTGCCCAACAAAATATGGACCCTATAGCATCCGGCCACGGGCTTGTTTCCTATAGTGCCCTCAAGTCAATTATTTGATTACATGCACGTGATTGCAATGATTGAGGGAGGAGCTATACTGGTAGAACAGTCTTGCTCGAGATGATAGTATGCTGTCTGGTTTGTCTTTATCATCGTGTACATGCTTTAAGTGACATTACAGATCACTATTACATGTTGATAGAGCCCATAGGATTTTTTCTTGACTACCAGCAGTATGATGGCAATCATATACATGAGAGTTGGGTAGTCTATAAGCATATCCTTAAAGTGTCCCTAGACATGGGAATTTCAAGACTGGGCATCGATACTCTATGAGTAGACTAGTGTATATGGATCGAGACCCCGACTAGGGGCGGTGGCTGGTCTCATAAGCCATTGGTGTCAGTTGGTTCACCTAAGATAGTATACAGGTGCTCATTGGGTTATGAGTACACCGGACGGACTCGCAGGGGCACCGCTGATTGGTACTATACCTATCACCAGGATCAGTTCCCAGGTGATATGAATACAGCTTAGTCCGTTGACCTGACACTTCTACTTTACCTCAAGTGTGTTCCCACTGTTCTTTGATTGCTACCCTACCATGGCTCAAACGAGTCGTGCAAACAGGTAGTAGTTGGGTGCAGTCCCGAAGCACTTGGAGGCAGTAGCGGTTAGATAGGATTCGTCTCTCCCGGTATTGGGGGTTGATATCGTGCTGTGTTTAGGAGAGCCATTACACAAAGTCCTTGGCCAAGGCAAGTGAGATTTACTGGTAGGTATTCCAGTAGTTTCTCAAGGTGTTCTGGGCTACACTCCGACATGACTTATACCGCTATTGGGGGTCTGACGTTTACCATCCTGCTAGGCTCGATATGCGATACTCATAGACGAACAGACCGGACTGTATGGAGATTGTCACAGATAGGCTCAGTAGGGTTTCAGGATGAGTTCGCTCATCAGCCTCCCTTTTGGTCAATACATAGGTAGCTGTTACGTACAGCTAGTACCACTGACGTGCTTGTGGTTAAACCCACTGCCAGTGTATTAACGAGTCTTTAGAGTCCCCCACAGAAAGTTTCCCAAGTTCGGGAGAAACGTTGTAGAGGTCGTATGGTTTTATGGCAGGGTTCTATTATATACGTGCACTCGTGCACAGATCATGATCGGACGGATCATACTAGTGGGCTTTGGTTTAAGCCGGATCCTAGTATTAGATTTGTTGGATAGCTTTCGTCTCATTGCATTCGTATTCAGTCGGAATGCGGATGCAGGTATGTATATACACGTAAAGGGTATTCTTGTGATCCGTCATGAGTTTACTTTAGAAGATGCCATTCTATTTCTTGATTTAAACTTTTGGATTAAAGTTTATTAAGTGGAAATTGTGAGTGCTATTCATGATCAAGAGCATTAAATGTGGCATGTGCTTTATTGGTGACTCGTGGTGTGTTTTCTTATGCCGTGACCATTTTCTTGATTGATTTGTGGAGTGATATAAGATGTGAAGAGAGAGAGGACAACCACTAGAGGTGGGGTTTTTGCTCTTGATATTATTATTAGAGCTCTCACATTTTATCTCACAAGAATAAGAAATGCCACTTTCTTCTCTAGCTTCATTTTGTGCTCACAACTTCCTCTCCCATGGCTTCTTCTTCAACCTCCATCCATACCATCTCATGTGTTGAGAATCCATGGATGTATTGAGACAAAGTAATCACACGCATTCTCTACTTCACCTTGGACATGTCGGTTAGCAAACTTCATGTTCGAGTTGCTTCAGTTTTGAAGCGGGAGCCCATAAAAAGATTCCTTGATGTGGTGCCACTTCGACGAGGAGACCGGAGATCGAGCTTGATCGGAGATGCCGCGAGGAGCTAAGGATGGTGGCTAAAGACCGAAGGACACGGATCGATCGGTATAACCATTCTAACTTCTTTGTAGTTAGCTAGTATAGGGTTAATGGAACGATCCGGGTAAAAGTCTGCGTTAGCGCCAATTTATAAAAGTTTTTGTTCCACGTTTGACCTTGGATTGACGGCCGGGGCGCTACCGTAGACTTACATGGTATCAGAGACACTCCATTAACCCATACTAGCTTGTTCTAACATGTTTAAAGCATTGATTGACCGAATTTTCTAAAACCACATTTCCATATTTCAAGTTTCTGCCGAATTTTTAAAGTTGTCTAAAAATTATTTTTGGTATGTCAGAAAATCATGAAGGGTTTTTAAGACCCTGGAAGAAATTTGAGAGCATGTTCCTACCATCGCACCGCGGAACCATGGCCAAATCATCATGTTTGCCGCGGTTGCACGGCGGAATGGTGGACATAGTGCACCATTTTTCTTCTGGGTGTCTTTTATATGGAATTGTGGTTTCTGGAATATTTTATTTTAGCCCAGATTTATTTTGAGTGCTGGATTTGCACTTGGGGCCCACTTCGGGAAGTTTCGCCAATCGAAATTTCAAATACGTTAGTTCACAGTACTTACATTACTATCTGCGACCGTGAATGTCATTCGAGCGGTACAACTCGTCTAATTGCTATATGTCCTTTTAGACGAGTTTGCGAACGTGACATTCACGTTGATGTTCTGTGTTGTGCTGTGATGTTGCAGATTTGTCGTGGTGGATAGCTTGGATGCAATGTTAGTACAGTTTAGTTTTATTTGTACCTTTGATATCACGGGGAGAGCGTCCGACATGTGGACTGTCGTCACTGCCTGTTTGTATATTATTCTTTTGGGGCACGACCGGGTTGAGGTCGATGTCACCGGTGTACATATTTTTCTTTTCTGCACTAGGATTACCCCGCGGTGGAGTGCACGGATAGCTGGGTTCTAGAGGGCAACGGGCCCGCATCTCATGGCTTTGAGACGGAGGGGGCTTCACTCTAGAATTGGCGGGCTATTCGTCGTACTCGTAGGGGGTATAGGTTGACCCAAGGAGGGGTGCTCAAATTACCAGATTCTGTGAAGTGCTGGGTGGTCCATTCACTTTGCTGAAGGGGGCTGTCTCGCTTCAGGTTTTGGTGGGCAACTTGCCGCACTCATAGGGGTCTAGGTTTTCATTGCACAGGCTATCCACACGACTAGGGGGACATCGGGTTTCACTTGCGGCTCAATGAAACCGGGGCTCCCAGATTATCTGTATTGTTCGGTGATACTTATTATTTTTATGTGATGTTGCATTTATCACGCCTGGAGCGATTATTATATATTGATATATATACTTGTAGATGTTGTATATATTTTACACCCGTGCTAGTCCAGTCCCCGCTCTGTCGTTAGTTAAGTAACTTAACGGGTGATGACGGGACACAGTGGCGAATGCGGATGGCATATACGTACATCATATTTTCGTTCTTTATTGGTGTGATTAATTGATGGGACTGCATTGATTTTGATCAATGCAAGGAAAACAAACCTATTCGATGTTGTTGGAACAATTTTCAAAAAGTTGTTATTACAAGGATGTTTTCTTTTGTTTTGCACAGAGGTATTCAGTTATGAATATCCAGCACCTCATTCGACGAGGCAAGGACCGAGATCCCTTCATCGGGAGTGACCCCTTGAATAGAGGTTTGCGTCAGGGTAATAACTTCACTATAATCGATTACTTTTTGCTTTGCATCACGGTATTCAGTTGGAATATCCTGCACCTCATTCTACGGGGAAAGAGTCGAGATCCCTTCACCGGGAGTGACCCCTTTAGCAAAGGTTTTCGCCACTATATTTTTGTAAAATGCTATCCGGTTCCTTCAATGATATCAAGTTCATTACGTTAAAGGTTTTTCGCCAAAAACCATTCGTAGCCCTCCGTCATTTCAGACAGGTTGCACTTAATATTCATGCTATGTATGTTGGCCTTCGTTAAGGCATAGTGTATGGTAGCTACTTGTTACCTTTCTGTTGCATAGATAGACGCGTTGGTTTGGGACAGTCGTACTACTATTTTGGCCTTCGTCAAGGGTATGTACGGATGGGTTCAAATTAACCTGGATAATGACGGGTAGAACTTGACATGCGACTTATGATATGTTGGCCTTCGTCAAGATCATAAGAGCATTGGGTAAAAATCACATCAGGAGTTTCTAAAGAAACTGAAACTTACTAGGCATGCGCATACCTTCTGGAGTGTGATAACGTGAGTGGATTCCATCACGTTATCATGCGATGATAGTTGGATCCCGATTCCCACTGATGAGTTGGTTTACTCTTCGGGTGATCCCGACTAATTCTTCTTTTAGGTTTGGAAGAGAATTTGAGGATACAGTGAGAGACATCCTGATTAGATAAAGTGATTAACCATTCTGATCTAGGTTAGAGTGCACGCAGAGTGTTTCTTTTCTCTCTCTCTTTGGCAGCGATCGTGTCCCGACCCTAGACTATGACTCAGTGACCAAATTAACCGAACTTTCTTAAAACACTGGCTTTTGGATTGTCTGAGTTGCACACATCATTGTCACTCATTCTTTTACCTTTTGCATTTCTCCAGAATACCCCGTATCACTACGAACATCCACTTCCATTGGATAAATTCATCGTATAGTTACATACGAACTCAAAGGAACTTGTTCCAGATTCGAGGATGGATTCTAGTTCTAGAGAGATTGAATAGGACTAGTCGGTTGTCTTTTCCCTTTACCTTCTCTAAGGTTGTGGGCTCCTAGGATTAGGAGAGGGTTCACCTATTACGCTTATTGGATAATTTTCTTCCAAACCATAGGCAGGTGCCGAAAGGTAGGGAATGAAGAAAACCAATTAGTGTAAGTGTGGTGTACAGAAGGTAATAAGTAAAGACAAATAAAGGGATTAGAAAGAGGGCAAAGTAAATTGTGACTGCTATCATTCACGACCAAACCACGTATTTCATCGCCAATCCTCCTTCACCTTTGGATTTCTCCAGAACACCCTGTATCACTACGAAGATCCACAGTTTATTGGATAATCCATCGTATGGTTATATACGAACTCGAAGGAACTTATTCCAGTTCGGGGATGGATTCTGGTTCAGGAGAAATAGAATAAGGTTTATTCAATTGTCTTTTATCTTTACCTTGTCTCAGGTTGCGAGTACTCCTAGGATTAGGAGGGTACACCTATTACGCTTATTGGATAGTCTTCTTCCAAACCAGAGGCTGGTGCCGAACGGTGGGGAAGGAAGAAAACCATTTACCCTAAAGGGGTGTACAGAAGGTAATGAGTAAAGACAAATAAAGGGATTTGGAGAGATGGCAAGGAAATATACGGTTACAGTCATGAATCTGGATAATGGAAGAGGCATTACTAGGAATACCCGGATACCTCTTCAAAACATATTCATGTTTCAGTTTCACTATGCGTTGTTAATTGAAAATTGATTTCCCAATTAGATCCTTACTCTAGGGTATGTATTTACCAGGTATGATTCTCACATCTGTATGGTTTTACAGATGATGAGTGGGAGTAAGTTATTGGGAATTAGGTGATCATCCTCATTATATCAGGATTCGATGTAATTGGTGATATTTGAGGAAATCGCCTAGGGTTTTTGCCGGACGGCAAATATTTGGTTTTGAATATCCGTTGTTATGCACCAATTTCAAACTGATATATCTGTACGTTTATTTTATAAAGTGAGATATAACTTTTTGAAATTATGTCTATAACATTTACCTATATCAGTTGATGGTTAGGTAAGGAGCATTAAACAACGGTGTAATTATTCTTAACCATAGTACAGTTTTCAACCTATGACACACAGAATTTGAGTTATTTAACTCAGGGGACTTATACAAGGTATTGTATATTGTCCAGTGTCCATTAGGACAGAGGAGTTGGTCCCCGTACTATATTCTGTTTACTTATGACTTCTCATGTTTTTAGACAAGTGTTTCGTAGAAATAAAAGGTTTAAGTTTTGAGAAGTTATAGGTATAAGAGTAAAGTAGAGAACCACGTGTTGCAGGTATCAGGATTCTTCAAGGTAATCGGAGATGTAGATACTTGTGTTTGGTATTCAGTCGATAGTAATGATTTTGAGAACATACTTCTCTCTTTCAGGTTACTCATAATTGGATGCACTCCTAAGTTGAGTAATACTGATTGGCCTCTCTCCATTTAGTTGATATGCACTAGAGACAGCTGCATGATTTGAATCTGGTTCCAATTAAATCAGTGCCTCTGTTTCTGCATTGTATATAGAATGGATCATATCTTAACGATGTTAAGGTATATAGAGCTGTCCGGCTTATGCTTAAAACCAGACTCTGGATAACTCAAGGCATATTTCTGTAATGGTTGTTTGTGGGTTAACCCGGGTTATGACAAGGGTTAACTTTCTACCATCTGGAAGATCAATAATGATATTGTTCTTGACTCGCCACAGTTTTAGGAAAATGGACTTTTTCAGAAAACAGTAGTAGGAGTATGGTAGAACTGAAAGTGATTCCAGAACCGCAAACGATTACTGAAAATTTAATAGGACCTAAAGATTCAATCAGGTTTGACATTCCATTAGACATTCCGCAGATATGGTGGGTAACCTCAGGCACCCGAGAGGTACTCCGGTAGCCTCAAGGACGGTGACTAGGAGGTTCTTGTTTACCCAGACTTGTCATTGCTGCTGTTCTAGACTGTGAGACTC
The DNA here is from genome assembly GCA_030015575.1 of Agapanthus africanus. NCBI lineage: Eukaryota > Viridiplantae > Streptophyta > Magnoliopsida > Asparagales > Amaryllidaceae > Agapanthus > Agapanthus africanus. Next base: position 708,258,818 of record JASDDO010000022.1, read on the forward strand.
GACAGGAGGATGTGTATAGCGTCGTTCTAAACTAGCTTTAGAAGTGCACGTGTACACGACTCTGCCAGAGGGTTGTTATAGTCAGTGGGAGCAGTGGAAGCATAGTGGAAAAGTAGCTTATGTCTGTTTATAGACTAAAGCAAATATAGCGAAGATAGATCATCTATTTTTGATGTGACAGTCATAGGCTTTGACTTCATCAGAATCGGGGTTGGATCTGTTGAGAAAGTAGTAGGGTGTGATGTCCTGGTATTTGATGACATACACGTTGTAGGAAGTGACATTCTTATACTACGATCGGTTATACTGTGGTTGTCATACAGTGGTTTCTTCACAAAGGATATAGATATTATATCAGGCATTCTGGTTACTAGACATATGGTTTTAGATCTAGATTTGGGTAGTGTCCTAATCTGGGTACTTAGACAATATTCTAAAGGTATTTTAGAATGGACGACTCCTGGTACGGTTGTATACCTGCTGGTGATGGAGTCACCCTCTCTAAAGGTATCTTACAGACTAAAGGGGAGAGGGATGCGCATGATTGGCATATCACTTGCTTAGGTAATTGAGTGAATCATGAGATGTCAAGTACCACACCAGATGTTGTTTTTGCACAAGATGCAATAAGTTTATATTAATCCAACCCTGGAGAAACATTCGGAAGCAGTTTATGAGCATAAGTGGATGTTCTAGAGATTTGACAACGGCAGCCTCTTTTAGGAGACGGTTATCATTCCAGGCTTCCAAAGTAACCTGGATGACAGACTGACTGTCAGAGTTATAGTTTTCCCTCTGACGAGGGGCAGTAATTTGGACAGATGGTCCAAGCGGATACCGAGGGAGGCATGGCGCAGGGTACTTGTTTCCCCCAATCAGAGCAAGACTCTGTTTGAATTTCAAAATTCAAAATTCGAAGCAACGATTCAGATTCAATGCGCTGCGCGCAACGCGCCACGTGTCAAAAGCTGATACGGCAGCGCAGCGCCCAAGGCAGTGCGCCCAATCAGAGCAAAGCTCTATTTTAAGTAAAATTAAAGGAAGCAACGCTTCAGTTGCGTTGCGCTGTGCGCTGCGCGACACGTGTCAGCGCAGTTGCGCTGCGCTGTGCGCTGCGCGACACGTGTCAGCGCAGTTGCGCTGCGATGCGCGACACGTGTCAGCGCAGATGCGCTAGCGCGTTTGCGCTGCGCTGTGCGCTGCGTGACACGTGTCACGCGCTGGGGCATCTGCGCCAAACAGAATTAAAATTCTAAAGAAATCTTTTCTGTTCTTGTTAAAACAAGAAGATTTTTTTCTGTAAAACAGAAGCCCTTGGATCAAAGATCCAACGGTGGGGAAAATTCCCCAAATCACTCAAAGAAAGATCTCTTTAACAAATTTAACTAATTTATGGGCACTATAAAAGAGACCCCAGACCTCAATTCAAATCATCAACATTTTCTATAAAAAAAGAGAGCTCTGAAGAACTCCTCAAGAACAAAAAAGGTAAAAACCTTTAGCGAAAGAGAAAGTTCTCTTATGAACATATCATAGATCTAAAAAGAAGATCAATGATCTTTAATAAAAAACAAAAAAATTAAATAGTGCTTTGCACTTATGAACCATTGGTTCTTTAAGATTAAGAAAAATAAGAAACACTTGTTTTCTTTGATCTGAATTAAATCAAGAAACCAAGTAGTGCTTTTCACTTATGAACCATTGGTTCTAGAATCTAAAAGATTCTCAAGTTAATAGTGCCTTGCACTTGCAAAACTACACTGTTGCGCTCCTGGGTTGGCGCAAACCACCAGAGAGAGCCATGTGTCAGCATCTGAACCAATTGCGCTATGCGCTTTTGAAACAGAGCCTTGCTCTCTGAAACTGGCGCAATTCACCACAGCGCACCACGTGTCAGCAGCGCAAGCGCAGCGCACTAGAACAGCGCTGTTGTGCTTGCGCTCGCCAGAGCATGACACGTGTCATCACCATATGAGCTTGCGCTCATTACTTGGCGCAAAGCGCCAGACAAAGGCACTGCATTGCTTACAAAAGGGCCAAGCCCAATTAAAGAAGGCCTAACAGGCCTAATAAAATGCAATGCATTATTTTAAAAAGGGCAGAGCCCAAACCAAAACAGATGCTCTGCAACATAAATAAAGGGACAGAGCCCAAATCAAAAAGGCCTAGCAGGCCAGAATAAAATGCAGTGCATTATTAAATATGGGAAAAGCCCTAGCACAGGCCTAATAGGCCAAAGATCAAGAAAAATGTTGAATATTCTCAACGGGACTTAGCCCAATCATGGCCGTAAGTCCTCAAATTAAATTGACTAAGCAAGAATGCTCTCCTAAATAAATTTACGGCTGGTTCGAGGGTACATCTCTGAACTCCTCTGACACCTGTCGTTGTAATCCTTCAACGACGTCAGAGAGGTGACGGGTCCCAACGACCATACACTATACGGACTGCGGGGTCCTTAAACTCGTGGACCGAAACGTCCTTAAACTAATATTGGACCGAAACGTCCCTAAACTAATATCGGACCGAAACGTCCCTAAACTAATAATGGACCGAAACGTCCTTAAACTAATATCGGACCGAAACGTCCTTAAACTAATATCGGACCGAAACGTCCCTAAACTAATGACGGACCACTACGTCCCTAAACTGGCGATGGACCACCACGTCCCTAAACTGGAACACAGACCACCACGTCTCTAAACTGGAACATGGACCACCACGTCCCTAAACTGGAGCATGGACCGCAACGTCCCTAAACTACCTATGGACCATTACGTCCCTAAACTGGAACAATAGAGCCTCCAAATGCTGTTTTGCTGGATCTAAACAATCCCGTTTAAGTCGATCTTAGCCCCAAACACGGCTAACGTATCCTTAAACATTCAAATAGACTATAAAATTCCAAATCAACTCTGGTTCGAGGGTACATCTCCGAGCTCCTCTGACACCTGTCGTTGTAATCCTTCAACGACGTCAGAAAGGTGACGGGTCCTGACGGCCATATATTAAATGGATTATCACGTTAAGTTGATCTTAGTCTCAAACAGGACTAACGTATCCATAACGAACGTTTAAGTTGATCTTAGCTGCAACACGGCTAATGCATCCTTAAACTAAAAACACCAAACCCAAATCTAAGTAAATACGGATTTGGACTAATCCACGTCCTACGGGCGACGGCATTACTCAGTCTCCGTATACAATCCACGGGCAACCACAAATAAAACAAACATACACGACACGAAGTGAAATTCTGGAGAAGGAGAAAGTTGTTACCGCGATGCGGTAGCGTAATTAACCGCAGTGGGGAAGAGCGTCCCCGCAATCAAAAACCCCTCTAGCGAGGGGGAATCTGACGAAGTCTGCTACATCGGCCGCATCCGTCTAAACCTTCGATACACGGGGCCATAAATCAACTTGGCATCTTCGGGGAGGTAGACAGATAAAACCATATAGCATCTGCCCCTAATCTCAGGCAAGACGTCTTCACGTCGTCGCCGTCTTTCGGAGGGGAACATATTCTGGCATGCCCGGTGGGACCTTTTCCTCTTTCCACTCCACACTTTGTGTGTCGTGTTCGCGAACAAATCGCGGTTTGTTGTGGTTGCCTGTGGCTTCGAGGTACTAAGATTTGGTGTCTTGCTCCGTGCAGAGAACTGAAGATCGATGGCTTCAAACTGCACTGCCTGCAACTGCAACTCTCGCTCCGTCCGCGCTAGAGGAGTGACTTATAGGCCCCGAGCGGCCTCTCTTTTCAAGATACCAGTGGAGCAGGTAACTCAAGCTACCACTGGATTATTCTTCGGGACCATGCTCCCACCGTTGAGCTTCAATGCCACAATGACGTTGCAAGAAATCCCGGAGAAGTTGGTCTTTAATCGGCTTACCACTACCGCGACCCCTCTCAACGGGTCGCCCAGTTTCAGTACCTCAGTTTTCAACGGACTGGGCCAGAACGTCTGCAAACCTGCGATACCCGAAGCTGTCATTCCAAAGCGGATAGCTATCCCGGCTCAAGCGGACGAAATCATTGGAAGGGTTTCTCCTTCCGAGAAGTCAGTTTTTACAAGGCTGGCTATTCCGGTTGATGCTCCAGGCGAGGTCCTCAAAGCTGCTTCCCCTACCCAGGGCAGGGGGCATGAAGAAGCTTATCAAACAACGGAGGTGACTCCATCCGCAAGACACGCCCGACGTCGCCACTGGCGTCGAGAAAGAAAGGCTGGGGGCAACTCCCCCTCTGGATTTACGCCACCAACTCCAACGGTGAGGATCGATGCTGCTGTTCCAACCGGGAACAGCTTTGAATTGCTGAATACGGTGCGCAGAAATTCTCCTACTGCGATGTTGAAACGAACTCCTTCACCTGTGGAGAATACTCCAAAGAAGAAGCTAGAGCGGCCCCCTCAACGGCTGTCCTCTAAAATTTAAAAAGTCTGGCGACAGGTCCAAGAGTCGGTGATTGATGAAAACTATCTCCGCCGACAGAAAAAGATGAAGGTGCGGCAGGAGAAGGATTACTCTGTCAAGCCACAAAAAGCAAAATCTACTTGGGTGCCCACTACAACGGCCCCCTCAACTCTAATCGCTCAAAAAAGGAGGCCGCAAAAATTCCCTGTGTCTTTGGAAAATCGCAAAGACACCGAACACAAACGCCCCAAGTCTGGGGGCATGGTGGTGCACACCGTTTATATGGCTTCTGGAAAGGAGGAAAGCCGTGCTTCGACGGGTCACCGACCGCTCACTCGATTCGCCCAGGAGCAGCAACAGAAGCTTCAGAAAATGATGACTGTGATGGCTGCACTTACCGAACCGAAAGAAAGTTCGGAAGTATCATCAGAGCAGCATCACGAACAAGAAACTGATGCTGACTTCTTACGTAGAATCCTCGAAAAGAAGGACAGAGGAGCCGCAGAACAAGCGGCTAATATAAAACAAATGGCACTCCTCTTCCAAGACATGGTAGGGATGATGTTACAGCCGGACCCTCCAGCTGAAGACCCTCCAGTCATTGTCGGAAATGACGGAGGGGAAACATCTGATCCTCCTCCGGCTCTTTCAGCAGCCAAGGAAGAAACCATTTCCAAGGCCGCGCTTGATGACTATATAGCTCAGCAAATACGAGCTCATCAGGCGAGTGAAGCAGCTGGGCAAACTGTTAGAACTGGACGACCCTATCCGGGCTGGTATGACCAAATCAGTTACCCGCCGGGATATACGATCCCTAAGTTCCACGTATATAAAGGGACAGGGAATCCACATCAGCATGTCGCTCAATTCAGGGCCTTATGCGGCAATACTGGAGGCGATGATAAATTGTTGCTTCGCCAATTCGTCGGCAGCTTAGCAGAAACAGCTTTTGAATGGTATTCGGAGCTACCTAACGACTCTGTCAAAATATTTGCGGAGATGGAGTTATTGTTCACGCAAAGATTCGCGAGTGCTAGTGAACGCACCCCGATAACAACACTGATAAATGCCAGGGTAAAGCCAGGCGAAACATGGGTCCAATACCCAACACGATGGCGGAACCTATGGTCGAAATGCGAACAGCGTATAGAAGAGGCACCTGCGGTAGGCATGTTCGTGGGCACTCTTGATCCGCAAGCGACCATCTCACAATTCATGATGTTCTTCAGGCCGACCACCTTCCAAGCATGATCGACAAATTAGCCCAGATGGACCAGATGGGCCACGGACCGTCTCCTCCAAAACCAGACTCTCGAAATGAGAAAGGAAAAGGGAAGGCGACTGTCGTTGCCAACGCTCAACAACAGCCGAGCACCTCAAAGCCGGTCGTTCGCCAAAATAACGCGCATCCACGCCCGTCCCTCGAGCAGAGACTAGGACGCCCTTACTCGTTTCTTCATAATAAAACGAGAAGACTGTTTGAACTGGCAGTACGCAACAGACTCATCAATCTGCCGAATCCAAAACGTCCGTTGCAACCAGGCGATCTTAATAATCCCGATTACTGCCCTTATCACCAAATGGTAAGTCACCCGATGGATTGTTTTGTCTTTAAGGGATGGATCGAGGATCACTACCTACAAGGCAAGTTTGCGCTGTCTGAAAACTGGAAGGTAAACCCACCACAGCCGCATACTCCAAAGAAGATGAACACGCCGGGGGAAACTTGTCATGTGATCTCTCACTCACTGACAGATAATAAAGAGGCTCCTTGCACCGAAAAACCGAAGGCGGACCCTGAACCAGAAATTCCACGGCCGTCAGACGAGTTGATCGATGCCTCCCTGAATGAGATTCGTTTGAAAGTTAAAGCCGATCAAGAGCGTGAAATGGCCATATTGGAAGGAGCCAAACGCCGACTACTAGACCAAAGAGTTGAAGCACTCCCGTCAAATCAAGAGCCATCTGCTACGAATAAAGACAAATTCAAGACGAGGAAAAGGTTCGCTAAAGCCCTGTCAGCAGGAATGGTGCTACCACCCTCTGAAGAAAATACTCTCGGTGAAGTAGAGATGCATCCTAACTTCTGCTTATATCATCAGAAGATCACACATCCTACCGAAGACTGCGGCTCCTTTAAGTGTTGGCGGCAAGGGTATGTCGCTCAAAAGCAACACTTCAACAGGACAAAGTGTAGAGCTCGTAGACATCAGAAAAATGTGATAGATGAGCGCAAAAGAGCCGCCGACGATTGTCATATAGCCGACTCCAAGGGATCGCAAATTATCACCTTTGGAAGCGACTCTGACGAGGAAGCTGCCCTCAACCCTCTCCTCAAGGAATCCATTTCAAAGCTGAAAGAATTGAGAAGTTGCGATAACGTTCAGCCGTGTAATCGCACGCTGCTCGGAAAAAATCTCGGCCCCGCAAATAAGAGATCGAACAAAAAGGATAAAGGGAAGGGAAAAACAGCCCTCGTAGCCAATGCTCAACAGCAATCAAGTGGCCATAGACCGGTTGTTTGCCGAAACAACAAGCAGCAACCCCTCCAAGAAAAGTTGAAACGTCCTTACTCGTTTCCGCAAGATAAAACAAGGGGACTGTTCAATCTGGCAGTGCGCGACAAACTCATCCATCTGCCAAGTCGAAAACGTCCGTTGCGGCCAGACGATGTTAATAATCCTAATTATTGCCCTTACCACCAAACAGTAGGTCACCTGATCGAGGATTGTTACGTCTTCAAAAACTGGGTTGAAGACCAATACCAACAGGGCAGGTTCGCACTGTCTGAAAACTGGAAGGTGAACCCGCCACAATCGCACGTTCTGAGAAAGACGGATATACCGGGGGCATCATGCTCAGTCATAGAGAAAACCCCATAGACCGAAAAGTTAGTAAACTAGAGCTTCACCTCAAAGACGGCGATGACGGACCGAAACGTCCTTAAACTAATGATGGACCACAATGTCCTAAAACTTGCAAACGACCGAAACGTCTTTAAACTACTACCGCAGCATCCTCATGCTGATAGAAAAAAAAACTAAATAAATAAAATAAAATAAAATAAACGGTATATCCATAAGCAAAATGGGCACGGATGAAGACCCGAAAGGGCTCCGTGAGTAAAAACAGCAGGGCTACCGGCGAGTGTTCATGAAAACCCGAAAGGGCGCGACCTCGTAAAAAAATATATAAAAATAAAAAAAGAGGGTATGTCCATAAGCAAAAAGGGAACGGATGAAAACCCGAAAGGGCACGGATGAAAACCCGAAAGGGCTCCGTGAGTAAAAACAGCAGGACTACCGGCGAGTGTTTGTGAAAACCCGAAAGGGCGCAACCTCGTTAAAAGACACCTACAGGGTCCCCTCGACCTTGTAAGGAGAAACCACCCGCGTGAGATCCTTACGACTCACAAGGGAGCAGCACACTTAGGGATCCCTATGATTCCTAAGGAGAAAATACACTTGCGAGATCCTCACGACTCGTAAGGAGAACTCTCTTATGGGACCCTCATGGCTCATAAGATTCGAAAGCCTTAAGCTACAGAGACCTAAACCTGTGCTTAAGCAACCCCCACAATTTCCAATATTGCCCTACAAGTGGCTCAATACTGACCCTTGTATACAATCCACGGGCGCGAATAAACATTCCCCTAACCAAGTTTCATCCGTGATTGGGGATATATTCGTATGGTGAACGACCCTTGTAAATCCTCTCGATTTACGAGGAGAAAACCCTCCTGTAGGATCCTTACGACTTACAGAGGAATATGCACTTAGGAATCCTCACGATTCCTAAGGAGAAAATACACCTACAAGATCCTCACGACTTATAGGGATAAATGACTTTGCGAGACCCTCACGGCTCATGAAGTCAAAAGCCTTAGTCGACAGGACCTTAACCCTATTCGCTAAGCCACCCTTGTTCGACGACGATAGAGGCAGATGATGATTCGCTTCTGGCAATATCCCAGTTGTAGCGGTGCTGATGCCGAAATCGGTGTCTAATTTCAGGTTTATGGCGGAAAGCTAGTAAGCCGCACATGCATACGAAATAGCCGAAATGATGGGGCAACTTGCAATAAAAAGCAGTAAGTAAAAATGTATGCATGCAAAAATAGCTGAAATGATGGGACAACTTGCAATAAAAAGCAGCAAGTAAAAATGTATGCATGCAAAATAGCCGAAATGATTGGGCAACTCGCAATAAAATGCAGCGAGTGAAAACAAAATAAACAGCCGAAATGATTGGGCACCGCGAAAAATAGCCGAAATGATTGGGCAATCGCGACCTTCGCGATATAAAAGCTGAAATGATAGAGCATCGCGGAAATAAATTAAAAAAAGATGATGATAAAACTTTGGCCCTACAGGTTAGATCACATCGATTCCTGTATACAATCCAGGGGCGCAAACAAAGAGGGAACCATACCTTCCCAACAGGCTCCATAGAAAAGCAAAGCCAAATCTCGACAGTTCACAGACAATCTAGAGACCATCTGAGCATTCGTCTCGTTACGGCAGATGAGGTGTCAATAAAAGCGTTCCTTCGTAGTCCATCAAGATGCAGATACAACGCCAACAAAAAGACCCTGCGGTCGAAACAAAGCGAAGCGACGACAAAATCCCAGCTTCATTTCGACGTTCGTCTCGATACAGTAGACGCAATGTCAACCCCAGCGTTCTTCCTCCAACAGGATTTTGACACACCAAAGCAAACGAAGCGAAGGCCACATTCCTAGCTTCAACGTCTTGACGGTAACTCATATAAAACCGGAAAGACAATCGGAGATCATCTCGCACCAGCACAGAATGGTCACCACCTCGACGTCCATCTCGATATAGCAGGCGAGATGTCGCCCCAGTGTTCTTCCTCCAACAGTGTTCAGACGCAACGTCATCAAACGAATGGAACCACGACAAAATCCCTAGTTCCAAACCTCGACGGTTCACCAGCAACCTAGAGAAAAGCTCGACGTCCGTCTCGATACAGCAGACGAGATGTCACCCCAACGTTCGTCTCGACACAGCAGACGCAACGTCATCAAACGAATGGAACCACGGCAAAATCCCTAGTTCCAAACCTCGACGGTTCACCGGCAACCTAGAGACAACCTCGACGTCCGTCTCGATACAGCAGACGAGATGTCACCCCAACGTTCGTCTCGACACAGCAGACGCAACGTCATCAAACGAATGGAACCACGGCAAAATCCCTAGTTCCAAACCTCGACGGTTCACCAGCAACCTAGAGACAACCTCGACGTCCGTCTCGATACAGCAGACGAGATGTCACCCCAACGTTCGTCTCGACACAGCAGACGCAACGTCATCAAACGAATGGAGCCACGGCAAAATCCCTAGTTCCAAACCTCGACGGTTCACCAGCAACCTAAAGACAACCTCGACGTCCGTCTCGATACAGCAGACGAGATGTCACCCCAACGTTCGTCTCGACACAGCAGACGCAACGTCATCAAACGAATGGAGCCACGGCAAAATCCCTAGTTCCAAACCTTGACGGTTCACCAGCAACCTAGAGACAACCTCGATGTCCGTCTTGATACAGCAGACGAGATGTCACCCCAACGTTCGTTTCGACACAGAAGACGCAACATCATCAAACGAATGGAGCCACGGCAAAATCCCTAGTTCCAAACCTCGACGGTTCACCAGCGACCTAGAGATGGCCGCGGCATTCGTCTCGATACGGTAGACGCAATGCCAGCAAATGAAGCAAAGGCCAAATTCCTAGCTTCAGGGTCTTAACGGCGAGTCATATAAAGCCTGAAAGACAACCGGAGATCGTCTCACATCAGTGCGGAATGGTCACCACTTCGACGTTCGTCTCGACAAAGCAGACGCAACATCATCAAAAAAATGGAGCCACGGCGAAATCCCTAGTTCCAAACCTCGACGGTTCACCAGCAACCTAGAGACAACTGCGACGTTCGTCTCCATACAGCAGACGAGATGTCACCCCAGCATTTTTCCTCCAGCAGGATTCAGACGCGACAATCAAACAAACGGAGCCACGGCAAAATCTCTAGTTCCCACTGCAACATTCGTCTCGATACAGCAGACGCGATGCCAGCAAACGAAGCAAAGGCCAAATTCCTAGCTTCTGGGTCCTGACGGCAACTCACATAACACCTGAAAGACTATCGGAGATCATCCTACACCAGCGCGGAGTGGATATGACTCATCGGGGCTCTCCAAAATGAGCCTAACCTCAAGTAAAAAGCGGCATGGAAAATTCCTAACGCTTGCTCTTCCGACGGTCAAACTGCCAAGGAGGATTGCTTGAAGACGTCTTGTCCAGCCCCCGAAGGGATCAGAGACACGGCAGTCGCGGGGCTACTCGAGCAGCACGATTGCCTATTGAGGAACATATCAGCTTATGCGACGGTACGACGGCCAAAACCCTAAGTACCACAGACCCTAACGGACTTCTGTCGAAAAGAGCAGAGGTTAACTGTGACGTTAGGATGTTCTTGCAAGAAATGCTCGATTCCTCTTGACTTGTGAAGAAATCGATGTCTTTGCGAGAAATTTTCGATGCGGCTCGACTTGTGAGATAAAGCCTTAGGCAATAGGCATAAAAGGAGCCTGTTTCCCAAGCACTGGGACCCTGCAAGTTGGCCCACAACGGTCTCTTGCACACTATCCACGGGTCTCACTCTCCAAACTCGAAACTCGACAAGGAGGGAAGCAACCGCTTACGAGTCCTCTCGACTCGTAAGAGGGAAAATTCTCTTATAGGATCCTTACGACTTATAAGAGAAAACCACACTTAGGAATCCTCACGATTCCTAAGGAGAAAAAAACCACATACGAGGTCCTCTCGATCCGTAGGGAGAAAAGTCTCTATGAGACCCTCACGGCTCATGGAGTTGAAAAGTCTTAGGCAGCAGATCTGAACCTGCGGCTTAAGCCATTGCTGATTCTTAAGAAAGTCAAGATGCGTGCTCTATTATCTGTTGACCATGTTTACTAAGGTGGCGTCCTGATAATAAAAGAAAGAAAAGGCGGAGAAATGACACAAGACATTACAGAAAATGTGTATCTTTTATTCATAAACTTGATTGGGTACAGAATACATTGTGTTAAAGAATAAAAAAATATATATACACATTCTTTCATCTACAAGCAAAAACGATACAAAGAGGGATAGCTACTAAGGAGGAAGTGTCTTTAGTAAATCCACAAGTTGCTCTCGCACTTCCTTCAGCGCCTCCTCCTGAGCGGCTGCCGCGGCCACCTCCGCTTCCACCTGGGTCCGCTGCTGTAAAAAGGATGAAAGTTGCTCCTCGGCCGCCTTCTGGGTTGCTTCTTGGCTGGGTGCATCCCGCTCGACAAGGTCAAGCTGTTGCCTCAAGCATAATCCTTCAGAAAGACATCGTAGAAGACCCTCAAAGGCAGCCTTCAGCCGTACAGCATTGGCCTCTACCCGAACATGCAGCTGGGTAGACTTGCTCGAGGTCTCACCGCGCTCCTTACGCCTTGAAATAACTTCTTGTTCAAGATGGCGGAAGTAAGAAGCACTCCGCTCAATCCACGCTGCTCTTTGATTGCTGGCAGCCAAGGTCTCAGGAGCGGGACGCAACGACTCCAGTTGATGAAGGCAAGCCTCAATCTCCCGACAGTGATTAACCCAGGAGGCGACGATGCCCTCGTCATGGAAGTTGGCAAATATTACCAAAATCTGGTTAACCGTCGTAGCAAAGTCCACAGCAGACGTAGGAGTCTCGACGTCGAGTTCCTCAATGTAGTCGCTCAACATGCGCAGACTATTCGCCGCACCTTTTGAAGACGGACGTCTCTGAGAAGGGCCGGTTGGCATTGTAATATGGGACTCAAAAGGCGCCAAGACCGGAACGACAGCTGAAAAGAAGCAAGATGTGATCAGATAACAGTTCAGGAACTAAAAGAGGGGGAAGTCATTAATACGATAGTCGCCGTACCAGCCGAGACAGGTGGCAAGGCCGGAAGGACCGGTGGCACAGCCGATCTTGTATCCCCTCCTTCAATCTGTAGCGCTGCAGTCGGGATGAGAAAAAGGGTTAGAAGTAATTCCATCAATAAAAAAGAAAGATATCAATGGAAATTATACTCACCAGCGCCACCAGAGGAAGAAGCGAGTTCGGATGGGAAGGAGAAGTGTGGGAGCAACATCTGATATACATGATCAAAGAGCACCCCTGAAAAGACACAACAATATGACTTTAGTACACAAGTTATACGTCTGAAAAGTGAGATTAGTAAGTTGCGAACCCATGCCTTCCAACATCTTTGACGGTATGAGAGAGGGTTGAGAGGTGACCACCGCCAAGGCAGTCGTTGAAGGCGCTCCCTCAAGCAGTGGGGCATCGGCGCTAGCTGCACCTGCGTTACAAGAAAAGTGAACTTGTCAGAAAGGATTGTAAAGTAAAGAAAAACAGCAACTTGGGGTTTACCTGAGGAGCTCCCGGCTGAAACGGAGGCGACTCCCTCCTCTATCGACATGAGGCCACCGCCCGTGGCCTCATCACCCGACTCGATGGGGACCGTCGTCGTGCTCGCGTGGCCAGGAGACAGCGGAAGATCGTAGACGGGGAGGGCAATGATCGGAGCATTTCCGAACTCTTTCGAGAGAGCGGCTGACTCTTCCCTAAGAGTCATGCCCATCTCACCCGCTACTTCCCCGGGCTCCGTAATCTCCATCAGCTTATCCGCCGCTACCACAAGGTCGCCGGCCTCAAGCGCCTCGTCCGCCACCACCCTGGGCTCAGTTATAATGATCATTTCATCTGCAGCCACTTCAGGCGCGGCATCAATGACCTTCTCGGCTACGGACCCCCCGACCTCCATCTCAGGCTCTGAAGCCTCAGCGACGTTGCCCACCGTCGGCTCAGGTTCGACAGGCGCCGCCTTCTCTGTTTCCCTGGGTTCAACGGTCTCCGCATCCCCCTCGGTCGGACTTGGCCCTGCAAGATAAAGTATATAAGAACCAACAGCTTTATAAGTCTTATAATGAAATTCTGAAAGAAGTGCTACCTGAGGTAGACTTTGTCATTAGCCTCTCTATTGGCGCGGATCGCCTGTCTATGAGCGGTAGACAAAGCGACCGGGGACTCTTCTGACGGAGTGTCAGCACGAGGGATGGTGCTTGGGCCCGCTCCCGTAGCCAAAGCAGCCCGGCACGCCTTCGCCTCACGCCTCAGCCGCTTCCTTTCCTCCCGGGCCGTTGAAATGGACCTTACCAGGGCCTCTTTCATTGAGGCGTCCTCGTCTGTACACAGGGATGCCTCCAAATTCTTCAAGGCATCCCTCGTCGACTTGTCAAGTCGAGGCTCTTGCAGCAGCCCTGATGAGACCGGAACTCCAATAACAGGTTCAGAGAGGATCCCCTCATCGACTAGTATAACCCCTGTAAAGAAACAAAGGAAGAAAGTTAAGTTAACCATCGAAAAAGATAACAAAATTTGTTTTTTTAAAAAAAGGGGGGTGAGACATACCGGCGCCCGCTAAAGCGCGTTTCTCCTCCTCCTTTTGGAAGGTTTTCAAAGAGGCAGCAATAGCTTCTTCAGTAGAGACACCTGTTGAAAATGGGGAAAAGTATTAGTCAAGAATAATGATAAAAAAAATGCGATGAAATGATGAAGAAAGCAGCTAATAATTACCTGACTTAGCGAGTTTACTCAACCACGCTTCAAGCCTCGCTGATCGCTCAGAAACCGCAATGGCGGCCGCCAGGTCGGTGTCTGCGAGGTCACCGCGAAGCTCTTATTGCTGCCATATTCACTTATTCCCTCGGTAAGAGGGGCCTCAGGCTCTAAGCCAAGAATCGCGTCAAGGGAAAGGAGCGACTTCTTCTTTTGCCCGCCATCTCTGGATGCACCCGGGACTGATTTACGCTTGGCGGACACCTTGGGGCGGCGGGTCCCGACATCCGCGCCTACACCAGACTCCGGCGATACCACAGTTACCGTTTCCACTGGAGCACGGGGGGCTGGTGGCGCATCCACAGCATCGCGAAGCGGCAATCCGCGCGGAGGACTCAACACGCACGGAGGTCCGCCTCCAGCACCTTTCAATGGAGGAATGACCGGAGTCCTCGGCTTCAAGGGAGCCTTGCGATCGCCTCCAGGAGGTGCACCCTTGCGGTCAACCAGCATACGTTTCTCCATCAAAATAACGTGCCCCATTGCATGCGCATACCAGGCCACGTACGCATTGAGGACTTTGGGGACGCAGCTCGGCTCACTGATAAAGAAATAAGAACCCGTGTTAAGCCGCATAAAGTGGTGCATTGCATACTTTATCCCCTCCCGGCTAACCACAGGCTTTTCCAAGAAGGCTTCCATCGGGATCCCTTGATTGTAGCTCGATTGCTGAGCAAACCGGTGAGGGTTATACCTCATGAAGAGGGCTATCTCATTCTGCCTGAACACCGGTAGCCCGGCCGAATGGAGTAGAGATGGAGGATTTCCCGAGCCTTCAATATGGAAGCCCCGTCCTTAAATTCATCGCGTATCGACACTACTGACTTGGTGGTCTCTGAGCCTATTGTTATGACCTTGTCCAAGAAAGAAATCTTCGCCCCAACCAGGTGTGGTCGAAGGAGCAGCCTCCTAACCTCCCGCGGAGGTGCAACTACGATCGAAGCCCCGACCAGCCGTATAATCCTCGGGAGCCTGCATTTCTCAAAAAAGGGAGGAATCTTATGGGCACCCGAACACCCCGTGCATGTGCATTTCCATCCAAGAGGTAAAGTAATGCATCGGGAAGTTGGCAGGTTGCACCCCTGGCTCACTAGCGTCCGCCGCTACACTAAGTCCATTATAAAGATGAGCCAGCCCGGCGATTCCTACTGACAACTGCAAACCAGCCACCATCCGATGCGCTGGGTAGAAAACAGTCGGCCGCATATGGCGTGGATGCATAGGAAGAGCAAAACTGCACAACCACAAGCCCAAGAACCCTACAAAGAAGGTCTCTTCATCCATGTCGGGGACGGCAATTTCTGAAAAAGGGACGACGGCAGCACCGGGAAGATAAAAGTCTTTGTGGTCATCCTCCAATGTGGGTCGGCGATCAAAACCGAACCCAAAAGGGTCGTCGAGCTGGGCGAACTTCTCGCTCCGCTCTGATAAGAACTCTGGTTGAATGAAGCGAGTAATGAAATCTGCAAAACTGACTCCCCGGTCACCCGATTCTAGATAGAGTCCTTCATAAATCTCCAATACCTTTACCAAGCCCGGGTACTAATGCTGAATAGCGTTCTCCGGCGTCAGGTCAAACACCAGCGGCTTGGTGGCAAAGACGTCTTCATCGGGAGGAAGCAGCTCCTCGTAAGGCTCTCCCCTCATCGGCAGACCCGAGATTTCAGCAAACTCCTCCAAGGAGATAGAGACTTCCCGGTCCGTCATCAGGAAGGTGTGTGGGAATATTCCATTGCTCGATAAAGGCCTTAACCCACCACGTTGGAGGAGAAGGATACTCAAAGAGCGAGACGTAGATGGCCGAGTACAAACCAATCCTCATCAGATGAGTCCTCCTCGCTGATAGGATGTACCGGGCCCATTGCAAATATCCGGCAGGCGGTCGTGGGATCAGTCCAATGTTACCCAAGGGCGCGCTTCACCCTGACAAATTCTCCTCCCTAAAATATCTATTGCTGGCGGCGGCTGCACGGGGATAGCACCAATCGCAGGCGGGAGGAAGTCATCCGAATTCCAATTTTTGACCTCCACGGCATACTTCACCCGGGGTTCATCTGCATAGGGGAGTGAAGATGTTGGCTCAGACGGCGTGGCGGAACTGAAACTGCGACGACCCTGGATGATTTCATTGTACCACTTACCCAACAAGTGAAGGTTTTTGTGCTCGGGGTCATGATCCTTGATGAGTGTTTCCTGATTTAAAATCAGGAAAGCTTCTGGGAAAAGCTTCAAAAAGGGGCCACGTGCTTACACGTGACCGGCAGTCACGTGTCGACACGTGACATATAAGGCGGCAGAAAAGCACACATTAGTCCCCTGATCAAGACAAGGAAAAGAGCCTCAGAAGAGGTCACGTGCTCCCACGTGACCAAGGTCACGTGTTGCCACGTGACGTGCAAGACAGCAGATCAGTTCTCCCGTTGAACTAAAGAAAGAGAGTTCAAACAAGGGTCACGTGCTCACACGTGACCAGGGGTCACGTGGTAGCACGTGACATTGAAGCAGCAATCAGAAGACAGAAGCAAGAGAAAGAGGGAGGCTCATTCCAAAAGGGGGTCACGTGTCCGCACGTGACCATGGGTCACGTGGTCACACGTGACCGGCTTTCAAAGCCCATGTTGACGGCAGAATTAAATTCTGAAGGAAATTTGAATCCTTCCAAAGGAAAGTGAGTATCTGGGACCAATCAAATTAAAGATCCAGAGATGATTAAATATCATCTATCTATGGAAAATCTCGGGTTTGGAAAGATTTCCCCCTTAAATCTAACCAAAATAACAAAGGAGAATATCTGGATTTAAAATCCAATGGTGAATAAAATTCACCCAATAATCCAAAGGTCCAAAACGAATGATGGATGCAAATCAAATCTCTCAGTGAAGATTCATCAAAAACTAATTCATTCGGCTGCTTCTCCTATAAATAGGAGCCAAGAGATAGATAGAGACATACATACAGGCGCAGAGAAAGAAAAAAGGAGGAAAGCTTTGATACTTTGAAAAGACTTGGATCTTCTGCAAAAAAAAAACCCTAGGTAAGAAAGGGAAGGCCTTTTGAAAGAAGGAGAATTTAATTCTCAACAGAGTTTAACTCTGATATGTAAAAACAGAAGAACATATTTCTTCTCTCTTTGATGGAGGATCTGCAAAGTGCACATCTCCCCTTAAGATTGAGAATTTAATTCTCAATGGATTGAGATCCTGCCATGCAGATCCAAAACATAGAGGAGGAGTGCAAGCTCGAGAATTTAATTCTCACAGAACTATAGGAATTTAATTCCTCCAAAATAAAATTAGGGCTCGACCCTATATCATGGGAATTTAATTCCTTCAGAACTAAAAAAGAAACAGGGTTTAACCCTAATTAAAAAACCCAGTTCAGTTGAAACATCGGGAATTTAATTCCCTTAATCATAATTTAACAGAGGATGGAGGTTTAAACTCCTTAAAAAACTTTTATTAGGGTTTAACCCTATTCAGCCCTTCACATAGATGAGGAATTTAATTCCTACAGAAAATTCAGAGTTAAACTCTGTTCCAGAAAAACAAAGTCTTCCTCTGAAAATTTAAAGCTCGAGGAATTTAATTCCTGGAAAAGATTAACAAAGCCTCTAAACAAAATACATGAAGGCAGGGTCACGTGCCACCACGTGACCCCCCCAAGAGGTCCACAGAAAGCCCCCTTGAGGCAGCACCCCACGTGACTCACTTGACCCTTGGCAGAAGCTCTAATACATAGGCATTTGAATGCCCATCACGTGATGGCACGTGATGCTCTGAAAGACGCAATAACTTCAGCAGAACAAACGAAGGGAGGGCGCTCTCACGTGCTGCCACGTGACCCTTCTTGCCTTAGTGTTTAACACTAAATTAAAACTCTCAAACCCAGTGTTAAAACACTGTTGGGCCTTAGCATTCAACGCTGATTAAAAAGCTTTATTTGCAGTGTTCAACACTGATCTGTTTTAGTGTTTAACACTAATGCCTTATGGCTGGTGTTTAACACCAATTATCTCTTAGTGTTGAGCACTAACTTATCAACCTCGTTCCCAGTGTTCAACACTGATTGCTCTGAAGTGTTTAACACTAGGCTTTGGCCTAATTGGCTAAAGGGATAGAGGCAAAGCCTCTCCCTCAATGGACCAACAAGAAACCAATATTCCAGACCTGACTGGACTTAGCCCAAGCTGGCCATAAGTCCTCAATTCATGATTAACTGGGCCAGTGGGCTCATAACATAATTAATGGGTCTTAGCCCCAAATTGGGCCAAGGACTATTTAAGCCACTCCGGTTCTAGGGTACATCTCTTCACTCCTTTGATACTTGGCATTGTAATCCCTCAATGTCTTCAAAGAGGTGACGGGTCCCGACGACCACACATTGATATGGACTGTGGGGTCCTTAAACCCATACCTAATGCAAAATTCCTGGTCACGTGGAATGCGGATAACGTCACTCTTTGACCCAGCGGAAAATGTCCAGAGCGGAGCCTAGTCCTCGCCGAACACGGCAATGAACCCGTGTGAAGCATCTAGTGCAAAATTCCTGGTTACGTAGAACGTGGATAACGTCACTCTTTGACCCCACGGAAAACGCCCAGAGCGGAGCCTGGTCCTCGCCAAGCACGGCAGTGAATCCGTGTGAAGCATCCAGAGCACATACCGGACTGTGGAGTCCTTAAACCCATGGATTATGACGTCCTTAACCTTGACCGAGATGTCTTAAAACTAACGGTGGACCGCAATGTCCTTAAACTACCCATGGACCGCAATGTCCTTAAACTACCCATGGACCGCAACGTCCTTAAACTACCCGTGGACCGCAATGTCCTTAAACTAGAACAATAGAGCCCCATATGCTCTTTTGTTGGATCTAAACGGTCCTATTTAAGTTGATCTTAGCCTCAAAAATGGCTAACGCATCCTTAAACCTCCAAGCAGACTGGACTATGAATCCCCCTAATTAACTCTGGCTCGAGGGTACATCTCTGAACCCCTTTGACACCCGTCGTTGTAATCCTTCAACGTCGTCAGAGAGGTGATGGGTCCCGACGGCCACGCATACGATGGACCACTACGTCCCTAAACTGGAACATTAGAGTCCAAACACTCTTTTGTCGGATCTAAACGATCCCGTTAAGTTGATCTTAGTCACAAAGTTAGACTAACGTATCCTTAACAAACGTTTGAGTTGATCTTAGCCTCAAGTATGGCTGACGTATCCTCAAACCAAACCCCCAAACCCAAATTTAAGATAATGCGGATTTGGACTAGTCCACGCCCTACGGGCGACGACATAACTCGGTCTCCGTAAACAATCCACGGGCAATAAAAAACGAAATAAACACCCACGACACGAAGTGACCATCTGGAGAAGGAGAAAGTTGTTACCGCGATGCGGTAGCGTAATTAACTGCAGGGGCTTGCGCCTGCAGGGAAGAGCGTCCCCACAATCAAAAACCCCTCAAACGAGGGGGAATCTGACGAAGTCTGCTACATCGGCCGCATCCGTCTAAATCTTCGATACACAGGTGCCATAGATCGACTTGGCATCTTCGGAGAGGTGGACGGATAGCACCAATTAGCATCTGCCCCGAACCTCAGCGCACAAGACATCGCAGTCTTGTGCGCGTGTCCGTTCGGAGGGGAACAGATTCTGGCACGCCCGGTGGGACCTTTTCCTCTTTCCACTCCACACTTCGTGTGTCGTGATTCGCGAACCAATCGCGGTTCGCTAATAGTTGCCCTTGGGTTTCAAGATACTAAGAATTGGCGTCTTGCCTATTGCAGAGAACAAAGGATCGATGGCTGCTACTTCCGCGAAATCCTTCAACTGCTCAAACTGCAATTGCGACCAACGCTCTACCTCGCCAGGAGGTATAGCCTATGGACCCCAAGCTGCTTCGTTGTTCACAATGCCGATGGACCAAGTGACTCAAGCCACTACCGGATTGTTCTTTGGGACTATGCTCCCCCCATCAAGCTTCGTGGCACCGGTGTTGACAAAGGAAACTCTCAGGAAGTCGGTCTTTGATCGTCTTACCCCTGCCGTGGCTCCTCTCAACGAGTCGCCCAACGTCAACGCCTCGGTCTTCTCTAGATTGGGCCAGAAATCTTGCGAACCCATCATGGGGCCTACAATCTCAGAGAAGGCTGCTTCTAAGAAAGCGGCTGCTCCTGCCTCCGAAATCGCCAAGGCGGTTTCCCCGGCCAAGAAGTCGATCTTCACAAGATTAACGGCTTCGACTCCCGCACCTGCTGCGCAAAGGACATCGGTCTTTGACAGGCTAACACCAGCAGCGACCCCCCACCTACACAGGAGGCAAGACAAAGCCATTCTCACCACTGAACCAGCACCGTCCGCTCGACGCGCTCGACGTCGTCATTGGCGCCGAATAAGGAAGGCTGGGGGCAACTCCCCCTCTGGATTGACTCCACCAGCCCCGGTAGTAGAAGTTAATGCTGCTGTTCCAACTGGGAACAGCTTCGAGATGCTAAATAAGGTGCGAAGGAATTCCCTTACTGCAGTGCTAAAAAGGTCTCCTCCCCCGTCAGGAAAGGTTGCGGAAATAAAATCAGACCAACCCCGATCTCCTCAACGGCTGTCTTCCAAAATCTATAAGGTTTGGCGGCAGGCCTGAGATTCGATCATCGATCCAAACTTCTCCCGCCACCACAAAAAGCCGAAAATCCAACCGGAAGCTGGTCACCGGGCTAAACCCCAAAAGGCTGTTGATCAACTGACTCATAAAAGGAGGAGGCCAGAGAGGACCCCACAGCATGCAGCGACGGCTGAAAGCACTAAGCCCGGACACCCTAAGTCTGGGGGCACGGTGGTGCACACTGTTTACATGGTCTCCGGAAAGGAGGAGAGCCGCACTTCTACGGGCCACCGACCGCTGACCCGATCCGTGACGAGAGCCCAGGAACAACAACAAAAGTTGCAGGAAATGATGAGTGCTATGGCTGCACTTACCGGGCCAAAAGAAAGCCCAGAAACGCCCTCAGACGCGCGCCGGGAGGAGGAAACCGACGCTAAGTTCCTTCGCCGGACATTGGAGAAAAAGGACAAAGAGGCTGCTGAACAAGCGGCTAATATACAGCGCATGGGCCTTCTCTTCCAAGATATGATAGGAATGATGATCCAACAGGACTCACCCGCCGAAGATCCCCCAATCGTTCTGGAAGATGACCGAGGAGAAACGTCAAATCCACCGCCTGCCCTCTCAACGGCCAAGGAGGAGACAATCTCTAAAGCTGACTTGGCTGACTACATAGCCCAGCAATTCCGGGTCCATCATGCGACTGAGGCAGCTGGTCAAGTCGTGAAAACGGGGCGACCGTATCCAAGCTGGTACGATCAAATCAAATACCCGCAAGGCTATACGATACCGAAATTCCATGTGTATAAGGGGACCGGCAATCCTCATCAACACGTCGCCCAGTTCCGGGCCCTCTGCGGTAACACCGGCGGTGACGATAAACTGTTGCTCCGCCAGTTCGTGGGCAGCTTATCAGAAACAGCGTTCGAATGGTATTCGGAACTCCCGAACGATTCCATCAAAACGTTCGCTGAAATGGAATTGTTATTCACTCAGCGATTCGCGAGTGCCAGCGAACGCACTCCAATGACTGCTTTGATTAACGCCAGGGTAAAACAAGGCGAAACCTGGGTCCAGTATGCTATACGCTGGCGGAATTTGTGGTCGAGATGCGAGCAACGCATTGAGAAAGCACCCGCAGTGGGCATGTTCGTGGGTACCCTAGACCCCCACGCGACCATCTCGTAGTTCATGATGTTCTTTAAGCCAACCACATTCCAGGCTTTAATCGACAAGTTGGCTCAGATGGACCAGATGGGTCATAGACCACCTGCCCCGAAGCCAGAACCTCGGAATGACAAGGGTAAAGGAAGGGCAACTTTTGTCGCGAATGCCCAACAGCAACCCGACGCCCCGAAATCGGCAGATCAATTAGAAGAAAGACGCCGATATTATAACGAAAAGATGAAGCGTCCCTACTCGTTCCCACGAGACAAGACGAAACGGTTATTTGAGCTGGCAATACGCAACAGACTCATAAACCTGCCAAATCCAAGGCGACCGCCACAACCCACTGAGGTGAATAACCCTAACTACTGCCCTTACCATCAAACGGTAAGTCATCCGATTGAAGATCGCTTCGTCTTCAAAGGATGGATTGAAGATCAATACCTCCAGGGGAAGTTTATACTGTCCGAAAAGTGGAAGGTGAACCCACCACAACCGCATACTCCTAAGAAAGCAGATACACCGGGGGCAACCTGCTCCTTTATTGAAGAAGCTCCATGGGAAGTCGTACTATCAACTAAAACTAAAAGGATGCTGAGGGACCTTCGTGCGTGCCCTGCAATCGAATGGAAGGACCCTCTTGAACCTCAAATTATCGAAGGGATGCTGAAGCCCCACCCAACTATGAAGACTCATGACAAAGATCCAAATACTCATGCCCAGCCGTCAAAAGCATCGAAGAAAAAGAAGAAGAAATCCAAGAAGCCCGCGAGGCTTGGAGACGAGCGCACGAAATTGCAGAAGCAAATCGACGCGCTGGAAGAATATAATCAGAAGGCGCGAACTCCTGTCACACTGCGAGAATTCCTCGACCACGCCTTTCAAGACGAAGATGATGAAGAGAGCTCATCGGATGAATACGAAGAGTATGTGGCAAGTTGTAACGTAATCTCCCACTCGCTTACCGATGACGAGAAAGCTCCTGACACCAAGAAGCCGGAGGCAAAGCCCGAACCAGAGCGTGCGAGGCTGACAACTGATATGATCAATGCCTTCCTAGACGAGATTCATCTAAAAAGTAAAGCGGATCAGGAGCATGAGATGGCAGCATCAGAAGGAACCAAATGCGGGCGACTGAACGAAAGAGTTGAGCTACCCCTGCCAGAACGAAAGGCGTCCGAAATGGACAGGAAGATATTCAAGACAAGGAAAAGGTTCGCCAAAGCCATGTCGATGGGAATGAAGCTACCACCTTCGGAAGGGAATAGGCACGATGGGGCGGAGAGGCACCCTGACTATTGCGCATACCATTGGAAAATCTCACACCCCATAGAGGAGTGCGACGCCTTTAAGATATGGTGGCAAGGATATGTTGCTCGTCGGCAACATTGTAAGCGCATGAAACGCAAGATCCGTCGGGAGCAAAGAAGCACTGTCGACGGGCTCAACAGAATTACTGGCAACTGTTATATGGCTCATGCCGAGGGGTCACAAGTTCTCACCTTCGGGAGCGATTCTGATGAAGAAGTGACTCTGGGCCCTCTCTTTGAAGAATCCGCGTTAGGGAAAGATGAGGAATCAGAAGCCTGCGGAAACACTCAACTGCGCAATCGCACACTCCCAGAAAAGAATCTCGGGCCTACGAACAGAAGAGATAAGGGAAAGGAAAAGGTCACTGAAGATATCACTTTGGATGACCAAGTCGCGAAAGAACTGGCGGCCAAAGACCCTCCTAGGAGGAGTAAAGTGGACTATAACATCCTCGCACATCTAAGAAAGCTACCTTCTCAGCTTAGCATTCTCGACGCCCTCCTATTATCAAAAGAAGCACGGGACTCACTAATTAAGGCATTACAAGAACCTGAGCAATTCCAAGCCTTTCTCGCCACTGAAAAGATGAAGGACGAACTGGAGGAAGTGCATACGGCCGACGTCACTTTCGGTGATGAAGACCTCCTTCTCGGGACATGCGACCACAACCGCCCCCTATATGTCTTCGGATACTGCCATGACATCAAGATAGGCAAGATCCTGGTGGATAATGGATCCTCCGTCAATCTCCTTAATGTTCGGGTGTTGAAGGAAATCTGCATGAGTGTGCACCATCTCGCTCGTGACAAAATTACTATCTCCGGTTTCGATTCACAATCGTCACGGACTCTCGGATCTGTAATACTAACGTTACGCTTCGGGCTTCTCGTCACAGACATCAAATTCCATGTCATTGACGCCAAGACCTGCTACAATGCCTTGCTCGGCCGTCCTTGGCTACACGAGTACAATATCATCCCTTCTACACAACATCAGTGTATGAAGTACTTTAAAGATGGTTTCGAGTATACTGTAACGGGTGAGTTGAACCCATTTTCCGTGAACGAAGTTCGCAAATACGAGGATGCGAAATACTTTTTGCCAGACTTCGAAGATACAGAAAGGTGTCGTAACTCGGAGAACAAAGCCGCCGCCACCATCCCTGTTTTCGGGAGCGATACCGAAGAAGAAGAAGAGATAGTTTATATAGGGCCATCTCAACGCAACAACCAGAGGACGCCCGCCCCTATACTGGTCTTCGGAAGTGATTCAGAAGACGAGGTCAATGCCGTATTCTCCAATCGGCCTTCAATGCAAGCACCCCTCGGCGATGGCCACAGTTTGCAAATCACCATGGTACCGCGAGAACACTACAAGGATCTCGACACGCTTCAAGCTCACAGTGTGCAGGACCTGCAGACGTTTTACGTCCCTCCCAGGCGTAGGGGTGAGAAGGTGATCCTATTCTACCGATCTTCAGAGTCGAAAATAGAGAAAGAGATCTGGCATGGCGCAGATACTACGTGCGCCAGACTCCAACCCATCCGTCTGCCCAGATACTATACAAATGGATTAAAGAAGCTATTGAAGCGCCAAGGAGTACCCTTAAAACAAACTGTTCGACAGGATCGGTTCTACAACAGGATTTGGGATGTCCCTGGAACCCAACGCAAATTGCCCAACGGGAAAATCGAGACACTTGGGCTTGGATACGCGAGAACCGGAAAACGAGAGCGGGCCCACAGCAGCTACGCTATATATACCTTTGATGAAGAAGAGGACGCCCTGTCAGGAGATGCCGATCCCTCATCAAAACCAGACCCTGCGATTGAAGCACCAAGTCCGTCGTTTGAAGAACAAACGGGCAAGCCTATGAGGAAAGAGGGTCAGAAGGCTTGGGAAGACCACAGC
The DNA here is from genome assembly GCA_030015575.1 of Agapanthus africanus. NCBI lineage: Eukaryota > Viridiplantae > Streptophyta > Magnoliopsida > Asparagales > Amaryllidaceae > Agapanthus > Agapanthus africanus. The sequence goes on from JASDDO010000022.1 coordinate 708,283,921, forward strand.
CGCGAAACGGCCATCTATGAGAAGGCCAGGACGCGACGTCTATTTCAACAGATTGCAAAAGACAAAGATGTTCATCCTTGTCAACCCATCATGCGAAAGGCCCGATGCAGAGACGGAAATAAGTCGAGAAGCAGAAGGAAAAGCCGACAACAACGACGCAAGATTAGAGGGTTACGTGATCGGGTACTGCACAGCTCGGATTCGCCCTTCATAGAAAAGATGAGTCGAGCGTACTCCTTCCCCCGAGACAAGACGGAAAGGTTACTCAAGCTCGCCCTAAAACATCAGATGATCACGCTTCCAGAGTCTAGACACCCTGAACAAGCTAATAAGGCCTCTCGCTCGGACTATTGCTCTTATCACCGAGCCATAGGACATCCTACTGAAGACTGCTTCACCTTCAAGAACTGGGTCGAGGACCAGTACCAACGGGGCAGATTCACTTTATCCAACAGCTGGAGGGTAACGCCGCCACGAAAGCACGAGCCCAAAGCCGCAAGAGCAGAACCGGATCCACCTCAGTCCCGGAAGCGGATTCGTGCCTGTTGTACGATTACGATATTGAAAGAAGAGCCCGAGAACATAGATGACCTTCCCCGGTGCTTTGAGAACGGCGATGATGAGGTGATCTCAGAATTTCTGCCCGCTCCGAAAGAATTGGAAGATGGCATACATACTACGGCAGATAACCTCAGGAAGATTGAGTTGGGGTCGGCAGATGACCCGCGACCGACATTCGTCAGCGAGCTACTCTCTGAGGAAAAGGTGGCCGCGTTAAAAGACGTGCTACTACGGCATAAAGACTGCTTCGCGTGGAACTACTCTGAGATGCCAGGATTAGATCCGGAGGTCGCTGTGCATAGATTAGCAATATCCCCAGATATCAAGCCGGTCAAGCAGGCGCTAAGGAGGATGCGACTCGAGCTTGAGATGAGCATCAACGCCGAAGTCAAGAAGTTGATCGATTCCGGATTTATCCAGGAAGTCCAATATCCCGACTGGATTGCCAATATCGTCCCGGTAATGAAGAAGAATGGGACGGTACGCATATGCGTGGATTTTAGGATCTCAATAAAGCCTGTCCAAAGGATGATTTCCCAGTACCGGTAACCGAACTAATGATAGATAACACGTCAACTCACGAGGTTTTCTCCTTTATGGATGGTTCGTCAGGATATAATCAGATAAAGATGCATCCCGAAGACCAGAAGCACACCGCTTTCCGAACCCCTTTGGGTATATTCTGCTACAGGGTCATGCCCTTTGGTCTAAAGAACGCTGGCGCTACCTATCAAAGGGCCATGACAAAGATCTTCGACGACCTCATACATGACATTGTCAAGTGCTATATCGACGACCTCGTAGTGAAGAGCATGTCATATGAAGAGCATCTAGACCACCTGGAGACTGTGTTTCAACGCCTCCGGCAATATAACTTGAAAATGAATCCCCTCAAATGCGCGTTTGGAGTCTCCTCGGGCAAATTCCTGGGATTCATCGTTCGACACCGAGGAATTGAAATAGATCCATCAAAGATTAAAGCGATAATGGAAATGGCTCTGCCAAGAACCCTCAAACAGTTGCGGTCTCTCCAAGGGAAGCTCGCATACATCCGGCGATTTATCGCAAATCTTTCAGGCAAATGCCGCCCCTACAGTCACCTGATGAAGAAGGGAACCCCATTCGTCTGGGATCAAAAATGCCAAGGTGCACTAGACGAGATCAAGCAGTACCTGCAGAACCCGCCGGTGTTAGCTGCGCCGGTCAAGGGAAAACCCCTCATTCTTTATACAACCGCCCTCGAAGGTTCCTTGGGCGCACTATGGGCGCAAGAGAACGATCAGGGGAAAGAGAGAGCACTCTACTACTTAAGTCGAGTTCTACTGGGGGCAGAAAGCAATTACTCTCCCATTGAAAAACATTGCTTGGCATTAATCTTCGCGATAACAAAGCTCAGACACTATGCGTTGGCGCATGAAGTCCGTCTTATTTCAAAAGTGGACCCCCTCAAATACTTGATGTCAAAAGCCATATTGACGGGACGACTCGCTAAATGGGCCCTACTTTTGATGGAGTTCTCGGTAACGTACCAACCTCTCAAGGCGGTGAAAGGCCAGGCCATTGCCGATTTCCTCGCTGAGCACCCGATACCGGCCGATTCTCCTTTGAATTGTGATTTGCCAGACGAGCATGCATTTGATGCGATTAGCAGCAGAAGCACCCGATGGGAACTCTATTTCGATGGAGCGTCCTCCGTAAAGAAACAAAAGCAAGGTATCCCAATGATCAAGTCAGGGATAAGACTCATCTTTGCGACTCCACAAGGAGGGATAATGCGCTTCGCCTTCTCCTTAACAGAGCCGAGGACAAACAATGAAGCTGAATACGAAGCTCTGATAGCAGGCCTCGAACTTGCCATTGACATGGGAATTGAAGACCTCCTCATATACGGGGATTCTCAGCTGGTCGTTAGTCAAGTAAATGGCGACTACCAAACGTGCAAACCGGAGCTGGTGAAGTACGGCGAAAGGGTGCAACAACTATTGACCCAAATTCCCTCCTACACTTTGGAGAACATACCACGCGCAGAAAACAGCAAAGCGGACGCATTGGCTAAGCTTGCTAAAGAACTGGCCGACGAGAACCTCGATGATGTCAGAATCATGGTACAAAGCCGTCGAGTGCTCACCCCCGCAGAAATACCTCCGGAATTATATAAAGAGGGAGCAACTGAGCAGACAACCCTACAAATAAAAGACCAAGAGAAGGCCGAGGACTGGAGGGAAGTCTTCATAGACTACTTTAAGTCCCGCCGAATGCCCAAAGAAGCGTCCTCAAGACATCAGCTCATGAAACGAGCCCTATCTTTCGCTTTCGTCAACAATACTCTATACAAGAGATCGTTTGATTCCCTATGGCTGAGATGCTTAGGATCTGACGAAACAGAAAGAGTCATTCAGGAAGTTCATGACGGACTTTGCGGTTCTCACCAAGCAGGCCCGAAGATGAAGTTAAAGATTAAACGAATGGGCTACTACTGGCCCATGATGATCCAGGACTGCCTCGAGTATGCGAAGCAATGCCACTCATGCCAGATTCATGGAGACTTCATCCACCAACATCCGAATCCGCTACACCCAACGGTGGCCAGCTGGCCATTCGAGATGTGGGGGACTGACATAGTCGGCCCCATTGAGCCGGCATCATCTCGGGGACATCGTTTTATCCTGGCGACAACTGATTACTTCTCCAAATGGGCAGAAGCAGTACCACTGAGGGAAGTGAAGACGAAGAATATCCTCCATTTCTTCAAGACGCACGTCATCTATCGGTTTGGAACCCCACGACGGATTATCTCCGATAACGGGCCAGCCTACAGAAGCCATAAGATTAGCCGCTTCGCGCAACAGCACAATATAGATTGGAGGTATTCTTCAGTTTACAACCCACGAGCTAATGGTCTGGCCGAGGCCTTCAATAAGACCTTGACGAAGATCATAAAAAAGACCGTTTCCCGGAATAAGAGAGACTGGCACGAGAGGCTGCAAGAAGCCCTTTGGGCTTATCGAACTACATTCAAGACGGCCACGAACACGACACCGTACGCATTGGTATTTGGGACGGAGGCAGTGCTCCCCCTCGAGATAGAGTTACCCTCTCTACGAGTGGCAATCCACCACGAGCTGACGGACGAAGAAAATGCTCACCTTCGGCTTGAGGAGCTTGATGCCCTCGACGAAACTCGGCTCATAGCGCAACAACATCTAAAAGTCTACAAAGCAAAGATGACGCGCTCGTACGAGAGATTGACCAGGCTGAGGATATTCCGCCAAGGCGAACTCGTGCTAGTGGTCAAGAGACCTATGATCCCCAATCGTGCCAAACGGGGAAAATTTGAGCCAAACTACGAAGGCCCTTACATCATAGACAAGGTCTACCAGGGTGGAGCCTATCTACTCATGGACATGCACGGTGAACGACCTTTCAGGCCAATAAACGGCCGCTTCTTAAAGAAGTACTACGCCTAATGAGCCATAGCCTGGGTCAATGATAGATGACGACGACTATGTCCGCTCGCTATCTTCCTAGGCTCAGACTTTACAAGCAGCAGCCGGCCTTCCCATAACGACGGACCGAAACGTCCTTAAACTAAAGACGGACCGAAACGTCCTTAAACTAAAGACGGACCAAAACGTCCTTAAACTAAAGACGGACCGAAACGTCCCTAAACTAACAACGGACCGAAACGTCCTTAAACTAGCGACGGACCGAAACGTCCTTAAACTAACGACGGACCGAAACGTCCCTAAACTACTACCGCAGCATCCTCAGGCTGACGAGATAAAAAAAAAAAAGAAAAAAAAAACGGTATGTCCATGAAGCAAGATGGGCACGGATGAAAACCCGAAAGGGCTCCGTGAGTAAAAACAGCAGGACTACCGGCGAGTGTTTGTGAAAACCCGAAAGGGCGCAACCTCGTTAAAAGACACTTATAGGGTTCTCTCGACCTTGTAAGGAGAAATCACCTGCGTGAGATCCTTACGACTCACAAAGGAGCAACACACTTGGGGATCCTCACGATTCCTAAGGAGAAAATACACTTACGAGATCCTCACGACTCGTAAGGAGAATTCTCTTATGAAACCCTCACGGCTCATAAGACTTGAAAGTCTTAAGTTACAGAAACCTGAACCTGTTCTTAAGCAAATCCCCCACAACCTTCGATATTGCCCTACAAGCGGCTCGTACTGACCCTTGTATACAATCCACGGACGTGAATAAACGTTTCCCCAGCAAAGTCCAACCCTTGTAGGTCCTCTCGACCCAAGAGAGAAAGCCCTCTTGTAGGATCCTTACGACTTACAAGAGAACATGCACTTAAGAATCCTCACGATCCTTAAGGAGAAAACACACCTGCAAGATCCTCACGACTTGTAGGGAGAAATACCTTTGTGAGACCCTTACGGCTCATGAAGTCAGAAGCCTTGGTCGACAGGACCCTTAACCCTGTTTGCTGAGCCACCTTTGTTCATCATCGACAAAGGCAAATGATGATTCGCCTCTGGCAAAATTCCAGTTGTAGCGATGCTGATGCCGAAATCAGGTACCTCAGATCCAGGCTGGCAGCGAAAAAGCTAGTGAGCCACGCATGCCTACAAAATAGCCGAAATGATGGGGCAATCGCGACCTTCGCGATATGAAAGCTGAAGTGATAGAGCACCGCGGAGAAGGGAATAAAATAAAAGTAAAATCCTCGCCCTACAGGTGATGTTACATCTACCTCTGGATACAATCCAGGGGCGCCAACAAGAAGGGATCATACTCCTTCCCCAGGTTTCATCACAAGAAGAAGCCAAATCTCGACGGTTCACCAATAGCCTAGAGATCATCTCGACGTTCTTCTCGCGTCAGCAGACACAACATCAAGCTAAGCGGAACGACGGCAACTCCCAGTTCCATGGCTCGGTGGTATACATATCGCCAAACCTCCATCCCGTGAAATGCGGATACAATCAACAAACTTCCTGGTTACGCGGAACGCGGATAATGTCACTCTTTGACCCCGTGGAAAGCATCCAGAGCGGAGCCTAGTCCTCGCCGAGCATGGCAGTGAACCCGTGTGAAGCATCTAGTGCAAAATTCCTGGTTACGCGGAACGCGGATAATGTCACTCTTTGACCCCGTGGAAAGCATCCAGAGCGGAGCCTAGTCCTCGCCGAGCACGGCAGTGAACCCGTGTGAAGCATCTAGTGCAAAATTCCTGGTTACGCGGAACGCGGATAATGTCACTCTTTGACCCCGTGGAAAGCGTCCAGAGCGGAGCCTAGTCCTCGCCTAACGCGGCAGTGAACCCGTGTGAAGCATCTAGTGCAAACTTCCTGGTTACGTGGAACGCGGATAATGTCACTCTTTGACCCCGTGGAAAACGTCCAGAGCAGATCCTGGTCCTCGCAGAGCGTGGCAGTGAACCCATGAGAGGCATCCAGAGCGGAGCCTAGTCCTCGCCTAACGCGGCAGTGAACCCGTGTGAAGCATCTAGTGCAAACTTCCTGGTTACGTGGAACGCGGATAATGTCACTCTTTGACCCCGTGGAAAGCGTCCAGAGCGGAGCCTAGTCCTCGCCTAACGCGGCAGTGAACCCGTGTGAAGCATCTAGTGCAAACTTCCTGGTTACGTGGAATGCGGATAATGTCACTCTTTGACCCCGTGGAAAGCGTCCAGAGCGGAGCCTAGTCCTCGCCTAACGGGGCAGTGAACCCGTGTGAAGCATCTAGTGCAAACTTCCTGGTTACGTGAAACGCGGATAATTTCACTCTCTGACCCCGTGGAAAACGTCCAGAGCGGATCCTGGTCCTCGCAGAGCATGGCAGTGAACCCATGTGAAGCATCCAGAGCGGAGCCTAGTCCTCGCCTAACGCGGCAGTGAACCCGTGTGAAGCATCTAGTGCAAACTTCCTGGTTACGTGGAACGCGGATAATGTCACTCTTTGACCCCGTGGAAAAGGTCCAGAGCGGATCCTGGTCCTCGCAGAGCGTGGCAGTGAACCCATGCGAAGCATCCAGAGCGGAGCCTAGTCCTCGCCTAACGCGGTAGTGAACCCGTGTGAAGCATCTAGTGCAAACTTCCTGGTTACGTGGAACGCGGATAATGTCACTCTTTGACCCCGTGGAAAGCATCCAGAGCGGAGCCTAGTCCTCGCCTAACGCGGCAGTGAACCCGTGTGAAGCATCTAGTGTAAACTTCCTGGTTACGTGGAACGCGGATAATGTCACTCTTTGACCCCGTGGAAAGCGTCCAGAGCGGAGCCTAGTCCTCGCCTAACGCGGCAGTGAACCCGTGTGAAGCATCTAGTGCAAACTTCCTGGTTACATGGAACGCGGATAATGTCACTCTCTGACCCCGTGGAAAACGTCCAGAGCGGATCCTGGTCCTCGCAGAGCATGGCAGTGAACCCATGTGAAGCATCCAGAGCGGAGCCTAGTCCTCGCCTAACGCGGCAGTGAACCCGTGTAAAGCATCTAGTGCAAACTTCCTGGTTACGTGGAACGCGGATAATGTCACTCTCTGACCCCGTGGAAAACGTCCAGAGCGGATCCTGGTCCTCGCAGAGCATGGCAGTGAACCCATGTGAAGCATCCAGAGCGGAGCCTAGTCCTCGCCTAACGCGGCAGTGAACCCGTGTGAAGCATCTAGTGCAAGCTTCCTGGTTACGTGGAACGCGGATAACGTCACTCTTTGACCCCGCAGAAAACGTCCAGAGCAGAGCCTGGTCCTCGCCAAGCACGGCAGTGAACCCGTGTGAAGCATCCAGAGCAAATACCGGACTGTGGAGTCCTTAAAATCCACGGACTGTGGAGTCCTTAAAATCCACGGACTATGACGTCCTTAACCTCGACCGCGATGTCTTAAAACTAACGATCAACCACCCCGATTCCCTACGGATTCTGCCCTGGTTCAAGGGTACATCTCTTCACTCCTTTGATACCTGGCGTTGTAATCCCTCAACGTCTTCAAAGAGGTGACGGGTCCCTATAACCAAACATCGGACTGTGGAGTCCCTAAACCCACGGACTATGAGGTCCTTAACCTTGACCGTGATGTCTTAAAACTAACACTGGACTGTGGAGTCCCTAAACCCACGGACTATGAGGTCCTTAACCTTGACCGTGATGTCTTAAAACTAACATCGGATTGTGGAGTTCCTAAATCCACGGACTATGAGGTCCTTAACCTTGACCGGGATGTCTTAAAACTAACATTGGACTGTGGAGTCCTTAAATCCACGGACTATGAGGTCCTTAACCTTGACCGTGACGTCTTTAAACTACGATACCTTGAGAGAGCCCTGACTCCGTAAAAACACGGATAAGGATGACCACACCCGGCACTTGCAGGACCTCACGACCTGTCAGGAAGAAAAACTCTCTTGTGAGATCCTCACGACTCTCAAGGGAAAACCCGCTTAAGGATCCTCACGATCTTTAAGAAGAACTCACACCTATGGGATCCTCTCGACCTGTAGGGAGAAAAACTCCTTAGGAGACCCTCGTGGCTCATAAAATGTAAAAGCCCTAGGAAGCAGATCTTAACCCTGAATCCTGAGCCATCGCTGTCCTGTAAGGAGATCAAGATAGAATATCCGCAGAACGCATTCAATGAAAAGGAGACACATCATTAAGAGAAAAATTGTATCTTTTATTCATGAACCAAAATACAATCTATGAAGGAAACAAAGAAAGAGATACTCTTATTCATGAGTATGTACAAAAAAGAAAAAAAAGATACAAGTCCTCAAGCCGGTGGCCGGTGTAATAATTTGACCAACTCATCGTTTTGTTGTTGAGCCACGGCTTCATGACGCAGGATCTCCAAAAGACGGGCCTCCGCCTGAGCTTGCTGGGCCTGATATGAAGCAAGCCGGGCTTCAAGCTCTTTTTCAGTGGCCTTGTGAGCCTCAACCCTCTCGCGAGTAAACGTGGCGGCTTTATCAAGAGCCACCACCTCCTTGATGGACTCCTGAAGCACCCGCCAAAGCTCATACGCTTTGTTGGCTTTGGCTGTAAGGCTGGCCTGAAGCTCGCCCGATGCCTTGGAGGCTAGCTCCCTCTCCGAGAACTTGCGGCCAAGTCTCTTCTCGCACGACGTCATGTTGGCCGCATGTCGTGCTATCAGATCTCGTAACTCCGCCTTTGCAGCCACGGCCTCCGAGGAAAGGCGAGAACACTCGAGGGCGTACAGACAAGCCTCCACCTTCCTACAGAACTCCACCCAGACCCGCACCACCTCCTCGCTATGATAAGTAGCGAGAAAAGGGAGGGAGCCGTTAGCTTCAGCGGCGAACGCTTCGGCTGTGGTCGCGCTACCAGCACGGAGCTCCTCAATAAAAGAAGATAGGGAGACAAGACTCAATTGGGCCAAGCGTTCTGAAGCCCGCAGAGCGTAAGGACCGGGCGGCATCACGATGCGCGATTCCAGAGCCATGGAAACTGGCAGGGCTGTTCAAGTTTGGCAAATGTCAGTAAAACACTTAAACGCAGAACGAATGGGACTATAATAAAAATGTCACTCACCGATAGTCATGCAAGTAGGAGCCAAGGGTTCCCCTGGCCTTTCAACGACCTCGACCTCATCGTCGGCTTCCAAAACTATAAGAGACATCAATGTCATTTCGCAAAATAGTAACAATGCTATGGTAAAAAAAATGGCGAATGACGCTAACCTTGCCCAGAGGAAAGGACAATACGCTGAGGGGGGATCGCCTGCGGAGCTGCCATCTCCAATAAACGCTGAAATGATTGACGAGGCGACAGATCCGCGATCGTGGCTGCCAAGCCGCGCAATTCTAGGAAAGATAAAAGAGTTCAGATTATGAAGGGGTTGCTAGATTAAAACGCAGAGGGATACCTTCAACACTCCTCCCGTTTTGAGCCGGGGGGATAGCGGCTTCAACGGTCTCCGCCGTGACCTCAGGCTCCAACAAAGGGAGAGGAATCCTGACTACTTCGCTTCCAGCCCTTGAGCCGGCCTCAGTGAGAGCCATTGAGGTGGCAGCCTCCAAGGGAGCATTCCCCAAAGGAGCAAGCACTCCCGGACCAAGAACCGCCGCTGGAGGTTCTATCATGAGAGGAACAGCCTCATCAGCCCTCTCCACATCCGGCAAAGCTTCATTAAGAATTTCAGCGGGCTTTAGCTTTAACGGGCCAGTAGGGAGCTCCCCCAGCGTCGAAGATTCTGCACGATTCAAATAAAAAATAATGATACATACCCACGAGCATAAATAATCGAAAAGACTACAAAAAGAAGCACAGCGTACCTATACGCAAAGAAGCCCTCAACATGGCTTCTTCAAGCCGCTTCTCCTTCTCAAGGAGATAAGCTCGCCGAGGCTCAAGGGTAGACTCATGACCGCCGGTCCATAAAGAGAGTGCATCAGCTGCGTCTTCTGAAGCGACCTGCTTCAAAGCCCTTTCCCCCCATTCCTCCAAAGGGCCGATAAATCGCCGCCGAATCCACGAAGGGTCTTCGTAAAAAATTACAGCGGGATAAGACTTCTTCGGAACCTTGGCATTATGGGACGGGTCTTTCGAACGCCGTAAGGCCTCAGCCAGTTGTGCAGCCTCCTCGTCAGCCGAACTCGGGAAGAGAAGCCCAGCGTCTGACCCTTGCAAGGTCAAGGGTTCGTCTTCAAGGATAAGCTCAGATTCCACCACAGAATCAAGCGGGGTAGTAGCCACTTTCCTCCGTCGTTTAGACCCAGAGCCGGCCGCTGAAGATGACCGCTTCCTCCCTCGCGAAGCCTTAGGGCGACGCTGGCCCACATCGCCTTCAACGCCCTCGTCCCTGTTACTCTCACTCGGTGCCACAACCAAGGACGACGTCGACGTCGTCGATGCCGCGGGGGGCGGTGCCGCCACCGGCAAAGGTGCTACCACTGGAGCCCGTCTGCCTCGCGATCGAGAACCCAAGGGCATACCAGCGGTCGGAGTAAGGTCTACCCCTGACTCCCCCGGAATGAGGGCCGCGCCAATTTCCCTCAAAGGGAAGCGGACTGGAACCCTCGGTCGCAACTCAACTCTCGAGACCTGAGGAGGGGCGTCATGACCAAGAAGAACCCTTCTTTCTTCAGCAATAATTGGGGTGACCCGATGAAGATACCACCCTGTAAATGCAACCACGCATCGAGGGATGTACTCGGCTTCAGGGGCCATGAAATGAGAGCCGGTGTTCAGCCTCATGAAATGATGAGCGGCATCACGAACAGCATCGAACGAAGGAACTGGAGCGATCATAAAGGCCTCAAAAGGAACACCCTGGTTGTATCCGAGCTGCCGAGCAAATCGATGAGGATTGTACCGCATAAAAAGGGCTGCACTATCCTGGCGAAACACCAAGTAGCCCGGTCTAATTGAATACAAGTGTGTGGCCTCTCGGGGCTTCAGAGAAGGCGCGTTGTCCTTTGACTGGTCCCAAAGTTGCTGAACAGGACCTGAAGGAGAAGACAGAACCCGATCGTTAAAAGCTAACCCGCCGGCGGTGGCGTGAGGGGAAATCAGCACCCGAATAGCCCCAAATTGAGTTGGGTCGGCAGCAGAAGCACCTACCAGTCACATAAGTCGCGGGAAGGTATAGGCGTCGTAAAAAGCGGGCCTTTGATGCATGGCAAAAGACCCCAGCACATGCATTTCGATCCACGACGTGAAGTAATGAAGCGAAAAGTTCACTACGTCCACGCCAGGCGTAGAGGTATTGCCGCAGTACCCAATCCATTATAAAGGTGCGCCAGGGCCGGGATGCCAATGGCCAACCGCGTCCCCTCAGCAATACGATGTGCCGGGTAGATGACCGAGGCTCTCATGAAGCGGCGATGCATGGGGATAACGAACCAACTGAGCCAGACGCTAATAAACCCCACAAAGAACGTCTCCTCGTCCATGCCGGGGACAGCAATGGATTCAAAAGAGATCGGCGATATAATAGGAATGTAATACTGAGGTAGATCTGATTCGTTGGTCGGCAACCTCTTCGGACCAAACCCAAAGGGGTCCCCAATGTTGGCAAACTTTGGGGCTGTCTTCGGTAAAGCGTCCTCACGAATAAAACGAGCAATGAAGCTCTTGAAAGTAACGCCTTGCTCCTCAGACTCGGTGAATAATCGATCAAAAATGCCTAGGGCCCTAATTAAACTAGGGCGCCTGTGTCGAACAGCATTCTCAGCAGATAAGTCGTTAACTGGGGCGGGCTCGGGTTCAAAAACGTACTCGTCAGGGGGCAGCAACTCCTCATACATATTACCTCTTATTGGCAACCCCGAGATGTCATAAAATTCGGCTAAAGAAATCGAAACCTCGCGATCTCCCAGAAGAAAAGTATTAGTGGGAAGATTCCACTGGTTCAAAAACGCTTTGACCCACCAGGCATGCGGGGACTTGTAATGGAATAGCGACGCGTATACGGCCTGATAAAGCCCGACTTTCTGCAATCGCGCCCGATGGGCGGAAAGGATGTAGCGAGCCCAGAGAAGGTAGCCCGTAGGATGCCTGGGAGTGAGCCCTATCTTATAAATCTGCCCCCACGGGTGGGCCTCACCCTGGCAGATGCGCCGTCCCAAGATGTCTATAGCCGGGATCGGATGGTTCGGAATGCCGGTTGTCGAAGGCTCCAGCCTCCCCGTTGGAGTCCAGTTGGGCATTTCCACGGCAAAAGCTGTCCTTGGAGGATCCATTGGTAAAAACGGGAAAGTGGGCTCCATTGGCACCGCGCAAAGAAAACTTCTGCGACCTTGAATAATCTGACTGTACCAAGGTCCCCATTGAAGAAGGTTGGCGCAGTTCGGGTCAAGCGCCCTAATCATTGCCATCGCCTCTTCATCAGACGGTGACTGAGGAAAGGCCGCCCCCGAGCGAGAGAAAGGAAAGCGTGGAGCAGAAGCCATCACACCTGAAACCCAATAAAGGGAGACCGTTAAAAGAAAAGTTAGCGATATATGTTCATGCACGAACATGAAGACTAATTGGAGAAAGCAACAGCAAAGTTTCCTGGGACCATTGGCTACAAAACACATGGGCCCCACAGAATCCGGATGACGGCTCATTAATAATGAGACCAAACAGTTACAATAAAACAAAGGGAACATCCCCATTTAATAAAGAATGATGACCATGCACGTCCCCCCAATGGGATCTGTCTCGGGCTCTACAGTGAACCCAACAAAATCAAAGAAATTAAATTCACACGAAAAGGCATCATTACAAAATCTCCATCGCATTAATGGCAGAAGAACAGCCTCGGGCCAAGAGACCCCAAGGAGCCTCTGGGTGAAGAAATTGAGTTCTTCGTAGGAATTAAATTCCTTATTAGGAAAAAGGAAATTAAATTCCCAGAAATAATTTTGATGGAATTAAAGTCCATGGAGTTGAAACGCTGTCATCATCTCCCCGAAGATCACCTAAACCCTAAGAGATCTACAGTTCGAAGGTTCCCTGTTCTTACGAAAAAACTTGAAGAAAAATGGGTTCGTTACGAAACCCTTAATATGGATTTAAAATCCAAAGAGTCCTTTTAAGGACGAAGGCGTTTCGGCCGTTCAACATTATTACCTGAGGAAAAGGGATCCGTCAACAGAGTTAAACTCTGGAAAATTTTTAAAACAGAGAACTAAGCTCTGGAAGAAGAGAATTAAATTCTCAAAGAAAAGTTCTCAGAGGAAGAAGACGAGCAGAGTGAAGGCTCCTATGAAGAGACAGAGGTATTTATAGAAGGCAATGGAAACGTTTCATCTCCTCAGATCCCTAAATGAATCCAACGGTCACAAAGATGATAGCGTTGCACTCACGTGCAGACACGTGAGAACAACGCTGTGGGGGCATTTGTTTCCTGATTTAAAATCAGGAAAGCTTCTGGGAAAAGCTTCAAAAAGGGGCCACGTGCTTACACGTGACCGGCAGTCACGTGTCGACACGTGACATATAAGGCGGCAGAAAAGCACACATTAGTCCCCTGATCAAGACAAGGAAAAGAGCCTCAGAAGAGGTCACGTGCTCCCACGTGACCAAGGTCACGTGTTGCCACGTGACGTGCAAGACAGCAGATCAGTTCTCCCGTTGAACTAAAGAAAGAGAGTTCAAACAAGGGTCACGTGCTCACACGTGACCAGGGGTCACGTGGTAGCACGTGACATTGAAGCAGCAATCAGAAGACAGAAGCAAGAGAAAGAGGGAGGCTCATTCCAAAAGGGGGTCACGTGTCCGCACGTGACCATGGGTCACGTGGTCACACGTGACCGGCTTTCAAAGCCCATGTTGACGGCAGAATTAAATTCTGAAGGAAATTTGAATCCTTCCAAAGGAAAGTGAGTATCTGGGACCAATCAAATTAAAGATCCAGAGATGATTAAATATCATCTATCTATGGAAAATCTCGGGTTTGGAAAGATTTCCCCCTTAAATCTAACCAAAATAACAAAGGAGAATCTCTGGATTTAAAATCCAATGGTGAATAAAATTCACCCAATAATCCAAAGGTCCAAAACGAATGATGGATGCAAATCAAATCTCTCAGCGAAGATTCATCAAAAACTAATTCATTCGGCTGCTTCTCCTATAAATAGGAGCCAAGAGATAGATAGAGACATACATACAGGCGCAGAGAAAGAAAAAAGGAGGAAAGCTTTGATACTTTGAAAAGACTTGGATCTTCTGCAAAAAAAAACCCTAGGTAAGAAAGGGAAGGCCTTTTGAAAGAAGGAGAATTTAATTCTCAACAGAGTTTAACTCTGATATGTAAAAACAGAAGAACATATTTCTTCTCTCTTTGATGGAGGATCTGCAAAGTGCACATCTCCCCTTAAGATTGAGAATTTAATTCTCAATGGGTTGAGATCCTGCCATGCAGATCCAAAACATAGAGGAGGAGTGCAAGCTCGAGAATTTAATTCTCACAGAACTATAGGAATTTAATTCCTCCAAAATAAAATTAGGGCTCGACCCTATATCATGGGAATTTAATTCCTTCAGAACTAAAAAAGAAATAGGGTTTAACCCTAATTAAAAAACCCAGTTCAGTTGAAACATCGGGAATTTAATTCCCTTAATCATAATTTAACAGAGGATGGAGGTTTAAACTCCTTAAAAAACTTTTATTAGGGTTTAACCCTATTCAGCCCTTCACATAGATGAGGAATTTAATTCCTACAGAAAATTCAGAGTTAAACTCTGTTCCAGAAAAACAAAGTCTTCCTCTAAAAATTTAAAGCTCGAGGAATTTAATTCCTGGAAAAGATTAACAAAGCCTCTAAACAAAATACATGAAGGCAGGGTCACGTGCCACCACGTGACCCCCCCTCAAGAGGTCCACAGAAAGCCCCCTTGAGGCAGCACCCCACGTGACTCACTTGACCCTTGGCAGAAGCTCTAATACATAGGCATTTGAATGCCCATCACGTGATGGCACGTGATGCTCTGAAAGACGCAATAACTTCAGCAGAACAAACGAAGGGAGGGCGCTCTCACGTGCTGCCACGTGACCCTTCTTTCCTTAGTGTTTAACACTAAATTAAAACTCTCAAACCCAGTGTTAAAACACTGTTGGGCCTTAGCATTCAACGCTGATTAAAAAGCTTTATTTGCAGTGTTCAACACTGATCTGTTTTAGTGTTTAACACTAATGCCTTATGGCTGGTGTTTAACACCAATTATCTCTTAGTGTTGAGCACTAACTTATCAACCTCGTTCTCAGTGTTCAACACTGATTGCTCTGAAGTGTTTAACACTAGGCTTTGGCCTAATTGGCTAAAGGGATAGAGGCAAAGCCTCTCCCTCAATGGACCAACAAGAAACCAATATTCCAGACCTGACTGGACTTAGCCCAAGCTGGCCATAAGTCCTCAATTCATGATTAACTGGGCCAGTGGGCTCATAACATAATTAATGGGTCTTAGCCCCAAATTGGGCCAAGGACTATTTAAGCCACTCCGGTTCTAGGGTACATCTCTTCACTCCTTTGATACTTGGCATTGTAATCCCTCAATGTCTTCAAAGAGGTGACGGGTCCCGACGACCACACATTGATATGGACTGTGGGGTCCTTAAACCCATGCCTAATGCAAAATTCCTGGTCACGTGGAATGCGGATAACGTCACTCTTTGACCCCGCGGAAAACGTCCAGAGCGGAGCCTAGTCCTCGCCGAACACGGCAATGAACCCGTGTGAAGCATCTAGTGCAAAATTCCTGGTTACGTGGAACGTGGATAACGTCACTCTTTGACCCCACGGAAAACGCCCAGAGCGGAGCCTGGTCCTCGCCAAGCACGGCAGTGAATCCGTGTGAAGCATCCAGAGCACATACCGGACTGTGGAGTCCTTAAACCCATGGACTATGACGTCCTTAACCTTGACCGAGATGTCTTAAAACTAACGGTGGACCGCAATGTCCTTAAACTACCCATGGACCGCAATGTCCTTAAACTACCCATGGACCGCAACGTCCTTAAACTACCCGTGGACCGCAATGTCCTTAAACTAGAACAATAGAGCCCCATATGCTCTTTTGTTGGATCTAAACGGTCCTATTTAAGTTGATCTTAGCCTCAAAAATGGCTAACGCATCCTTAAACCTCCAAGCAGACTGGACTATGAATCCCCCTAATTAACTCTGGCTCGAGGGTACATCTCTGAACCCCTTTGACACCCGTCGTTGTAATCCTTCAACGTCGTCAGAGAGGTGATGGGTCCCGACGGCCACGCATACGATGGACCACTACGTCCCTAAACTGGAACATTAGAGTCCAAACACTCTTTTGTCGGATCTAAACGATCCCGTTAAGTTGATCTTAGTCACAAAGTTAGACTAACGTATCCTTAACAAACGTTTGAGTTGATCTTAGCCTCAAGTATGGCTGACGTATCCTCAAACCAAACCCCCAACCCCAAATTTAAGATAATGCGGATTTGGACTAGTCCACGCCCTACGGGCGACGACATAACTCGGTCTCCGTAAACAATCCACGGGCAATAAAAAACGAAATAAACACCCACGACACGAAGTGACCATCTGGAGAAGGAGAAAGTTGTTACCGCGATGCGGTAGCGTAATTAACTGCAGGGGCTTGCGCCTGCAGGGAAGAGCGTCCCCACAATCAAAAACCCCTCAAACGAGGGGGAATCTGACGAAGTCTGCTACATCGGCCGCATCCGTCTAAATCTTCGATACACAGGTGCCATAGATCGACTTGGCATCTTCGGAGAGGTGGACGGATAGCACCAATTAGCATCTGCCCCGAACCTCAGCGCACAAGACATCGCAGTCTTGTGCGCGTGTCCGTTCGGAGGGGAACAATGAGAGCGAGCACCACACGGTCCACCGGTGCCTGAGGAAACCCTCCCTCCGAGCGAACAAACGGAAAAGACAAATTGGCAGACATGTTTCCTGCAAAAAGACAAACATTAGCCGTCAGTATTATAATTCCAACGCTCAACATTTAAAATTTTTATACCATACCGCAATACAGTGGATAAGGGGACCAAAAGGGGGCCCATAAAATCTGGACGACGGTACATCATTTAATAAGACAGCCCCATCATTGGATGAGACTGTCAATTAATGAAAAGATCCCCAAGAGAATATCCTCATTGATGGAAAATCCCTAGAGACAAGGAGAAAATCTCCTCTTTTAGAGCAAAGCTCTGTCACAGAGTGACATTTGTCAAACTCTGGTCTCAAGGGAATAAAAATTTCTCTAAAGAGAGCCTAGCCCTATACTAATGATGGAAAATCCATCAAAAAGAAAACTTCAACTCTTAAAGATTAAAAATTTAGGATTTTAAAGATCAATGAAAACTTTTAGGATTTCTCCATTTTCAGATCAGAAAAGATCTACATTTGATCTATGAGCAAAGCTCTGTTCATGAGTTAAAACCCATGAACAAGATCTATGTAGATCTATGAACTTTCCAGAGCAAGGCTCTGCTGATGAAACCCCAAAAAGGGTTTTAGATCAAAGATCTATAAGAGCAAGGCTCTATTAATCAACTTTAATTTAATTTAATTATTATACCTAAGATGGTTTCAAGTTCTGAACTCTGGAGTTCTTGTGAAAAAGCAAGAGTAAGGCTCTAAAATTCTTAAACAAGAGCAAGGCTCTGAAAATCAAGATTCTTAAAAGTGGTAAAAAATTACCAAGGACCAAGGGTCCTATTTATAGGCGCCTGCGTCCCTTCAGCTCACCCCTTGATCCAACGATCAGGAGTTTGCCACCGCTGCACTCATGTGTGCGCCACGTGAGCACAACGGTGGGGGGGCATTTGTTTCCCCCAATCAGAGCAAGGCTCTGTTTGAATTTCAAAATTCAAAATTCGAAGCAACGCTTCAGATTCAATGCGCTGCGCGCAACGCGCCACGTGTCAAAAGCTGATACGGCAGCGCAGCGCCCAAGGCAGTGCGCCCAATCAGAGCAAAGCTCTATTTTAAGTAAAATTAAAGGAAGCAATGCTTCAGTTGCGCTGCGCGACACGTGTCAGCGCAGATGCGCTAGCGCGGTTGCGCTGCGCTGTGCGCTGCGCGACACATGTCACGCGCTAAGGCATCTGCGCCAAACAGAATTAAAATTCTAAAGAAATCTTTTCTGTTCTTGTTAAAACAATAAGATTTTCTTCTGTAAAACAGAAGCCCTTGGATCAAAGATCCAACGGTGGGGAAAATTCCCCAAATCACTCAGAGAAAGATCTCTTTAACAAATTTAACTAATTTATGGGCACTATAAAAGAGACCCCAGACCTCAATTCAAATCATCAACATTTTCTAAAAAAAAGAGAGCTCTGAAGAACTCCTCAAGAACAAAAAAGGTAAAAACCTTTAGCGAAAGAGAAAGTTCTCTTATGAACAGATCATAGATCTAAAAAGAAGATCAATGATCTTTAATAAAAAACAAAAAAATTAAATAGTGCTTTGCACTTATGAACCATTGGTTCTTTAAGATCAAGAAAAATAAAAAACACTTGTTTTCTTTGATCTAAATTAGATCAAGAAACCAAGTAGTGCTTTGCACTTATGAACCATTGGTTCTAGAATATAAAATATTCTCAAGTTAATAGTGTCTTGCACTTGCAAAACTGCACTGTTGGGCTCCTGGGTTGGCGCAAACCACCAGAGAGAGCCACGTGTCAGCATCTGAACCAATTGCGCTATGCGCTTTTGAAACAGAGCCTTGCTCTCTGAAACTGGCGCAATTCACCACAGCACACCACGTGTCAGCAGCGCAAGCGCAGCGCACTAGAATAGCGCTGTTGTGCTTGCGCTCGCCAGAGCATGACACATGTCATCACCATATGAGCTTGCGCTCATTACTTGGCGCAAAGTGCCAGACAAAGGCACTGCATTGCTTACAAAAGGGCCAAGCCCAATTAAAGAAGGCCTAACAGGCCTAATAAAATGCAATGCATTATTTTAAAAAGGGCAGAGCCCAAACCAAAACAGATGCTCTGCATCATAAATAAAGGGACAGAGCCCAAATCAAAAAGGCCTAGAAGGCCAGAATAAAATGCAGTGCATTATTAAATATGGGCAAAGCCCTAGCACGGGCCTAATAGGCCAAAGATCAAGAAAAATGTTGAATATTCTCAACGGGACTTAGCCCAATCATGGCCGTAAGTCCCCAAATTAAATTGACTGAGCAAGAATGCTCTCCTAAATCAATTTACGACTGGTTCGAGGGTACATCTCCGAACTCCTCTGACACCTGTCGTTGTAATCCTTCAACGACGTCAGAGAGGTGACGGGTCCCAACGACCATACACTATACGGACTGCGGGGTCCTTAAACTCGTGGACCGAAACGTCCTTAAACTAATATCGGACCGAAACGTCCTTAAACTAATATCGGACCGAAACGTTCCTAAACTAATATCGGACCGAAACGTCCTTAAACTAATATCGGACCGAAACGTTCCTAAACTAATATCGGACCGAAACGTCCCTAAACTAATGACGGACCACCCCGTCCCTAAACTGGCGATGGACCACCCCGTCCCTAAACTGGCGATGGACCATCCCGTCCCTAAACTGGCGATGGACCACCACGTCCCTAAACTGGAACACAGACCACCACGTCTCTAAACTGGAACATGGACCACCACGTCCCTAAACTAGAATATGGACCACCACGTCCCTAAACTGGAGCATGGACCGCAACGTCCCTAAACTACCTATGGACCACTACGTCCCTAAACTGGAACAATAGACCCTCCAAATGCTCTTTTGCCGGATCTAAACGATCCCGTTTAAGTCGATCTTAGCCCCAAACACGGCTAACGTATCCTTAAACATTCAAATGGACTATAAAATTCTAAATCAACTCTGGTTCGAGGGTACATCTCCGAGCTCCTCTGACACATGTCGTTGTAATCCTTCAACGACGTCAGAGAGGTGACGAGTCCTAACGGCCATATATTAAATGGATTATCACGTTAAGTTGATCTTAGTCTCAAATAGGACTAACGTATCCTTAACGAACGTTTAAGTTGATCTTAGCCGCAACACGGCTAATGCATCCTTAAACTAAAAACACCAAACCCAAATCTAAGTAAATACGGATTTGGACTAATCCACGTCCTACGGGCGACGGCATTACTCAGTCTCCGTATACAATCCACGGGCAACCACAAATAAAACAAACATACACAACACGAAGTGAAATTCTGGAGAAGGAGAAAGTTGTTACCGCGATGCGGTAGCGTAATTAACTGCAGGGGCTTGCGCCTGCAGGGAAGTGCGTCCCCACAATCAAAAACCCCTCTAGCGAGGGGGAATCTGATGAAGTCTGCTACATCGGCCGCATCCGTCTAAACCTCCGATACACGGGGCCATAAATCAACTTAGCATCTTCGGGGAGGTAGACGGATAAAACCATATAGCATCTGCCCCGAATCTCAGGCAAGACGTCTTCACGTCGTCGCCGTCTTTCGGAGGGGAACGGTACTGATTAAATTTAGTTGACGATACAGTCTAAGAAGTTTACTGGATTTGGAGTTCATTTGTGAACTGGGTCCCATCAGATATCTAGATATATTCTAAGACAGGTATTGCTTATTTCGGGAGATGGTTTTCTCCGCGAACTTGAGATTAAAAGAGACATAGAAAGAACCATCAGAGCGGATCCACTCACTGAGGCTATTTCTCGAACGCAATAGTTTCACAAACGAGCTTTGTGAAACTGATTAGTAGAGGAGTTGGGTGTTCGGTATCACACGGGCTGTGAGTATGCGACACCGCAATAATTAGCCTTAAGTGCAAGTAGGAGATTGTTGGCTATAGTGCCCTCAAGTCAATTATTGGATCACATGCACGCGATTGCAATGATTGATGGAGGACCTATACTGGTAGAACAGTCTTACTCGAGATGATAGTATACTATCTGGTTTATCTTTATCATCGTGTACATGCTTCAGGTGATATTACATATCACTATTACACGTTGATAGAGCCCATAGGATTTTTGCTTGACTACCAGCAGTATGATGGCGATCATATACGCGAGAGTTGGGTAGTCTATAAACACATCCTTAAAGTGTCCCTAGTCATGGGAGTTTCGAGACTGGGCATCGATACTCCGTGAGTAGACTAGTGTATACGGATCGAGACCCCGACGAGGGGCAGTGGCTAGTCTTACAAGCCATTGGTGTCAATTGGTTCACCTAAGATAGTATACATGTGCTCATTGGGTTATGAGTACACCGGACGGACTCGCAGGGGCACTGCTGATTGGTATTATACCTATCGTTAGGAGCAGTTCCCAGGTGACATGAGTACTGCTTAGTCCTTTGACTTGACACTGCTAGTTTGCCTCAAGTGTGTTCCCACTGTTCTTTGATTGCTACCCTACCACGGCTCAAAGGAGTTGTGCAAACATGTAGTAGTTGGGTGCAGTCCCGAAGCACTTGGAGGCAGTGGCGGTTAGATAGGATTCGTCTCTCCCGATATTGGGGTTGATATCGCGCTGTATTTAGGAGAGCCATTATACAAAGTCCTTGGCCAAGGCAAGTGAGATTTACTGGTAGGTATTCCCGTAGTTTCTCAGGTGTTCTGGGCCACACTCCGACACGACTTATACCGCTATTGGGGTCTGACGTTTACCATCCCCCTAGGTCCGATATGCGATACTCATAAATGAACAGACCGGACTGTACGGAGATTGTCACAGATAGGCTCAGTAGGGTTTCAGGATGAGTTCGCTCATCAGCCTCCCTTTTGGTCAATACATGGGTAGCCGTTACGTACAACTAGTACCACTGACGTGCTTGTGGTTAAACCCACTGACAGCGTATTGATGAGTCTTTAGAGTCCTCCATAGAAAGTTTCCCAAGTTCGAGCGAAACGTTGTAGAGGCCGTATGGTTTTATGGCAGGGTTCGATCATATACGTGCACTCGTGCACGGATCATGATCGGACGGATCATACTAGTGGGCATTGGTTTAAGCCGGATCCTAGTATTAGATTTTTTGGATAGCTTTCGTCTCATTGCATTCGTATTCAGTCAGAATGCGGATGCAGGTATGTATATACATGTGAGGGGTATTCTTGTGATCCGTCACGAGTTTACTTTAGAAGATGCCATTCTATTTCTTGATTTAAACTTTTGTTTTAAAGTTTATTAAGTGGAAATTGTGAGTGCTACTCATGATCAAGAGCATTAAATGTGGCATGTGCTTTATTGGTGACTCGTAGTGTGTTATTATCATGTCTCGAAATATTAGCTCGTGACCAGCACTTAAATCACGTAACGTCTAAAGGCGTAACGTAATTCAAGTAAGCTGAAACCCAGAAATCTAAACCTTTTTAAGAAAATAAAGGAGGTGAAGTTTTGAAATAAAGGTATAATGAAATCAAGTTTTCTTAATGCATAGAAAAGGAACATGAATGATGCAAGTAAAATTTATTAGTATGAAAACATGTTTCGTCCTTTTCAAAAATTTGGGCAACACCTCCTTTGTATATTTTGATCCAAAACCACAAATACACAACAAGAATAATGGCATCCCCAAGCGGGAGCTAGCTCTTAGCCAACCGGCGGATCACAACCACGCAAGCAGTATAAGTATGTATACGACGCCCAACGGCGAAGTTCACCACAAAAGGTAAACAAATAAGCAAGACATCAAAACCACAAGTTGCGGAAATAACCTCGCTCTAAGTCTCGCAACCACAAATCTCACTAAGTCTCATTACTTATACAAATACTAATTTTGATTGATGGAGTTAACTAGATACAATATGAAATATAGATACAAGAGTGGGTACGATACAAATGTCCCACCTACCAATGAAAAACACCCGAATGCAACTATGTGCCAGCGAAGCCGCTCCTGATCCAAGCGGTCAACCTGCAAGAACTGTGGCACAACGGAGGTGAGTTGCCAACTCGTGAGTAGAAAAATATCAACAGATAGAAATCGAATAAACGACGACTCCTAGGTCAACTGTATCATAAAAGTAATACTAAGATATCTAGGGTGACCGGGTCATCATATGTGCCAACAATGTAATCAAGGTCTATCTGTATGTGGATATCGTCCAACAATATAAACAATGTATGTATGCATGTGGATCTCGTCCAACCATAAAATCAATGTCTGTATGCGCTTAAATATCATAAAAGAGTGTGAATGAAAGTATGAGGATATAAATCAACGGTGTCCTTCGCGACATATCAAAATCATGGAACCTGGGTGTCCAACATCGACACCCGAAAACATCATGAAACCCGTGTCCAGCATCGACACGTAAATCCTCATATCTCGGGCTCCGTCAGTCCGGATCGGCCCATATCATCTCTCTACTCCGGTCGGTATCCTCCGGATATCCGCCGAGCCCAAATACTATCACCGGTGGGTAGTAGTCCCTCTGCCAGGCCCACTGTCTACTGCACAGCATCCCTTTCTTGCCCCGGGGTACCATACCGGGTCCACCATGTACCCGCAATCGGCCTCATCCAGCTTCTCGAATCAGGTTTCACATGTCACACATCTCAGAACCGAGAAAACGCATGGTGGACGCACTGAAATATCATATCAAGAGAAACCGGGTTTTTAAAACAATACATACTTTCTTTTAAAATGACCACGGTTCTCAAATCCAGAAATCTCATGAAAACAGCATATCTCAATGCGTAAAATCATAAAGCATGATGTATACGACATATGATAGAAATGTAAGCATATCTGTATATCATGCAACATGGAACAGTGATGTATCATATTAAGGGAAAACCGCTCCTTTAAATGATTCCAGTTTTGAAAATATGTCCTGCGGTTCCCAATATCTCCAAAGTCAAATGCAACATCGTATAAAGGTGCATAGGTAACTATAGCAAGT
Organism: Agapanthus africanus; assembly: GCA_030015575.1. Lineage (NCBI taxonomy): Eukaryota > Viridiplantae > Streptophyta > Magnoliopsida > Asparagales > Amaryllidaceae > Agapanthus > Agapanthus africanus. Next base: position 708,307,785 of record JASDDO010000022.1, read on the forward strand.
AAATTATGCAAAGAGTCATATCATGATGCAGCAATCCTACTGTGTAGTAGCATGGCAATTATCGATGATGAAGTGTGTGAGCCGGCAATCTGTGTGCGTGTAACATACGCATCATCGATAATGGTGTAAGTGTACTAGTACAGGTATAAGTAATGCAATGCGAATAACATGAATGCAGCATAAGGTAAATCACATGCAAATTCTGACAGGTACACGTATCTAATATGACCGAGTCGGTGAATCTATCAATCGGCATCCAGGCTCACAACATCACGTACGGTATAATCCATCGTACGGCATCCTCTAGTCAAGAGTATGGATCAATCATCAAGTCAAACTCATCACGTACGGAAAATTATCGTACGGCGGCATTAAACCAATAGAGATCCTATCATCCTATATGACAAATGAGGGGTACAGACCTAACGTCTCGTACGGCAATCTCTCATGATTCACAACATGTATAAATATATCTATATACCTATTTCCCAGGTCACATCCACAATAATCTCATATCAGGGGACCGGCAAGGTATCAATCATCTCAATCGACTCGCATCTGTATACCATCATATCATCAAATCATCATATCACGTCTTATGTTCTTTCCATCGTATTCATATCCTACATGAAGTCAATTTTACCTATACCATCTACCCTTACTATAAGCATACGTATCTAATCTAACATACACGTCCGAACCATACAATCAGTTTTTAAAAGAAGCAATCGTAGTTTTGAAAGTAGGGGTTACAGTGTTTTTAAGGAAAAGATATCATTTGAAAATCCGTAACATCCCTCAAGGTATTTATTAAAAGATGCATACGATTCTTCAGTTTGGAAATAGGTATGGTTCGGATGACACGTCTACGTCGGCTATCTAGTCTCATAGTACCCTAAACGGCAATATCATCAATTATCATCCTCAAGTCCCGTCATCACATACTAGCCGTATCATATCGCTTCTAACTATCCTTTAGTTTCAATTATGGTTCTCTAACTAACTTTTAACTCTATCTATTTTTCTATTAAAGGTTTCTTTAACCATTTACTATGAATCGATTTCCATCAAAGACTTGCGGGGGTGCTATACGCCATCCACCCGACTTTCCCCGTGGATATAGATCCACTCACCTTGCTCCTTGCTTGCCGAAGTCGATGACACCACGCTCCGTGTCTCGGAATCCATGATAGGGTACCTACAACCAATACACAATCGCAAAAGCTTATAAAAATCAAGTCGGAAAAACCAAAACGGCACAAGTTTCGCTCATAGGTTAAAACCTATAGCTTCGCGTGCAAAACACGACTAAAAATCCTAGTCGTTGACGTTCAAACGCCACACGACCAAATACAAATCCCAATATCAAAACCAAGCATCCCAAAATATGGAAAACATAGCCAAAAGCACCCCAATGTGCTCCCAGATTTTACCCTAGATGAATTTAGCCAATTTTGCATATGTAAAAGGTCTAGTGTACTGGAGATGGAGCTATAAAACAAGCACGAATCAAAACCAACCCAGCCTGGTTGCAATTTGCGGCCAAACTGAATAAATCTGCGGCCTGGGCTTTGGGTTAGGGGCTCGGGTCTTTAGGGTATGCTACATACTGCCTGCACATCTCTCTGTATTTGCTAAATAATTCCTAGTGCCCCCAGGTGATAGCAGATCACAAAATACCAACACAACTTCCCGATATCGACAAATCTAAAGATCGTGTTTTGGGGTTTGGTCATTGTTCCAGGTCAAGAATTGGTTTCTAGGGTCTTATAACAGCCAATAGGTATCCCCCAATCCACACAACACTCAAACCACTCTCTAGAATTTTCCAAGTTCGCAAATCCACATCTTAAACCCATTTCTAACTAACTAGAATATAAAGAAACTTAAAACTATCTAAATGGTAGAAATTATACCTCATGGATGCAACTCAAGAAAAACCTTAGTTTGCCAATGTTGTCAAAATCCTACTTTTCTTGGTCTATTGTGTAGAGGAGAAGGAGGGGATCAACTTTTGTGAAGGGAGTATAGGGTTTAGGTGAATGTTTGGAGGTGGATCTTGGGGTAGAGGTGGAGGGGAGTGAGTTGAGGAAGATGAAGAAAGAAAATAATGGGGGAAATGAAGTAACATGGCTGCCCTCTCTCTCTCCTCCTCTTATTCTCACCCACTCTCTCATCTATTTACCCTTTTACCCCTTTCTCTTTTCTTTTCTCTTTTCTTTTAAAACCAAACCATAAAATACCCAAAACAACACAAGAAAACAATATATAACCAAAATGCAACATGACATGGTGCACCAGCCATGGAAAACTGTAGAAACACGGATTTTGCTTAATTGCGATTAGAAGTGCACTAATTGGGTTTTCATTTAAACTGCATATAATAAATCTTAAAAATGCCAAATCCTTTAAATATATTTTTAAATGAATAAATCATTTTAATTTCCATTTATTTCACAATTATTGGTATGTATTTATACCCTTTTTCGAAAACCTCAATTTCGCAAATCGGCAGTTTTCGAAAAATATATTATTTTAATATTAAATTCGAAAAATAATATTTTATATTTTCTGAAATGTTACAGTTTTCTTGTGCCATAACCATTTTCTTGATTGATTTGTAGTGTGAGATAAGATGTGAAGAGAGAGAGGACAACCACTAGAGGTGGGGGTTTTGCTCTTGAGATTATTATTAGAGCTCTCACATTTTATCTCACAAGAATAAGAAATGCCACTTTCTTCTCTAGCTTCATTTTGTGCTCACAACTTCCTCTCCCATGGCTTCTTCTTCAACCTCCATCCATACCATCTCATGTGTTGAGAATCCATGGATGTATTGAGACAAAATTATCACACGTATTCTCTACTTCATCTTGGACATGTCGGCTAGCAAACTTTATGTCCGAGTTGCTTCGGTTTTGAAGCGGGAGCCCGTAAAAATATTCCTTGATGTGGTGTCACTTCGACGAGGAGACCGGAGATCGAGCTTGATCGGAGATGCCGCGAGGAGCTAAGGATGGTGGCTAAAGACCGAAAGATACGGATCGATTGATATAAACATTCTAACTTCTTTGTAGTTAGCTAGTATAGGGTTAATGGAACGATCCGGGTAAAAGTCTGCATTAGCGCCAATTTATAAAAAAATTTGTTCCACGTTTGGTCTCGGATTGACGGCCGGGACGCTACCGTAGACTTACAGGGCTTTCTCCAGCCCGACTTAGAAGTAGTGAAGGTGTCCCAGGTCAAGTACCCAAGCGCGCTCAAAGAGTAGCCGACCTAAGTCTAGCTCTGCCCTCCATACCTCGGCCCTGAGGTAAGGGGTAGAGGAAAAACACCGGTCCACCTACGCTTCGAAAAACAAACAAGGATGTTCGATGTTCTGTAATCACGAGCACAGAAAGGTCTTTAAGCTAAAGAAAATTTATTAAGAATTTATTAGGAGGTATTCTCGTCTCCTCAGTCTTACAGAGCAAAGGAAAAAGCATATAATCCCTAACTATTACAATAAAGGGGGAAGTGGATTAAGAAAACATTGACGATGAAACTCAGAGGAGAGTTTCTCCAGCCGAGCCCAAGCGGCCTCCGCCCTCTCCCTCTGTCGGTATTCATGGACCCTAGAAGCTACGGATTTGCCGGGGGCTCCCGCCGCCGAACACGACGCTACAACCAACCTCTGCTGGAAACATTCGAGAAAAATATCCGTTGAGAGATCCTGCCTGCTCTTCGAGATCAGACCCAGCTCGTGGGCCGTGGGCATCTTGTCGAACGCTTCCTCCTTTGCCTGCGGGGACAAGGACTTGTAAAGACCTGGGGAAGACCTCCATATCACATAAATAAGCACCTGCACGAGAGAAGATCGACGGGGTAATATACGCCCACAATGACCTTCTAGAAGACCTATCACGGTCTCATACGTCACCTCGGAACAATCAAGTCCATAGAAATACACGTCATCTTGAGATACGATGTCTCGGATGATGTACGTGTTGCCCGTCATCAGGAAGAGACAAAACGGCTAGAAGGAAATCAACGTGGATGCCTGAAGGGGGCCATGCCTTCGCTATTTATAGCCTCAACAAAAGTCTTCCAACGACCGAAATCTTCCCACGCCACAGTGCAAATCACAGAGTATCGCATCTTCCCGATAAGGCGCGGCCACGTGGCGTCCGATTACTGGCCTGCTCCTTCCTATGTGGGTCAAAGAAGGTTGAACGATATCTCTAAGAAATCCCAAGAATCAAGAAGGCCAAGATATGGAAGCCATCATCATGAGGCGGCCGAGTAGTTTCCTGCTCAGCTCATCCGCGGGGGGCAGCTTCCTGCCCGGCTACGCTGTGGATCCAAAGCCCTCATCACGAGGCGACCGAGTAGTTTCCTGCTCGGCTCATCCACGGGAGGCAGCTTCCTGCCCGGCTACGCTGCGGATCCGAAGCCCTCATCACTAGACGGACGAGTAGTTTCCTGCTCGACTCATCCACGGGGGGCAGCTTTGTGCCCGGCTACGCTGTGGATCCTAAGCCCTCATCATGAGGCGACCAAGTAGTTTCCTGCTCGGCTTATTCGCGGGGGGCAGCTTCCTGCCCGGCTATGCTGTGGATCCGAAGCCCTCATCACGAGGCGACCGAGTAGTTTCCTACTCGGCTCATCCGCGGGGGGCAGCTTCCTGCCAGGCTATGCTGCGGATCCGAAGCCCTCATCACGAGGCGGTCGAGTAGATTCCTGCTCGTCTCATCCGTGGGGGGAAGCTTCCTGCCCGGCTACGCTGCGGATCTGAAGCCTTCATCATGAAGCGGCCAAGTAGTTTCCTGCTCGGCTCATCCAAGACCGAGTTTAGAAGACGCAGATCTACTTATACTTGGTGTTCGTTCGTTCGTATATCGCGCTCGCTCACCTTGACTCCAGGGTGAGGAGGGATGCGTCGCGCTCGCCCATCACCTCAACTCTGGGGCGAGGAGGGACGCGATCTATTTATACTTGGCGTTCATTCGTTCATATATCACGCTCGCTCACCTGGACGCCGGGGTGAGGAGGGACGCGTCGCGCTCGCTAGTTACCTTGACCCCGGGGTGAGGAGGGACGCCGATCTACTTATACTTGGCTTTTTTTGTTCGTATATCGAACTCGCTTGTCACTTCGACTGTGGGGCGAGGAGGGACGCTGGTCTGCCTGTACTTGGCGATTGTTCGTTCGTATGTCACGCCCGCTCGTCACTCGACTCTATATATATTTGGCGTTCGCAAGACACCGGCCTATCTACACTTGCAAAAGTAAAAACATTGCATAGGCGAGCTAAAAATTTGTTTCATTGATATTCCGAGTTATGTATATGTTGTTATGGGCTCCCCAGCCTTACAAGATGGCTGGAGACTTACAAAAATTTAATAACAAAAAGAGGGTTTCTCAAGTTGCCTTCTTGGCTGCCACTTCCCCCTGCTCAGCGCCTTCGCCCGCCACCTCTTGCCTGCTCGGCGCTGCCTCCTTGGGGCACTACCTCGGCAAGGGGATAGCTTTCACGAAACTCCCGGTCGTCGATCCCAGGCATAGCTTCCTTGACGACGTCGAGAGCATTGTGCCACCCGACGGCCGTGAAGGCGGTAAGGTCGACGTAGAATTGGTAGGAAGCCTTGTACTCCTCCACGGCTTTTTCCGTCCTGCCCTCGGCATGCTTCGCCGGCTCTTGGGCCGCCCGAGCATCCCTTTTGAATGAGTCCCTCCGTCTCTTCATGACGTCATAGAGCCCATTGACCTCCTCCATCTTGGCCTGAATAGCCCGGTTAGATTCAGTCAGGAGTCGATAAGACTCCTTCAACTTGGCGACCGTCAGACCCTCCGCAACCAATCTCGAGTCTAGGGAGGCCGTCTTATCCTCCACCCGTTTCAGCTGGGCGAGGAGCTCTTCCTCACACGAGGAAGAATCACCGACCTTCTTCATTGCTAGGGCCACCTCCTCGGCCTCTATGGCGGCAAGAAGGGCGCGATGCTGGAGGACCTGCGGAAAACACGAACCATTTTAGGAACTAAACAGAGAAAAAAATACTTGGAGAAATTTTAGAAAAGTTACCAACCTGAACGGCCTCCTGAGCTATCGCCGCCACTTGGGCCTTCAGGGTACCTTGGGGAATCTTGTCCCCCACCGCCTTCATCATATTCACCAGTAAACTGTCGGCCACAGAGATCCCCGAAGGCACCTCGATGCAGAAGTCGCCCTCCTGCACCTGTATCCCGGTCGGGGTGGCCGGGAAACCACTCTCTTCTGGCTCTTATGTGGAGACTCGGCAGATGGCGGCACCTCTGTTCTAGCCCAGGGCACCAAATCCCGGGTATGCTTCTGCCCTCCTCCACGGCGTTCCTCCGGGACGGGAGGGGCTATGGGGACCCTGGCGGAAGGGGCTTGCCGGGGAACCATGCTCGGTGCGGGTCAGGATGAGCTAAACCCACCGCTTTTCCTCCGCTGCGCCTTGGCGGTCTTGGCAGTCATGATCTTCGAGCGATCCATTGGCTTTGCGAAATATACATAAGAAAAAGAGGGAAGGGGTCAGCAACTAAAACGGCAAAATCATGCTAGAATTATGCTAAGTCTAAATTGGTCGGCGAAGCCCTAACTTACCCCCGAAACGCACGGGACTGAGTTCCGCCCAGCTCAAAGCCTGCTCGAAAAGCAGGACATTGGCCCGCTGGATCGGTTCCCACTGCGACACCACCCTCGCCTCTGGAGCACTCAACTATTTGTCCCTAGGGCAATCGGCCCAATGCCATTTGGTGGGCATGTGCCAATCCTCTTCCTCCGGAGGCCCGACAAAGACAAACTTTTTATTCCATTCATGGATGGAAGAAGGGATGGCCATTACCCCAGACCCGGCCGTCCTACCCTTATGTTTTTTGAAAGAAAGGTACACCCAGCTCGATTCGTCCTTACTGGTACCAGGGTGGTTTTTATAACAAAGAAAGGAGAGGAGAAGACTCAATTCGAAAGAGATCCGATCAATCTTTAACGGACCAGAAACCCGAGGAAAATTATCCACGAGTTCGGCGCTAGCTGGCCCGGAAATAGACGGAAGCAATAGAGTACGACGCAAACTTCGGGCGAGAAGGGCAAACGCATTCCTGCCCGGAACGCTTCCAGGTACAGAGCAATTTCATTGCCCTGCATCTGGTCTGCCCATTCACCCTCCCTGGCTAGACGAAGCGAATAGCCAAAGGGAATATGGAAGCGAGCCCGGATATCGGAAAGCTCGTCCAAGCGATTCAACATCAAGGGCGTATAGCGAGTATTTTCGATGCGCACTTTAGGGGCCCTCTTCGCCGCCCGACGATGAAGTACAAGGGCTTCCCCCCTCGGGGGTGAGCCCGACGCAGAAGACGAAGATGAGGAGGAAGAAGAACTTCCTTGGCTATCGGAAGCCGAGAAGGAAGAAGACCCACTGGACTCGGCTTCAGAAGCTGAAGCCTCATCGCCTGACTCAACCCCAACTACATCAATGGACACTTCAGAAAAAGACATCTAACCTAATTCAAGGAAGGATTGGCCGAAGAAGGGTTTTTGGCTGAAGGTCCGACCTAAGCAAAAGTGTGCCGGGCAATTTTCAGATGGCAGGAAACGACTATGGCAAAATGTCTGCCAAGGGATGGCCTCCCATATTTATACACTCGACAAAAAACCATCCAACGGCCCAAATCCGTCCCCGCTGAAATGAAGCGTTGCACCTAACAGCCACGAGGACTCCACGTGGCGATCGACCATTAGACACCTCCCCCTCACTCGGATTCAACTGACGACCCATCGCGTCCCGCCACCCCCACGAGGACGCGTGGCACGAAATCCGACAGACCGAACGAGCGAAGTGGCGTCCTCTTTACAGCGCAATCATTTTGCCGATCCGCTGATGTCACCAAAGATATGCGCGGTAATGAAGGCGCTTCGTGAGTCGCCACGTGGATCCAGGAATCTGAGAGGCGTAGCCGCCAAACGTCGCCTCATCCTCAGACAACCCATTACGAAGAATCCTCGACGCCGAGCTGAATTATTGAAGATCGGGATGATGGCCACTCTCGGCCAGGCCAACAAATTGGTTAGAACGAGAGTAGGAGGCTAGTGATGATACCCGTAAGTAGGAATTCCCCAGATCATGACACGTGGCAGGTGATATGTCATCCACGTGAGCCCACTAGATTCCTGGGGGCTACAGAGCTGGAATAAATATGATGCATAGGGGACATTCCTTGGCGCCACGCCTCCGAGATTGCACCCGACCTCTTAGAAGACCTTCCCGGAGTACGTTCCCCCTTCTGCTGATCGTCAGCCAATAGCTCATCTCCGAGCTATCCTATAACTGGGACTCCTAAGCTCACTTGCTCGTCTCCAAGCTATTCTATATTTGAGATTCCTCAGCGTCCCTATTTGGCCGGGAGCACAGAGCCCGAACGCCCCCGCAATGGCTCCGTGTATCTCGCCACGACGAGATCTCTACCGTTCCACGTCCTGCATCCTATGCTAGCGTACCTCACCATTGATGGGCGTATCCCACCATCAACGCGAACGTGATGCAGGGGCGTAACGGACGGAGAGAGTCTTGCATCGACTTGCTCCATGCGACCGCTATATAAACCCCTCTTCCAGACGACTCAGGTAACACGAATTGAATCCAATATGCCATTACTCTGTCTCAATATTCCCCGGTACTTGATCGTCGGAGGGTCTTACGGCGGCTTCCCACCGCGGGACTTCTTTTGCAGGTAGCTCGGTGCTAACAACCCATTGAGATCTACACGCTCGATCTTCCACAACAAATCTCAGCCGTTCAACCCCGCTGGCCGCAAGATCGACGGAGGACAGCATTTGAGAAAGATTCCGACCTCCATCAGCCGGCACATGGAAAATTTTTCCTCGGATTGGATCTCGCCAACCAAATTAACAAGGTTCATTTTTTTTGACTAGAAGAAAAGGCAAAAAGCCCTCCTGTTTCATTAAAGGCTTATTTCTTATAAACATCCATGTGGTTTGGCCTAATTCATAAGTCTATTTGAGCTTTTTTACTTACCATATGGAAATGAGTCATATATAATGCACATGCACCTATTTTTGTACTTTAATTCCGATCTACGCATAGAATTCACCGCACTTTAGCCTGTCCTACAAATCTAAAAATCTCTAAAGAAAAATTGGGATGATTGTGATTTAATTTGAGAAAGAAGATAATATATAGAGGACCACATAGGAGAGGGGGAAACAAAAATAGGGTCACGTGCATTACACGTGACCCACTTCCCTTGATTTATCAAAAGACTTGATATAATTAGAGTAGAAGGGATCAATTAGGTAACGGAATTAAAATACATGGGGCATATGATAAGGAAAAAGGCTCAAGTAGGTTTTAGAAATTAGGCCAAACCACAAGGGCGTTTTCAAGAAATAAATCTTTATGATAAGAAATTCTTTTTAAAAAAGTCTTGTTTTCTTTATAAAAATTTCTAAAATAGAGAAGAGGGCATCAGCTACAGAATTTTTGTAAATTTAGTAGTATCCATATGAGTTTGCATTATAATAGTATAAAGATAACCATTCTATCAATATTGATCATTATCTCCTATTTTTTCGATTTTTCTTAGGAACCACCGAAGGCAAGTAAATGATCTAAAACAGTGCAAGAAATTTGAAAAGGTTCTTTTCCTTATTGATTCTATTTTTTATTAGGGATGCAAGTCGGTTTGGGTTTGAGCCGAAGATCTCCTTTGATGAGCGTTACAACTACTACCATTTTATTGATATTGATTAGTCTTTCTTATTATTAATTATTTTTTTAACTGCTTAAGGTAGAGTGATGACCTATATTGTCTCAAGAGACAATTGTTTCCTCGTCTCTCTAACCATAACTTTTATTACATTTCAAATGGATTTAAAAATCAAATGATTGATTGAAAACAATTTTAATGTAATGAGCTTCAACAATGTTTAAGATAAATACCATAAACTTTATAAATTGCAAGTAATTATAATCGACATTAAAAAATTGCAAATTAAGAAAAAACATCAAACTTTCAAGGATGTTCAATTTAATTCACAATAGCCAGAAATAATGAATAGGTAAAGAAAACAGCAAAAAAACTGAAAGCTTATGATATTTATCAGGCTATTGCGTTCGTGATATGTATAATTTATCATGTTTATCTCTACCAAATTAATACAAAGGGAGAGAGGCTCTTGAAATTGAGATTGCATAATGGTTCTCTAGAAGAAAAAAAATTCATGATTTTTAAAAAGAAAAATTAAAAATTAAAAGATCATAACCAACTTTAGAGGTCTTCTTAAATCTTTAAATATCTTTGCTTGCGTCCCCAAATCGGTTGCTGACTTAGTTGTTAAAAATATATAAAAACCTTTTCCATAATCGTACATACATAAAGAAGTGCATTAATGTGTAGAATAGCAGTAATATTTTGATGAAAAGGTCTAATATATAATGAAATTTTAATAAAATAGACCAAAATCATGTTGGATAATACCAAAAAACATGTAGCAATAGATCAGTTGGTATGGACACTTCGAACCCTAAAACCCCAAGAGCCCCAAGAGGAGAAGTGGCCACGAATTAACATTTTCGGGACAAATTCATGGGTCCCCTGAATGTGTGTGCTGTGTACTTGTGTGTGTGGGTGTGTTGTGTGTGCTATGCGCATAGGCCAAGGGTGGCCAAAAAAAAAAATTTACTCCCATGTCAGGCTGTCTAAATCCACAAGACGCAATTTTGTATCCACATGAAGCCCTAAAACCCCCAAAACCAGGTACGCCAAACTAGCTTTCAAACTCCCGCTCACATCCCATGCAACAAAACTACCACTTCCTCTCTCACCTCAATCCAACTCCTCCCTTCCTCTCCTCTGATCCTCCTCCTCATCGCGGACGCCTCTTCCCATTCCCCTTCCTCTGTGTAAATATTCGATAACATCACATACGTTTTCGCCTTTCCGTTATCTGGTTGCAACATTCTTTTCGCAGATGACTTCACCATCTCCAACTCCCCATGAATCGTACAAGCCCCTAACAATGCACCCCAAATTGACTCATCGGGCTCGAACGGCATAGTTTCTATCAACTCATAAGCCTCCTTTACTCTCCCGGCTCGTCCTAGGATATCGACTACACAACCGTAAACTTCCATATCGGGGTTCACATTGTATTTACTATCCATTTGGTTCAAGCATTTCAATCCGTCATCGATGAGTCCTGCATGACTGCACGCACTCAACAAGCCTAAGAATACCACAGAATCAGGCTGTATCTTTGCTCTGATTATTTCTTGAAACAATTCTACCGCTCCGTTCGCATAGCCATTGAATCCCGTAGCCAAACATCATCCAAGTGTATGAAAATAAATCTTTCCGGCGCATTTCATTAAAAATTTCCATGAAATGGGCGATGGAACCACACTTTGTGTACATGTTGATGAGTGCATTGGATATTTGTTGATTTTGCGAATAGCCTCTTGGGATAATGGCTGCATGGACTTGTTGGCCGCAGTTGAGGAGGGCAAGGTGAGCACAAGCTGAGATGATGCTAGTGAAAGTGAAGCAGTTTGGTTCGATGGATTTGGAGCTCATTTCTTGCAGCACAGCGAAGGACTCTTGGGGGCTAAAACGAGCCCAGCGATCATCGTGTTCCAAGTGATTATGTCTTTCACTTGCATTTGGACGAAGTATTCTTTAGCCTGTGAGATGCAATGGCATTTAAAATACATGTCAGTGAGAGAATTGCTGACGGGTAGATTGGCTTCGTGCCCGGATTTAACAGTGGCGGCATGGATTTGCTGACCGAGTTTTAAGTCGGAGATTGAAGCACAAGCGTGGATCGCTACGGATGAAGTGAATGGATTCGATTCAACCCCCTCCTGTATTGTATCCAAGCAGTTGTATTGGAGCCATAAACAATTTCAACTATGCCATAAATCTAATCCCAACCATTGGTATCCAAGCCCATGTTTCGTAAAACGCGCAGAACTATATTCCAGTACCTGAATCATCCTTTGGAACATGCGAACCGCGCCCGATCCGTCCCCCACCGCATACAAGTCGTGATCATACTTGTCTCTCCATCCCTTCAAACACCTCCCTTGCCTCTCCAACCCCGTACCTTCCCATCGCGGCATACGCATCAACCAACCCATTCACCATGTACGGGCCCTGTCAACCCCCACTCTCACCGCCTCCCCATGCACCACACGTGGGCTCGACTCCATCCCCTTGCATGCCTTGATGGTGCTTGATATCGTGTAAGCGTTGAGGCTCACATTGTGATGAAGCATGGATTTGAACATGAGAAGTGCATTGGTGTATTGGGCATTGCATGTGTAGCACGAGACCATTGAGGTCCAAACGACGATGTCTCTTTTCGGCATTTCGTCAAACACTCGGCGGCGTGCCGCCGAGACCGTGCTTTGATCGGATAAGGATTTGATGAGGTTTGCTCAGGAACTTAGAGAACGGGTTGAGTTTGGATTGTGTTTTGCTGTAGAGGTTTTGTGACGGGGCTTTGTGAGTGGGTTGTTCAATTTTTTGGAAAGTGTAGGAGATTGAATTGTTTGGAGAGATGATCTGGGCATTTTGCACGAGTCTGGCCCCTCTCTTGATTGAATGAATGCAACAAAGAATTTAGTAACATGCCCTAAGCTTGCATGCTTTTATAATTCAAAAATGGATGGATAGTAAAAAGAGATTTTGATGGCAAGAAACTTGAGCAAGTTGCATGGTTGAACTGTTGAACATTTGAACTTGTAACGTCCTGTTACAATTCTCACATCTTAGCAAAAGCATTTTAAAAATTGTCAAATATTAATTTTTCCATTGTTACCAGCTATGTGATATTAATCAGACACAAAAGAAGGGTTTACAGAAATTTTTTTGGGTAATGTGATGCATAGAGTGCCTTTTTATTTTTATTTCTACTTTTTGTGTGTGTTTTGTTGTTTTTTGTCCTTCTTTATTTATTTTTTCCTTTTTTTTGGCGGGGTGGGGGGATGCTAGGACAGTGCTGCTGGAAAAAGTACTTCTATTTTTAGAAGATGGCAAATGGAAGGGAACATGGGGAAGAAGGGCATGGATTTGCGGTAGGGCCCACTACCCCCCTTCCCATGACAAATGGACCGATTAGAATTTGAATTAAAATGGCACAAATATATAACAAATACAAATACAGAACAACCAGCTGAAATTTAAAATTAAAGCTTAGAAGGCTAATGCAATTTATAAACTTCTTGTAGATGTGTTTATCGATCATACATTTATTTTGTGTATTCTTGAAGGGAGAAAAAGAAAAACTAACACCACTTAAAAATAATAACAAGCTAATTAGTAAAATAGAAAATAAAATTGATATGCCACAAGAAACATCTAAGTAAGAAAAATCTTTACCCACACAAGCGCACGATATGGTGGACCAACAGCTATTGAACTCCAAAGAGATGCTTACCCTGTTTGATGACCAAACTCGCTACTAACACTATAACAGGAACATGAAATAACATAGCATTCAAGAAGTTGCGCTCTCAAAGAAAAGAACTACCAAACTTGCACACAAACTATAGCAAACACATTAAGAAGAAGATATACCTCTTCTTCTTATTCGTCGCGATGGCTTCTCTCGTCCTATTCTTGAAGGCCCTATTGAAGAGAGAACAACGCTACAACACTGCGACAATGGCGCGAATCGAAGCGCATGAAGAAATCTTATCTGGGGGATTTGTAAGCAAGCAAAACCCTAGCCAAGGAACGGCCACCACCTAAACCGGTTACTCTGGCGAAAAAGTACCATGGAAAATAGCCGATAGTTCTGTTTGGCATTGACAGCACCAACAGAAGCCGAAATGCCAAAAGATCTTTCAACAAACACGAAAGCTTACATCCCTCAAGCAACTTTACTAGCAACAATCAGTATATCTACACAATTATTACAGGCTCTCTGATCTCATCTTCATATGAATTAGTTGTAGATACAGTGGCAAAAAAAAACACTAGCACTCTGTCGCTCGCATCAGTGCCGATCGCATATCAATAGGAAAAGAAAGATGTACATTATCGTCAAAAAATCCTTGTCGCTGAAAAGAAGGGTCCCCGACTGTAAAATGAATCCTATGTTTAAATGTAATTTCTTTTCCTGACCAAAAACACTATTTGACGACCTGAGATCGCGCATAGAGGCGAGAGCACTTGGTCCGTGAGGTTTTCCTCAGGCCACATACACAAAACTCAAGAAGTTCGAGATCTTCCTCCATTGTTAAAATGGAAGCCATCTCAGGATGTTCCAGAAGCATCTTGGATGTCAAGAATCCAGCGATAGTCCACGTTTGATGAAGACGTGACTGCTTCCCAATGAATCTTCCGTTTCTGGAGTCGTAGTATTCTGGCCACTTGTCATTTGAAAGTCTCTTCTCGGCTAAAGAAATGGCTCGCTCTGCTAGTTCGGGCTTGCCCATCTTAATGCACGCCAATGTGAACTGTGAATGTTGCGAAAGTGAAAAGAATTAGATTTGATGTTTGGAGATTTTATGGTGGGGGGGGGGGGGGAGGAATAAGTTGAAATCAAAAATACCTGCCATAGTAGTGTAGGCCAAGATCCGCCATTATGGTATGACCAAGGTCTGAAAGAAACAAGAAAAGCATACTTCATGTGAGATGAAACTTCTTAATCCCAGTTCTAAACAAGTGGCAACATTTATTCTTGGCCAGTTTCAATTAGTATGGGAAATTCCCACACAATTCATCTCTGAAATGAAGAAATGGAGTATTAGTCAGCGGAATAGTCCAATGGAATTACTTACTATCCAACGGATCCCTGGGAGTAATCCCTAAGAATTTTATTCTATAAAAGGGCTACTTGTAAATTACTCCTCAAGCTGCTGTTCATGTTTGTGGTCCCTAAAGCATTTATCTCGCTATTGCTCACAAAAATGTTTGATGTAAGATCTAGAATATATGAAGTTAGCTGAATTTATAGCTACTTGTTTGTTGGAGCCTAATGGTTTGTATACGCCCCCAAGGCAAGATTTCTAAAGGTAGCCTAGCTCTTCAAGGTTTACTTTACCTAGACTTGATCCATTGAAAATGCAAACTATTTCACATTTGTCAACCTTCAAATGACTCAAACTTGTTATTGTCCAGGTATCTACAGCATAGTTATATGATTAACTCAGCACTATTTGCATATAAATGGAAAACAAACACAGTAGTGTGCGACTGTGAGTAACTGACGTGTTCTTTGGATCACTGCCAGTAATTATCCGCCATTCTTCATACTCCAGAGCTGGGTAGCAAATTTTCAAAGGCATATTCGCCACAAGATCATCCCATTTATCTTCAAAAAGACTAAGAATTCCCTCAGCTTGCCTTGGAGTAGTAAGAGATGAGACTATCGCCCACAAATTCCCAAGTGAAAAGAACCTAAAGTCCATGTGAGCAGGCTGCAGATTGCCAATGAGGTAACCACCTTTTTCAGGGATCCAATCGACTAGCCAAGATGGAATTTGATCAGGATAGATATTGAATTTGTTAATAGCATCATGGGAATATTCTTCGGTTTTGTAGCGATATATCTCGTTAATCTTCTTCATATCAACCCAGTAGTACTCTCTGATGTGGAACGAAAGTGCGCTGAGCCTGTTGTTAATAGCACGCACCAAGTCCTTAGATACGTCGTTGATTGTGATCATTTCACGAGCGCAGCGAAGAGCCGAGTAAAATAGAGCCTGAGGAAGTTGCTTGTTCAATAAACATAAACAGCCCGGTTTTCGAAATTTGTTAAGAAGAAAAAACAAATCATTATAATATAATAAGAAACCTATTAAGCCCTGTTTAGCTTTTGGGATTATGATAACCAGAGTTATTTTTCAACCCGAGGTATCGGTAATGAAAACTGGAGTTGAACTAATCATAACAAAATAAGAAATCTACATAGCCCGGTTTAGATTTGGGGGGGGGGGGTGTTATGATGATGAGAGTTATTTCTCAACCAGAGGTATCGGTAAAGAAAGCTGGAGTTTGCATGTCCCTGCTGCACTTAAAAAGCTACTGCCTTCATTCATCTAAGAGTAAATTACATAAACACCATTGGACTTTCTTCGGTTTTAGCAAACACGATTAAACCTTACAGATTGCTTAATACACCCTTGAGCTTTGTGGATTAAAAATTTGCATAAAACACCATTGAGAAATTGTGTTAAGCACAATGCGGTGGTGATATTGTATTTTTCATAGTTCAATGGAGTTTATGTAAAAACAGAGAGTTCTATAATGTTTTTACCATTTATCTTATAGAGTGTTGTTTGCCATTAGAGTTATCCCAACTCTGCTTCTTCTCTTTCTTTGACATTTTGATAGATGGTGATTGAGTACATTCTTGATAACTCCAGTTACCTCAACTTTTAAGTTGAGACAATTCTGGTTATCTAAACTTCAAAATCAATGCCAAACAAGGTAGCGTTATATAAAACAAGAGTGAACCCAAATCCAAGGCGGGTTGGATTCCGAGAAAATCCAGATGGCAGAAAATTAGTCCAAAAACCAATTTCACAACATCCAAACAACAAGAAATATGTGTACCAACACAAAGCCCTGTGTGTGCATCTACTTACCCTTTTGGGACAAAAGGGCTTCTAAAATAAGTTTGCTCCAGTAAATAAAGTTTGTATGGCCATTGAGATAGAGAAATTCCCAAAAAGCTGTAGCTTACTTGGATCTCAAGGGGATGCCCATGAATTCCCATCCTTCGATCTATCATGCAAGATCCATCGGTGACTAACAGGGAAGGGAACATGTCAAACCCATCAGATAAACATAAGTTCAGGATCAACTTGATGCCTGTTTGCACATCCACTCTTTCTTGCAGCGCATAGTCACCAGTAACCTTTCCATAAGCTCTCAGTAATACAATCCACCACAACCCTGCCAGCATCAATAAGAATTAGAAATTTGTAAGAACTGATAGCATTCCATAGATACATTTTACACCAAGTAATGCAGTAGGTTATTATAACCCTAAGGGTAGGTCAAAGGGTTTGTTGATTGGCGCCAAGTCAGCTTTAGCGCAACCTGATACAGGCTGGTCCGAACAGACCTGATTATTAAAGGGTAATGTTTCCTGGAACGATCCCAATCTGCATACATAACTTGAAGATGACCAGGCTCACCCAATTATGAAATTATTAATTTTTTTATGCATACAGCTAAATACTTAAATAGCTTCTAAATAACTTATACCAAGACCCAGTAAAGGTTACAAGAACTTGAGATGGTTACTTTGAGAGGATGGATATCTATGAGATCATGAATTCGAATCTCGATTGATATAGTGGTTTGAAAGTTCGATTTTTGATTGGTAAGGGTGCTAAATGAAATAAAAAAGCAATTTTACAATTCCCCATGAATGAGTTTGATGTAGTTAATCCAAAAAATTATTCTTGCTTAACGTATAACTCCATATAATATAGATTTTTTACAGGTTACTCACCGGAATCAACTGGTGCGACACGCCCAATGGCTGATTCTCCAAAATCAGGATCCAAAATCTCCTCAAAAGCTTCATTGCTTCCGTCCAAAGGAACCGTTCTTACTTTAAAACTTGCTGGCATTAGCCCTTGGCCAGGACTGTAGCAATCCACGGTCTTCTCCCAACTCTGGTCATCAAATAGAATAATAAGAAAAAGGTATATGGATTCTAGAAACTATAAGGATCGATTATTTCGCAGCCTAAACCAGTAGTTCTCTAAGGATCAAAAGAGTAAAGGGTTTAGAATCATATAGCACTGTGTGTTTGGGAGGACTACAGTACTAAGCACTTAACATCATGTTGTACTACCCTTTTTTTATGTCTTCATTTGAAAAAAAAAAGGGAAACGACGACGAAAACTATATCTAAATGTGTAAGAAAGGGGAGGGGGGGCTCAGGACGAGACCTTGTAAAACTATGTGGATGGGTATATGAGATTAAAGAAGGGATATTTCAAGTAGAAATGTGGACAGAAGAATTAGATTCTAAACTGCCAAGTACCAATTTGACAAAATTGGAAATTAAGCAATAAAATTTGACCAAGATTATGAAAAAGAATGAAAGATAAAGACATTAATTGCCACTTATAATACATACAATTGGTGCTCCATTACTTGGAATCAATCATTCGTCACACCCATGAGATCCATATGATCTACTACTAAGGATGTAAACCATCCGAGCTGACTCCCAATCCGTATCCGATTTTTATCAAATACAAATACTAATTTTCATTTTCGATGACTATCTACTTGATATACATATGGTAACACGTGTATCGTTTCAGTATCCTATATCGAAAATAGTAATGTTTGACTTTACCCAATATAATTTTTCTAGGTTTTTTTTCCAAATAGGATGTTTAGATATTAAAATTAGTAAAATTGTGTAGTTTAAATTATAATTATCAGAATAGGACGGTTTGAAGCGGGGTCGGTTAGAAGGCGGGTTCATGGAACCCGCCGCTGACATTTAAAAAAATGAAGAGCGGATTCTTAAAACCCGCCCTGCTTAAAAGCCTCACCCCACCCCACGCCTCCCACACCTCCACCCCCACCCCACCCCCACGCCTACCCACCCCTGAAGAGAGCGGGAGGGCGGGTTTCTAGAACCCGCCCTCTATTTTAGGGGTCGGGTTCTGGGGACCCGCCTAAAAAATTTAAAATTATAAAATCAAAATAATTTAAAATTTAAAATAAAAATATTATTAAATTAAAAAAATAAATTCTTAAAATGGGTTCCAAAAACCGCACATGCCGGATAGAGCTGGTTCCAAAAATCCGTCCTCGTACAAATATTGGAGAATAAGATTGTTGTTATTGTTAGGGATAAGTGTTATTACCGTTTATATATAAGTCGGGTTTGGATAGAGCAGATCAATCTTATCTAATATTTGTTCAATCTTATCCAATATTTGTTTTTGGAAGTCGGGTTTTTGGAAACCATCCTATCTAGCATACAGTGAAGGGCGGGTTCTTGAAACCGATTTACTAGTATTCCGGTTAAAGATGAAATTATTTTTTTAATTTAATAACATTTTTAATTTTAATTTTTAATTCTGGAATTTTAAAATAAAATTTTGGGAGGGCGGGTTTTGAGAACCCACCCTCTCCTTAATAAAGGAGAGGGCGGGTTCAACCCGCCCTCTCTTATGAGGGGTGGGCGGGTTCTGGGAACCCGCCCTCCCCATGGAAAGGGGGAGGGGGGAGGGTGGGTTCCTCGAACCCGCCCTCCATGGGTGGGGGTGGGATGGACTGCGGTGTGGTGTGGTGTGGTGTGGGTGGGGTGGGACGGTGCATGTGAGTAGGGCAGGTTCTGAGAATCCGCCCTTCATTTTGTAAATATCAATAGCGGGTTCCTGGAACCCTCCTTATAACAGTATCATCCCAAAGCATCATATTCTGATAATTATAATTTAAACTACCATATTTTACTAATTTTAATATCTAATCACCCTACTTCGAAAAAAAACCATTTTTCTAATAGCACTAGTTACAAAAGAAATCCGGGAACGAAAAAGGTAAAAGAAAAACCTAGCAAATTGAGTATAACAAACACACACATCAATTTGTCGACATCGTAACCAAAATTGGCAAAGAGTTGATTTTTAACCTGCAGCTGCAACGTATGCAACAAGAAATTGCGAACGATCTCGCTCTCCCCCTTCAACATGAAGGCAATCGCCGAGGGCACGAAATCCCTAATGAAGACCTGGTCGTAGTTCAGCTTCTCGTTCGCCGCCGCCGCGTCGTCGGCCGCCACCGTCCCCACGGGGCTCCCGCAGTAGCTCACCACTGCCTTGTTCAGCAGCCGCCACGCCTCCTTCTCTATCTCCGATTTGCCATCCGATCTCCCCAAATTCACATCTTTGCCGCTCACTCCCTTTTCCTCTACCTCTACCTCTACCTCTACCTCTTCTTCGCGCTGCTGCCGCTGGTTATCGCGCTCGACTCGATTGACGACGAGGGGATTTACGGGATTGCCACTGATGAAGAAATTGTCGAACGAGGGTTTCTCGCTGCCGGCGATTGGCTCGATCGAGGTCGAGAAGCGGCGGAGGTGGATGGGGTTGATTACGGAAATGCCCTCGCGGTGGGGTTTTGTGAGGATTTGCCGGAGCAGGAGGCGGCGGCAAGATCGCAGGGCGGCGACGGCCATGGCGGAGGGGGTGGAAAGTAATAAAAATGAAAGGTGAGGGGGTTGGATGTGATTATGCAGGGGGTGAGTTGAGAAAGAAGATGGAGTAGAAAGGGGGTTTTTGGGAAAAAGGAGATTTGAGGGAGTGGGATTGGGAAAGAAGAAAAAGGATTAATTGGAGGTGGGAGTTTGGTTGGAAAAGTGTAGAAGCGCAAGCAGCAAGCACTAAACTCGGACTTCAATCCGTATGCGTATTCTTTATTTCTTCATCCAAAAATAATAATAATAATAATAAAAACTCGGGCTTCAAAGGGATGATCCAAACATGAAGGAGACTGCAAAACGAGGTTGCTTGCTGAATTATCAAACTCAGCCCCCTTATCAGAACAGAAGGTTCCTTCCGGCCCGGGACCGACGCCCTTCAAGAGAGAAATGGTGTCTAGTAGGTTACTATAGGCTTCGTTGGGCCCAATAATATCACAAGGATTTCTATTATAGAAATTCTGAATTCAGCCTAATATTTTACTTGTTCGAGAATAATAAATCTTAAGTAGGCCATATATACAACTGGACATTTTCCCATGGCCCAATTGCCTCATAGGCTTCATTAGTAGGCCCAATGTCCCAAAACTAATATTTCCACGTAACAAAGCAACAACCTCACCTATTATGCTCTATATATCCACAAGAAACAACGTGTCTCACCAAAAGCCTCACATAGATTGCTACGACTTTTTTTTTCTTACAACAGCCAGGAAAACTTACTCGGCATAATTGGTTGTAAATCCCCCCTTGCCATTGCAAGTGGGAGATTTCGAACTCAAGACCTTCCAACAAATGGAGGAGTGTCATTGCCGCTCGACAAAGACTCTTTGGCGATTGCTACAATTCTGAGGCAAGAAATGAACAAGACCCCATCAGGTGTTTATACATGATTAGAATGTGATGAGGCTAGATATCGGCGTTTCCCCAAATCATGACACGTGGCAGATGACGTGTCTCGGGGCTTATGAGAAAGGATCAAGATTGGTACGTTGGAAGCATACCCCGGGCCTTCGACCCGAGGATGTCCCCGACCTTCGGTGGCCTTCCAAACCACCCCTACGATCACCTTACAAACGACCATCGGCTCGTCTTGGAGCCTTCCCGCACGCTGAGTTCCCTCGGCCCTCCAGCTCGCCTCCAAGCTATCGCATATCCAAGATGCCTCGGCCTCTCGCTCGTTCCTGAGCCTCCCGCCGAGCTTATCTTCCTTGGTCTCACCGACCGACCCACAGCACCGATCACAGGCGCCTCCGCCACGGCTCCGCGAATCTCGCTAGACGCGAGATATCCGCCGCCCATGATCCCGCGTTCCACGCCATCACGATCCCCCATTAACGAGCATATCTCATCATTAATGGAGAATCCCGCCTATCACACGGGCGTAACGCCAGGAGCGTAACAGCCGGCGTGAATCTCGCGCCCGCCTGCCCATAGCTGTCATTATATAAACCCCTTTCTCAGACGACTCAGGTAAGCCATTTTTCACCCCAATGGGTCGTTACTCTACCAAAATACCCCGTCTAACTTGATCGTCGGAGGGTTCTCGGTGGCACAACCACCCCGGGACTTCCTTGCAGGTAGCTTGACCTCAACCACATAAAGCCCATTGAGATCCACACGCTCCAGGAGGCAACCTCCATCTCAATCTCAGCCATCCATCAGCGCTCGCTGCAGATCAACGGAAGGTAACATCTGAAGGAGATCCAGAGATCCATCTGTTGGCACCGTCTGTGGGAAACGTTAGTTCCACTCAACGAAAGTTCATCTTTCGATCTCGACTTCATGGCGAGCGGTCACCGCGACGATCCAAGCACCAGCCGTCGCCCTCCCCGCAATGGTGACGAGGGAGAATCCCCTCCTCCCCCAAATGCCATTCACGCCCTATTCGCTTGGATAGATCAGCTCGCGTCCGTCGTGGATGCACTCGTCCGTGTCCAAACGGCCGGGCAAGCTCCCCAGGTCGCCGCTCCCCAACCTCGGGACCGGGACCCTTACAGAGGGAGAGAAGGCTCTGCCTGCGTCGGCACGACCGAACACCGCCTCGCTGTTTCCGGCGGCCGCAGATCCCCAGGGCCAACCAATTCAATGACCCGCTGGACGCCGCACAGCTCAACGCCGAGGTCTTTCGCCAGAGCACCTCGCCCCGAGGCCCATCGTGCCCCTGTCCCTCCCGAGGAGGTGTCGGTCAGCTCGCCTGCACCCAGGCATGACCGGCACCCCCTCCCTCGATGGGGTGGCACAGACAGGACTCACTACAGTGGCTCAAAGACGACCTCACCGGAGGATCTGAGGAACCTCATCGAACGGAACCGGGGCCGTGGCCAGGCACAGGTCTCCGGCAAAAGAGGCCAAAAATCGGAGTATGCCGAATCATCGGGATACCACGACCGACTCGACGCCCTTGAAAAGAAGATCGAAGGCATGCATTGGGAAAGTCGTCCTTCAAACGATGGGGCTAAATATGCCGCCGACTCGCTCACGAAGCCCTTCACCAAAGAGCTACTCGCCGTCCACATCTCCTCCAGGAACAAGCCCCCGAAGGTCTCACTCTTCGACGGGAAGTCCGACCCGAAGGACCATTTGGACGCGTCCACAGCCGGAATGAGTTTCCAGGACTGTTCCGACGTCGCACAATGCCGCACTTTCCCCGACACTCTCATCCGCTCCGGACGAGACTGGTTCCGAGGACTCGCACCACGCTTAATCTCTACCTTCAATGAGCTGGCCACACAATTCCTCGGCCACTTCGTCAGGAACAGACGGCAGAAGCGGACCGTTGACCATCTCTTCACTATAAAGAGCGGGGACAAAGAATCCTTTAAAGGATACTTCACCCGCTTCTACAACGCCCTCCTTGAGGTCCCAGAACACCGGGACGAGACGATCATTACAACCTTTAGGTCAGGTCTTAGGCACAAGGAGTGGCTACGCTCATTTGAATTAGCGCAACCTAAGACCATGGCCGAGGTAAAGGCCTGGACCGAACGTGAGATCCAGCTCGAATACGAGGTGAACGCCAATCTGCCCCGGACAGAGCAAACCGATCAGAAGAAAAGGGCCAGGGAGAAGAAAAAGAAGATTGAGCGGCCGAAGCCCTACTCCCCTAAGTTTCAGGAGTACACTCCGCTCGACGTCTCCCAGACGGTACTATTGGAGGAGGCTAAGGGCGAGAGGTTCATCAAACTCCCCCCAATCTCGATTAGGGCGGGAAAGCGCACCCGGGGCCCCTACTGCGGTTTCCACAGGTTTTTGGGCCACTCTATCGAGAACTGCAAGCAACTCCGAGATTACATCGAGAAGTTAATCCGCTCGGGGCACCTGGCGATGTACTTACGAGACAAGCGGCAAGCCGACCGTGAGCAGGAGCACCATCCCCCTCCCAGCGAATTGAAAATTGGCCAAATCATGGTCATATCAGCGGGGGGTACGGCGAAGACCGACGAGACGAGGCATCCCTCACCGATCGAGGGACTGGCGGCCACCCGAGGAAGAAGGCCAAATAAGCCGAGCCAATCATTTTTACCGACGAGGACCTCCATGGCATATCCCTGCCTCACAATGACCCCCTGGTGATCACAGCTCGGGTCCACCGCTACGAAGTGCAGAGGATGTTGGTCGACTCGGGAAGCTCGGCAGACATTCTCTTTTATGACTGCTTTTTGCGAATGGGACTCACCCCGTTGGACCTAAGGCCGACCGCCCACGTCCTGTCAAGGTTCACTAACCACTCCATACCTGCGGAAGGGGTGATCACCCTCCAATTTAACATCAGGGAGGCGGGCCGTACACGCACCATGCCTGTGGAGTTTATCGTCGCAAGGATCCCATCGGCCTACAACGTCCTCCTCGGTCGCCAAACCCTGAACTCCCTCCGGGCCCAGATATCGACCTACCACCTAGCGATGAAGTTCCCGCTCGACCAAGGCGGGATAGGTCGGGCCTATGGGGACCAACAAACCGCAAATGTTTGCTTCACTGCAAAATCTACGTCTGAGCGGCCAGACAATGACCTTGAGTGCGAGAATGATATCAAGGGTTCTCTAGACACTCGAGACGAGTAAAAAGAGGTCCGAAGTACCCCGGTAGAGCCACTGGCAGAGGTCCCCTATGTAGGGTGTTTTTCGTCACCCCATTGAGATGGGAATATGCGCACGCTTGTCGGGCGTACTACAGACTCCCCCGCCTAGGGTAGGATGGGGTTTATTGATTGTGGGGATCCGAATCTCCGGTAGCCGCGGACTAAGCTGCCGTTAATTACCCCTCGTCTTTGGAGCGAGAGAATCTCCGATTGACGGGTCAAACAGGTCATGCGAACTCAATGTGCAGTGTTGTATTTTGAAGGGATTTTGGATATATCGGGGGCCCTGCAGAGTTTTTACGGGGGTCCCGCTACCCGGATAGCGGGCTGGGGGTCAAAGGGGCTAGCAGCGCCCAGTTGGAAATTTTTTTCTAACGGGGGACAGTGTTGTAGAGTATGTGTGTGTTTGTGTGTGTGTGTGTGTGTGTGTGTGTAAGGGAAAAGGGCATCCAAAGGATGCGTGGGAGAAAGCGCCGGCACCTCACGTGCGCGGCATTTGGGCGCCAGGCCGCTGGCGCTCGCACTTTGGACGCCAGGGCGCTGGCGCTTTGGGCGCTCAGGCTCTAGCGTCTCATGTACCAGGCACGTGGGCGCTCGGTCGCTAGCGCCTCACGTGCCAGGAATGTGGCCGCTCGGGCGCTAGCACCTCACGTGCCAGGAACGTGGGCGCTCGGGCGCTAGCACTTTGAGCGCTAGCGCCTCACGTGCCAGGCACGTGGGCGCTCGGATGCTAGCGCTTTGGACGCCAGCGCCTCACGTGCCAAGCACATGGGCGATCGGGCGGCAAAAGGGACTTGGTCCCTTCGCTGGGAGTTGTACTTCCAGAAAGAAACACTTATTATTTTGTGTGTGTGTGTGTGTGTGTGTTTGAGGAGTTAAACTCCTAAGATATTTTTGAAGCTGATGAAGGGGCTTCTCCAACACTGTCCCCGTTAGAAAAAAATTTCTAGCGCGCGCGCACACACACACAGATATACACACACACACACTCCACGACACCGTCCCTGTTAGAAAAAAATTCTAACGGGGCACTGTCCCGCACCCCACAAGGGGGCTGCTAGACCCCTTGACCCCCAGCCTGCTATCCGGGTAGCGGGACCCCCGTAAAAATTCTGCGGGGCCCCCGATATATCCAAAACCCCTTCAAAACATAACACTGCACATTGAGTTATCATGACCTGTTTAACCCATCAATCGAAGATTCTCTCGCTCCAAAGGCGGGGGTAATTAACGGCAGCTTAGTCCGCGGCTGCCGGAGATTCGGATTCCCACAATCAATAAACCCCAGCCTACCCTAGGCAGGGGGAATCTGTAACGCGCCTGACAAGCGCGCGTATTCCCATCTCAATGGGGTGACGAAAAACACTCTACAGATTCTGGCACGTCCGGTGGGACATATCTCTCCTCCCATATTTCGGGTTAAACGTTCATGCGAGCTTAATCAATATACATATCGATTGCCTATACTGAAATCATATTTCTATTTGCAGGTTTAACAATTTTCAATTGCCATCTTCGAACGCAAGTCGGTATTTGAACGACTATCCTTGGCCCCATCTGGGGGCAAGGCCATCGACACCGATTAAGTAATAAGGCATCTCGGGCAAGCTCCAGCGGTGCCCCTGAAAACTGCTCAATCGGATATCTTCTTTAAGCTCCCCGTCACTAGACCTCCACGTCTTTAAACTGGAAACAGATGACCACCACGTCGTTAAACTGGAAACAGATGACCACCACGTCGTTAAACTGGAAACAGATGACCGCCAAGTCGTTAAACTGGAAATAGATGACCTCTAAGTCTTTAAACTGGAAACAGATGACCACTAAGTCGTTAAACTAGAAACAGTAGACCTCTAAGCCTTTAAACTGGAAACAGATGACCGCCATGTCGTTAAACTGGAAACAGATGACCTCTAAGTCGTTAAACTGGAAACAACAGACCACCACGTCGTTAAACTGGGAACAGCTGACCACCACGTCGTTAAACTGGGAACAATCGACCTCTAAGTCGTTAAACTGGGGATGTAAAAATGTGTAAATAAAACAAAAAAATAAAAAAATAAAAAATAAAAAGCCGAAATGATAGGGCAACTCGCAATAAAAATCAGCGAGTAAAGATAAAGATGAGAATAAAGCCGAAATGATTGGGCAACCGCGAATAAATAGCCGAAATGATAGGGCAATCGCGACCTTTGCGATAAGAAAAGCTGAAATGATAGAGCAATCGCGGTAAAAAAAAATCCAACGGCGAATGATAAGTCACTCCTGGTACCATATTCCAGTGCAGTGATGCAGACGCCAACCAGACTCTGAATGTCCCAACGGCGAATGATGAGTCGCTCCTGGTACCATATTCCAGTGCAGCGATGCAGACGCCGTCCAAAACTCAAATCCCAAACGGCGAATGATGAGTCGCTCCTTGTACCATATTCCAGTACAGCGATGCAGACTCCAACCAAAATTCAAATTCCCAATGGCAAATGATGAGTCGCTCCTGGTACCATATTCCAGTGCAGCGATGCAGACGCCAACCAAAATCCAACTTTCCAAAATTCTCCCAGCCCTATGGTTTGTCCCCAAGTTGACTACCGTATACAATCCACGGGCTCAAATAATTCTCATCATACCCATACCCCACCGCAACCACCAGTTACGCGGCCGGTCTCCGCCCTTGAAATTATGCTCCATTTGGGAAGACCCACTCATGCGTCATCACGGTGCATGAGGAGAACAAACCTTACGGGATCCTCACGACTCGTAAGAAAACACCTTCGTGGGATCCTTACGACTCACAAAGGAAAAACACACTTGGGAGTCCCCACGACTCCTAAGGAGAAAATACACTTACGGGTTCCTTACGACCCGTAGGGAGAAAATGCTTTTATGGGACCCGTACGACCCATGAAATCGAAAAGCCTTAGGTGATAGGGATCTAAACATGTCTCCTAAGCCATCGCTTCCCAACAGGGAAAGGCAAATGATGAATTGCTCCTGTCACATGTGCTACAGTGTTAACAACGCTGATGCCGACCCCTACCACAAAATTCCAAGCTTCCGATCCATAGACCCCTGAGTCTTTAAACTGGGAACAGATGACATCTAAGTCGTTAAACAGGGAACATATGACCTTTAAGTCGTTAAACTGGGAACATATGACCTCTAAGTCGTTAACTTAGAAACGAGGGAGATCCTCTCACGGCGAATGATGAGTCGCTCCTGGTACCATATCCCGGTGCAGCGATGCATACGCCAACCAAACTGTGAATGTCCCAACCAAAACTCGAATAACCCAATGGCGAATGATGAGTCGTTCCTGGTACCATATTCCAATGCAGCGATGCAGACGCCAACCAAATTCCAAATCCCGTACCCCAACGGCGGACGACGAGTCGCTCTTGGTACCATATTCCAGTACAGCGATGCAGACGCTGTTAGTGTATATGCCCTAGAGGCCATTACTGTATCATACTAGTTTGTATATTACTTAATGGAAGCTTGGGATATTCACCTTGTATAAACAATCTTGCTCAATATAGTAGTATACTACTTGGTTTGTTTCTACTTCAATGTGTACTTGTGTTTATTTTAGTATATCACTTATACGCATTAGTGGAGCCCTTAGGATCTTTGCTTGATTACCAGCGTTGTGATGGCAGTCACACTAGTGGGGGCTGGGTAATCTATAAGCACATCCTTATACAGGTCCCTAGTCGCAGGACTATCGAGACAGGGTATCGATACTCCGGAGTAGACTAGCGTATGCGCTTCTCATCCCAGTGTGGGAGATGGTCTGTCCCACAGCCATCAGTACGTCGTACTGGAGATAGTATGCGGGTGCTCGTTGGGTTACGAGTACACTGGACAGGACTCGTCGGGAACTGACAGGTTGGTATTATACCTATCGTCAGTTATCAGTTCCCAGGTGACATGAGTACAGCTTAGTCCGCTGACTTGACACTGGCACTTCGCCTCGAGTGTGTTCCCACTGTGCTTTGATTACTACCCTACCACGGCTCAAAGGAGTCGTGCAAACGGGTAGTAGTTGGGTACAGTCCCGAAGCACTTAGAGGCAGTGACGGTTAGACAGGATTCGTCTCTCCCGGTATTGGGGGTTGACATCGCGCTGTGTCTAGGAGAGCCATTACACGAGTAGTCCCTGGCCAGGGCAAGCGAGATATACTGGTAGGCTTCCAGTGTTATCTCAGGGTGTTTTGGGCTTCACTCCGACACGACTTGTACCGCTATTAGGGGACTGACGTTTTACCGCCCCCTAGGCCCGACATGCGATGTATTAGACGAACAGACCGGACTGTACGGAGACTGTCACATTCAGACTCAGTAGGAGTTCAGATGGGGTTCACCTCGTCAGCCTTCTTGTCGGCATCTACCTGGGGACCGTTACGCACAGCTAGTGCCGCTTGCGGTCTGTGGTTCACCTCGTCAGCCTTTCTTGACCCCCAGGCCGTTATCCGGGTAGCGGGACCCCCGTAAAAACTCTTCGGGCCCCCCGATATATCCAAAACCCCTTCAAAACACAACACTGCACATTGAGTTCGCATGACCTGTTTAACCCGTCAATCGGAGGTTCTCTCGCTCCAAAGGCGGGGGGTAATTAACGGCAGCTTAGTCCACGGCTGCTAGAGATTCGGATCCCCACAATCAATAAACCCCAGCTTACCCTAGGCAGGGGGAATCTGCAATGCGCCTGATAAGCGCGCGCGTATTCCCATCTCAATGGGGTGACGAAAAACACCCTACACCCACACCCCGTGGTCTACATCAAATACCGACCATAAACCCAAATACTAGTCGGTCCATGACAGGTCTACGCGAGAACTGGAGACCGGATCTCTATCAAGCATGTCTCGACTGGTACCCGAGATAAAAGCACAGTGTTTGACGCCTTACCTATAACACTAATATAAGTGCTCCATAACCGTCCCATTTAAGTTATAGTTACACTTATATATGTCCTATAGACGTCGACAATGCAATATTTAACTGGGTCCGCTGATTGTGTACAAGTACGTGTCACTTCACTTATTCATTCACGTTTTAATCCTAACGTACTTGCCACAATCTCATCACTAATATCTATCACTGGGTATGTACACGATCACTAGGTTATCAATTCTTCATGACCACTATTCAATGAGGATATAACCGCTACATGATATGATGAAGATGCAATTAATTATAATACGAATAAAATATAACAGCCAGTGGCATACTACTTGCAAAATTTACTATAAAAAATACGTGCAAAATTTAGCGAAACAATGTAAAAGGGGTAAGCAGTATGTTTAATTATCTATCCATAAAAATTGGTTTCGCGTCAATCGGGTTTTAGGTTTACTAGTTATGGCCATTTCATTTTAAGTGTTCACTGCTGAAAATCCAATTTCTGAACTGGAAGTCCGTTTCGTAACACGTTTTACTCCCAGTTGGAAGCATAATTAGGCAACGCTACAGTTAAATAGTATGTAGATTTTTATGTTATGTTTCCAACGCATCAAACGGACTATCAATAACAGTTCTGTATTGAAAGTTATGTACATTTTAGTGTGACGGTGTAAGGAATATCACTGCAGAACACAGCGACACTCTAAAAATACAATTTAAATATCAAACGTCGGTGAAAATGCACGGGACCAGATTCATGTGACAGATAATTAAGTTATCTACGCGACCCTATGAGGCTCCGCCCATTTTCAGTTTTATGCAGGTATGTACAGACGCTTAAATTCAGATTTCCCCGTAGAATGCCGCCCCGGACTGCAGTCCAGAGTTGCGTTCCTCTTCATTTTTCAGTGTCATGAAATTGCAATATTCAATAACTAATTACATAGAGTTATAGGTTTATCTAGTTAGGTTCGATACGAGCCCTGGAACACCATGATTAGATTTATATTTAATTAACTACCAACTTTACAACGTGATGTGTACGGTGGTTTTCAGATTTGACGTAACCAATTGGGATGTCATTTTACATTCATTGCCTTAACTATTTGATCCTGATTTCTTATACGTCACTCGTTAACAGCAATCGAACTTTTAATAATAAAATTTGGGAGATTTTTAATAGGGTCTTGGATAGGGTAATCGCATCGATCACTCGATGTGTGTATGTGAACGCTATCTACTTTTACACACACTCATCATACATTTTACCAATTAAGTTACTAAACTATATCTATTAAACTATATATGTACATAGCATGATTTGAACAAGTGATGGAGGTTCACTTTCTTATTACACCGGCACAACGATGACGATTGTACGGACATGAACACGGCGGTGACACGACCACAAGCACGGCACTTCACGACTGCGACAGCGACCAACTGAGCTCGACCATGGATTCCAGAAAGGAGAGTGTGGGCTCTCGCTCTGGGGAGATCGACGGCGAGGTCGGCGGAGGTAGGCGGCTGGGGGTGCTCGTCGCGATGAGGTCGGCTGAGGTAGGCGGCTGGGGGTGTTCGCCGGCGACGGCGATGGCTCAGTGGGTCTGTAGGCGGCTTGCAATGGCTCGGGTGAGGAGTTCGGGGCTCAGCATGATGCAGAGGCGAGCTTGGAGGATGTGGCATAGTGGCGAGGTACAGTGGAGC
Organism: Agapanthus africanus; assembly: GCA_030015575.1. Taxonomy (NCBI): domain Eukaryota; kingdom Viridiplantae; phylum Streptophyta; class Magnoliopsida; order Asparagales; family Amaryllidaceae; genus Agapanthus; species Agapanthus africanus. Next base: position 708,338,684 of record JASDDO010000022.1, read on the forward strand.
TCCGGCTTGGGTGCAGTGGGTCGCTGGAATCGTCGCAGTTGATGGAGGCAGCGAGCTCGAGAGTGTTGGAGGTTGCTTGAGGTTGGTCGTCGAAGAGGGTGCAGTGGGCTTGGGCTTGGGTTGGAGCTCGGCTGCAGTAAGAATGAGGAGGCCGCGATGGTGTTTGGAGTTCTCGAAGATGGTGAGAGGAGATGACAATGATGGTGGGTGGTGGTCGCAGTGGCAGTGTGAAGCATGAAGGGGAGATCATCGGTGGCGCTGGGTCGGCGACGAGGGAAGGTGGAGCTCAGGGCGTATCGGCGGCTCGAGCTCGTTGGCTAGGCTAGGCGAGGAGATGAGGAGGGTCGATGGAGGTGAAGATGGTGGCAAGGCAGCGAGCGGTTCGGATGGGTGGTGGTCATCGTGGTCGGAGGAGGAGCGGGGGTGTCGCGGGTGGTTGGCGAAGGAGATGGAGGAGCTCGTCGTGACCGTTGGGGATCGGGTTTCGTGGGTAGCACGAGGGAAGGGAGGACGCAGGGAAAGAGAGGGAGAAGATGAGCAGCGGGAGTGGAGCCATGGTGATGGAGGTGGGTGAGAGAGACGAGGAGGAACGTTGGGGTGAGGAGCGGTCGTGGGAGGGAGCGCGTCGTGCGGCAGTTGCGAGGAAGGAGGAACAAGTCGTGCGAAGTGTTGGCGAAAAGAGAGGGAGCCGGTGGCGAAAAAGACGGGAACACGAAAATGAGAGAAGGGGGAGAAGAAGAAGAGGGGAGAGGGTTCAGGTTGGGTCGGGTCTGTGGAGAGTGGGGGTTTATGGAAGTGTTTGGGTCGTGGGCTTTGGGCCGGCTCATGGAAGAGATAATATAGAGGAGGAAAAATAGGGGCTGGGCTGAGCTGAGTGTTAGGGTTTAAGGTTAGGAATATAATTAGTTTGGGAAAACTAATATACAAGTAAGGTAACATAATAAGTTATTTATATATGTAGGTTAATTTTGCTTGAAATGAATATAGGTAGTATATATTATATATAACAACAATAAGTAGTAAAATTTTAATATTGGCATAATAGGGTAAAGTATTTTATATAATCTTACATGAAAACAACATTAATAACTTAGAGATGACTTGTTTCAAATATCAGTAGTAGAAAAACATACAGTAAAATAGAATTTAGATTTATAGGTATATTTTAAAGTATTGTACCATGTCTACTAGGTATTACACTTGGGGTTCTATGCCGTTGATCAAAGAAAGTTGTGAAGACTCGAATGTCAAAGTCAGCTGTGGGTCCCGTATTTTTGTGGTCCATCGCCCGCTAGCTGATTCCGCGTCTGACGCGGCCGTAGACTTGCATCTGGACTGGTCTCTTGTGGGCCCCACTCCGTCGGCGGCGGTGGAAACCGTGTAGGGACACGTGGCGGCATTCACTTCGTCTTACGTGTGAGCTGAGCCACACGTGAGACGCGGTTCATCTAGAAAGATCTTGTATGCTTTTTCAGCTCTGATCTTTTGCTTTTTCAACCCTAGTGGAAGACTGTGTAGTGTTGTTTTAAGAGAATGGTTAATTTTGTTAGCGTTGACCGTATCTCCGTTAACGGCTGGGTTCGCCGGTTGCAAGATAAGAGGCTGCTCGGATAGTCCCAGGCGTACGAAAGCAGCAAAAGAAGAGCTAACATCTCTAGTCTACGTCGCATTTCAACAATATCGTAACTCTTCGATTGATTTATCATGCTTAATTATCGTCCTAAAATTATTCAATAGACTGATACTAATCATAGATATGACATCTTACTCATGGTTTTTATATATAAATCATTGTCCCATATAAATATATATATATAGAGAGAGAGAATAATGGAGGAAAGAGGCCATAGGATGGAATTTCCTCCTATGGCTTCGAAAAATTAGGCACTCCGTCGTATTTTCCGACGATCGGAATGTATATCATCTTAATCGTTATCATCTAAGATAAGGGTACACCAAATTTAATGTGATTCTACAACTTTTTCACCGTTGATTTAGCAATGTAAAAAGTTCTATTTTCGGTAAACCGTTAATTTTGAACCCATTAATTCAACGGTGAAAAAATGGTGGAACTTGTATTTTTTTCAACGCCATAGGAGGAAATCCCCTCCTATAGCCTCTTTTCTCCGTTATTCTCTCTCTAAGAGGAAATTCTCTCTCTAGGAGGAAAGATGACATAGGACGGAATTTCCTCCTATGGCGTCAAAAAAATACACTCTCCTATGTTTTTTCCGACGATCGGCACCCATCATCTTCATCGTTATCATCTAAAATATGGGTACAACAAATTTCATGTGATTCTATAGTATTTTCATCATTGATTTAGTGGGTTCAAGATTAACGGTTCACCGATAACATAACCTTTTGTTTTGCTAAATCAACGGTGAAAAAGTTATAGAATCACATGAAATTTGGTGTACCCACATCTTAGATGATAACGATGAAGATGATGTGTGCCGATCGTCGGAAAAAATGAGGGAGTGTGTTATTTTTTGACGTCATAGATGGAAATTTCCTCCTATGGCATCTTTCTCTCTCTCTCTCTCTATATATATATATATAATCAATCAGTGTTCTTATACACATTTATCGGTTTTTTTCTTGAATTAGCCGTGTTGCAGAGTTAGAAAGGTGAATGGATAATGTTCGACAATGGCTCCTGATGCTTGATGAATCATGATCTCATATCCTAAGGGACAAAGTAACCAGGCAAGTACATGGCATGCAATATTGCCTCATATAAGATAAGATAGGTTGTTAATTACTGGACGTACGTGAGCTTTAAGAGACAAAGCAGGAGAAGCAACGGAAGTGGGGAGCGCCTATCAAATCAAATGATTAGACTCGAACAAGATGATGTAGTTCTTGTGTGTAATGGCTTACGTAGTTAGTACAAAAAAAAGGTTTATAATGAAATCTAAAGGAGAAATTAGCTGTGTTCCACCTCCTACTCACAAATTCGGGCACACTGGATTAATTTGAATTCGGATAACTATTGGAAAAAATTCGGTAAGCATTTGAAAAGAATTCGGAAAGTATTCGAGAAATGTTCGGAAAGAATTTTGAGGAAGAAATTAATATATCAAGCGTTAGGTTTTGATGTTGCGAATTATTCGCTGATTTTGCGAATTATTCATAAATAATTTGAATCGTTCGCCAACGGCAATTAAATCAAAGATTTAATCGGCCGTTAAAAAATTCATGAATTATTCACGAATTCGTTGAATAATTCGCGAATATTGAATATTGTAACTATGCTCCAACTTTCACTAATTAATAAAAAATTATATTATAAATTGACCGAATCGTTCTAAAGATGTTTTATTAACCTTTTTGACTATGGTTTACAAAGTTACTTGCCTTTTCATTATAATAGTATTGTTTCGAGCGGGTGTATGCTTAAGCATTAAAAAAACATTTGTTTGTTCTGCTAGAGTTTCTTAGTAATGTTAAGAGGCTGTCCGGACTCAGAGTTAGGATAACTGAAGTTTATTTTTAAGGTAAATTTTACATAGCGCCGCCGGATTTTTTGGCGTATTCCGGATAACACCTTTGAACTTAATTTTAATATGCTAAACCCTCTTTCAAGGGTATTTTTGTCAGGATAATTTTATCAAAAATTGCCGTATACAATTTATTTTGGGTCTATTCAATCCATATGCAAGGTTATTTTGGGGTTCAAGCAATGCATTTGTGGCTTAAAACGGGTTAACATAGACTGCAATTTCATACAACATTGCTCGTTCCGAGGATTCAACGTTTTAAAAGTTTAATGGTGGCATCTAAAAAGCTTTAAAAATTCGATGGTGGTCTGTTAAATTTACCCTTATTTTAAGGAAGAAAATAGGTTATGCAAACTCGCCTTTACCTAGAATAATAAAAATCAAGCTCTGTGTTAGAATATAAAATATATTCTCTCAACTCTCATTATAATTTCGGAGTTTTAGTGCAGTGTAAAGGACATTTAATATGATATCAGAGCAACCCAACTTTGATTTCTACTGGACGCATATTAAATACGGATTTATTTAAATTACAATACGGCTTCGCAAAAAGCCCAGGTTTCGACTTAAAAGGACCTTGAGTACTCTAAAGCCAAAAAAATTATTTTTTTTATATAGGCCCTCTAAAACATTACTGTTTTGAAAATCACCCCCAAAACTTCATATTTTTAAATACATCCACTAAAACTCTTCATTAAAGTAAATTGGTCCATACACTTAATTATCACTATAACACCTTTAGAAATATCTGTTGAGATACTAAAATGATAGCGTGAAAATAAAAGTTTGAAAGGGTAAGACTAACGGGCTTTACACAAAAATGAAAAAATATATTGGTTCTGATGTTACATAAAACTTTTTATCTCATAACTCATCATACTACCTTTAATTCAATTATTAATCCTCATTAACTTAATTAAATGGGTGCTTTCACTCGATAGAGAGGTTTTTTTGGGAGGGTTGTATTTAAAAATATAAAGTTTTAGGCGATGTTGTTCAAAATAAAAATGTTTTGCGGGACAGGTAGCAAAAACCCTAAAAAAATTATAGTTTTGATGTTAGGCCTAAAATCGCAGTCATCCTTGCTAATTAAAAATTTAACATATATCAACAAGTTGCAAAAATAAAAATAAAAATACTTTACAAGTAAATCTTTTACACTCCACGTTAATCAAAAGGAAGAAACACAAAACCTCAATTTAAAATCTACAATTAGAAAAAAGAAACTTAAACAAGAGAGAGTGTGGAAATATTAAAACTTTTCTTATACTACTCTCTCCTACGAAACCCTATTTCTAACCAATTAAATTCTCTTTTTATCTTTTTTTACAATTTCATTTTTTTCCGTCAAATTATCCATAGTCCACAAATTTTCACTTTGCCACCATTCGAAGTCCAGCAACCCCTGGTAAGAATAACCGGAAGGGTCATCCAATGACTCACACCAGTTGGTCCAGTCCTCACTGAACTCACCCTCTTGGATCCTGTCACCCCCCTTATTCTCACCGCCGTCGCCGCAATCGGCGGTGACCCTAACAAGCGAGGAGACCTGGGTCAGGGTCGAGGACTCGGGCCCACACGTGCTCTCTGTTCTGGGGCCCATCTGCCCGGGTTCGCTGCCCGTCAGGGCCATGCTGCCCGGATTCGCTGCCCGGATTCTTTCGAGCAGACGTGGCACCCAAAGGTATTTCATGACGTCTTTAAATTGCTGGCTGTTGACGTCACACTTGAGTTGTTTTGCGTGCTTTTGCACTCTGGTCCTCCAGTAGTTTTTTATATCGTTGTCGGTTCTGCCAGGCATATGTTGTGCAATTTTTGACCACCTTCAAAAGAAAAAATTATTGAAGTTGTTATTTAGGATAGGAGATGGATTTTATGAATGTAGTAGAGAAGGTGTAATGAGTAGATAAATTACCGATTGTCCCAACGAGAATGAAGCTCGAGGATGAGAAGTTGCTCTTCAGGAGTGAACTCGCCACGTTTAAGGTCTTTTCTAAGATAGTTCAGCCATCTTAGTCTGCAGCTTTTGCCTGTTCTTTTTAAACCTGCTCAATTGAGTAAAACAGTAATTAATCTTATTATTATGTCACAAGCGCAATTTCAAATAACTAAAATGGTGTACATCCTAACTATCTATAGGACCTAACGGTACATCAATTTGTATTAGTATACTATGACAATAATTCTCATCATCATTGCTTGTGACATATGCTAATTGTTATCCACATAACTATAGAAAAAAATCATATGAGAACCTATTTATAAAACTTTTTATAGGGAGGAGGTGAAACCGTACACGTGGCAGATTGGGTGTGAGAACCTATCTTCTTTTCTTCATTCATATCCAATTTGCCACGTGTACGGTAGATCCACACCCAATCTGCCACGTGTACGGTTTCACCTTATTCATAAAAAAAGTTTTATAGATAGATTCCCATATGATTTTTTTTCCCATAACTATGCACGTACTTCTAGTTTTCTCGGCGTAGACAATGACGGATTCTGACCTATATTTCCATTCTACTTGGAAAATGCAGTCGGGAAGTTGGGGGTACTATAAGTGATCAAAGGGTGGTAACTTATATCAGAGAAGGAAGCTTTGTGCTGAGTTCCATTACTATTAATGGGTGGCTCCAGGATTTCTTATGGGCATGGGCAGACTCAATCTCAGGTACTAGGTTAGGTACAGACCCTCGGAGCCTAGGACTCGTCGCTATGCCCATTTGCAGTAGTAAAAGCACTGGACGGTATCGTTAACGAACAAGATATATACCTGCGGAACGAGCAAGAGAGTTCCATCGGCCTTCGCCATGACTAGATATATAGTTTTTGAGCATGAGGTCTTCTTCGGGAGTCCATGGCCCTCTTCTCAAATCTCTGTCTTCCTCGATACTTATTGTCGACGATGCAGAAGAAGACTTGTCGACTCCTGCTCCAATCTTCATGGCTGGTTAGTTTCCTAGGCTTGCACAATATGTGTGTGTGAGAGAGAGAGAGAGTTGAGTGAAGAAGGGAGGGAGAGGGAGGGTTTTTAAAGGGATGAGAAAAGAGAGACATGTGATAGATATGGATGGATAAAGAGAGTCATAGAATTAAGAAGTCGCAAATGGGAATAATGTGTGACTAATTTAAGCCCTTAATTAAAAAAGGGAATTAATTAAGCAATAGTTTACTTAAAACACAGCTTAAGATGAGGTTTGAACTTTGACTTCCCCACTCAAATTATAAACTTTGACTTTATTCTCCAGTTTTCTCCTGCCCTAGAATAATTTGTTTGTATGTGGATTTGTCACTCGCTTGGACTTGCCTCTTGCTCTCAATTGGGCTTTGTTTTTTTATTTTACTCATCATTGTTTGTTTTGGAGAATGGAAAACTTGGACCCGATTTGGTTTTTAATAATTAATATTAAAATCTATGCATGTTTATTTTGGGGCTGCTACATTAGAGTTAATTATAGAGTTTAAAATGCTAAGCTTTCAGTTCCACTAAAGCAATTTACTTGAGAAAAAAAATACTATGCTTGCTTACATATAGACTAGGTCCGTGCACGGATCGTGTTGGACGGGCTTTGGACCACAAACAAACCTGAACCCGCTAGGACGGGGGAGTTTTCCATCCACATTAAATCCGCCCGCTATAATAGATACATAAATCTAAACCCGCATCCAACGGGTTCGGACGGGTTTGGGTTTCCCTAATTCGGACAGGTTACCATGGTTTGGGACAGGTTTCGCATATTAAACTTATTATTTACTATATATAAAATATGAAAGAAAAACAAATCTTATAGAGCATCAATTGCAAATTTAAACACATCCGAAACACCATTTAATAATCAAAGTCGCGAGATAAAACAAATATTATTAATCAGAATTATTGTGGGAGTCCAAAACAAAAGAGAAAATTGAAGGACCTGATAAGTGGTTGAAAAATAAGGTGAGAAAACAAGAAGAAAAAAATTAGGGTATATGAATTTATATAGGTCTAGGTTTTTAATCTTTCTATAGCAATAAACATTTATATGGCTCATATTTCTAGTAAACCGACGGGTTTGGATTGGTTGTAGACGGGTCGGGATGCGGGCGGTTGCGTGCTTAGGCTCGGACGGGTTTTATAAGATCTAAAAATCCCATCCTATTTTAATATGGCCGGCTTTCTAATGGCTTTCGTACCCATCAAATACGGACGGGTTCGGATGAGTAACGAGTCCAAACCAACCCGGTGCACATCCGTAATATTTGGTGGTGTTAATTGTTACACAGTGGTGTAAAATTTTTGTTGTTCACCGTAAAGTCTGAAGTTCAAATTCTATTTGCATTTATATGACCTACCATTATCGCATAAAATAAATAATTATATCTGGTGTTAGACACGTGGTTAATTGAAGGTTCAGACATGGTATTAGATAGTAAAATTGTGCTGTAAAACTGTTAACGATCTGTGGAAGAGAGGTTTTTTTACTAATAGAGCATGAAACTTATTTTGCATTGCATGGAAAATATCCATTAATCTCTATCCTGAAAGAGAATATCAAATGGGCGATGTATTGTTAATTATCCTACCTTTAATATGAAGATAAATTCTTTTATATATGTATGATTGAAGAGGATTTACTACCAAGCGTACATAGCGTGTTTTCTTCCCTTCATTTTATGTTATTTTGGAAATTTTTTCATATTATTTATGTTATTTATTAATCATGATTCGAGGAAAAGATTTGTAATTATCCATTGTATAGCTTTACGGTTGCCCCACCTTATAGCTAGGGGATAACAGGTGGTGGGGCCCATATTTAAATGACGATTAATGAGTGGGTGTGGCGAGCGCAGCCATGGAGCTGTGCTCCCCCCTAAAGAAAAAAACTACTCTAGAAGGGTCTGACATGGGTTGGATCGCGTCAAGATGTTACCTTCCGTTGATCTGCTGATGGTGGTGATAGACGGCTGAGATTGGATCTGGAAGCTGGCTCCTAAATCGTGTGGATCTCAATGGGTTTTGAGGTTGTTGGGGCCGAGCTACCTGCAAGGAAGTCCCGGGGTGGTTGTACCACCGAGGACCCTCCAACGGTCAAGTTAGAGAGGAAATCTGAGCAGAGTAACGGCTTAGTGAGTGGAAAATGACTTACTTGAACCGTCTGAAGGAAGGGTTTAAATAGTGGTGGCAGTAGGCAGGCGGGCGTGAGAATCACGCCGGCCGTTACATTCCCGACGTCACGCCGTTAATGGCGAGACAGGCTCGTTAATGGGGGATCATGATGGCGTGGAACGTGGGACGTGGCCGGCGGATATCTCGCGCATGGCGAGATTCGCGGGATGGCGGTTGCGCCTGCGAGCGGTGTCGTCGGTCGGTCGATGAGACCGAGGAAGATGAGCTCGGCGGGAGAGCTCGGGAACGAGCGGGAGGCCGAGCTATCTTGGTTCTGCTAGAGCTCGGAGGCGAGCTGAGAAGGCCTAGGAGGCCAGTTGTGCAGGGGGCTCGGAGACGAGCCAATGGTTGTCTGTAGGACGGGCATAGGAGCGGTCTGGTCAGCCACCGTAGGTCCTTTCTTGCATGCTCTGGGACACGTCATCTGTCACGTGTCATGATCCGGGAGATCACCGATATCGAGCATCATCATTACCCCCCCACTCTCGTCCCGACCTGCTCACGGGTCGGGTCGAGAGTGGTCTGCCAAGTTACCTGAGGTGAGCTCATTTTCGTAGATATCGTCGGGAGTGTCCCCGGGCAATCGGCTGTGCTTTCTGGATGACGCCAGCGAATCAAGGGTAAGATCTTTTCATTAAAGAGGATGCGCCGGATCGTGCGTACGATCACCGAAGCGACAACCCACGTGTCGGGCGCTGGTTGGCTGACGCGACGGGCCGCAGGCTTCTGGCGTCTGACACGGATATGGCCAATACGCGTGCGACAGGTGGGGCGATCGTAGCCGTCAAATGCACCGAGCCGTTTCGGCGGGAGATGACTGTCGCCGTAAGATGTGTACGCTGGTAGCGATAAATAAAGGTGGGGTCCACATGAGGGCTCATTCCTCTTTATAATTTCCTCGTCTTTGGTCTTGTTAGCTCGACGCTCTCTTTTTTAAGTCGGATCTCTGCGTTTCCCCTTCCGATGACCCATCCTCTCAATCATGTTAGATGTCTTCTTCTGAAGAGTTTGTAGAAATAGATCGGGTAGGGTCTAGGGAGCTCCCTGTAGATTCTTCTTCTGCTGCTGCTTCTTCTTCCACTGAGTCGGAGTCTTCCCGGGAAGTCAGGGTCAAATCCTCTTCTCGGGGTCGCGAGATGGGGGCGGTTCCTAGAGCGGATGTCGCGGAAGCCCCTGGCGTGTAATCTACGGTGAGGTACGAGGATGAGCTTTCCACCGTTCGGACCCGTTTCCATATCCCTCCCGGCTATACGCTACGTTTGGCCGAGGAAGGAGAGAGGGCAGATCAGGTACGAGGTAAAGAGATTGCCTTGTACCTGGAAGCCTTTTGGGCCGGAATGCGCATGCCTTTCTCTCCCGAGATTGTTAGAGTGCTAAATTACTTTGGGTTAGCCCCGGGCCAGCTAGTGTCAAACTCCTGGACGATTCTCCTTGGGTTCTTGGTCCGTTTGAAGTTGCAGATGATCCCTTTCAGTCTGACCACCCTTGCCTCCTCTCTCATTTACAAAGGTCACCCCGGTACTCGCGCGGGCGACCCGAGGTGGGTTTACCTCTTCTTTAGGAAACAACGGGGGAGTGCAGCCGGGTCGGGAGTCGTCGTCTTGCCTTCTTCCATACACAATTAGAAGAAGAAGTTTTTCTTTGTTGGGCCGCCAGAGGGTGAGGACTGGCCCGTGCCCACCCAGTGGTCTAGGGTTAGGTGCTGGCGGGAAAGTCAGTCCAACGATCCATACGCGGTGAAAATGGCGGAGTGGGAGCCCATTCCCCGGGCCGACGTGCTACTTTCTGAGCGGACCGTTAGTTGGGCCGGGCTCAGCCCCGCCCAGTTCGTTTGTAAGTTAGGAGCTTGCAGGCGATCTGTTAGACTTGTGTTTATTTTCATTTCTACTTATGTTGCTGACTCCATTGTATCTTGTCTTGTGCAGAACCCATGGACTTGAGCCAACTTCGAGCGGCCATGCGCAAGCCGAAGAAAGGATCGAAGGTTGGAGGCGCTGCTCTTCTCGTCCGACGTCGGTCCCGGCTCGCCCGGCAGCCATCCCACCCTGCGTTCGAGTGCGGGCTATGCCCCGGAGCGCAGCCAGAGGCCGAGGCTTCGGAGATGGAGACCGGCTCCCCGGCGTCATCTCTCAAGCGGTTCCACCGGACGGTTCCGCGGACCCCGGCCTCCCCGATCTTGGTGGAAGAGGGGAACCTCTGCTTTGAGGTGCCATCGGGGCTCTCCGTTGCTGACAGCTTGCTAACGGACAAGGAGAGGTCGGCCGGAGGCAAGGTCCCTCGGGGGACCCTAAGGGCGCAGATGGCGGCGATCATCTAAAAGGCCGTGCAGCTTAGTGTTCGCACCTTACTTGATTTTTCTCTCAGCGTCTTACCATTCGTGAGATTTGGTGCCTCCCTTTTCTTTCTGACCCCCCTATGATTTCTTTAGGTGCTCCAGCACGTCGCCCTCGTCGTCCAGATGGAGGACGGGGAAATTGCCCCGGCGATGTGATCCGCGGGCGAGCTTTCCTCGCTGGAGGAGAGCTCAAAGTTGGAGTTGGAGGCGGCGATGGCGAGAGTCGCCGTCCTAGAGGGCGAGGTGGCGGCCGGGAAGCAGGAGGTTTCCAGGTACCGCGAGGACGCCCGGGCCGCCGAGGCCAAGGTTCAGGACTTCAAGGTGCTCGTCGGCACCCTGAAGAAGTCGGGGAGCACCCTCCGCAAAGAGCTGGAGGCCGCGGTAGAGGGAATGAAGCGAGCCGATCTCAGAGCGGCGAACGCGGTGGAGAACTACAAGAAGTCGGAACATTTTTACACCGACCTAGCCGCGGCCACTACCCTCATCTGGCACGAGGCCCTCGACGCCGTCAAAGCTCGGATGCCGGAGTTCGCTGACGAAGAGCTCCGAGGTGAATATCCTCGTGGGGATGACGAGCAGGGGGACGACCCCGAGGGCGAGGTCGGGGAAGAGACTCCCGGCGAGGGCGACGCCGAGGCTCCTGTGATGGGCGCTGATCCTCCAGACGCAGCCCGAGCTGTGGTAGATCTTGAGCTTCCCGGGGTTGCGCCTGGTCCTGAGGCCTGAAGCCCCTCGTCTTCCTGTTTCTTTTTTTTGTTGGATCGGGAATTTTGTAGGCCCCCCGGCATTTTGTAAGGCTGGGGAGCCCACAATACCCTTGTAAAGACTTTTGGATTCGTGAATAGAAACTTTTTGCGGTAGTATTTGCGCGCGTATTTTCTTTTGTCGGTAAACACTTGTATTTGCACAGTAGCCTTCGTGTTAGGCCTGTTTTTCGTCTAGCGATCAACGTCGAGTTGAATTTGTTCATTTGCCAAGTGTGCAAAGACCGGTGGGATGACGGTATCTCCATGACCCCGAAGTCAAGGTTGGGATCGCTTAGACGTGGATGGACTCATGGCTAGGGCTTGGACCGTGGCGTTGGCGGTTAGTAACACCAGGTACGGATGGCCAAGCATGGTAGATGCTCGGTTGCCTTTAGGTGAGGGCTTAGGTATCTGGCTTCTTGGGGTAGTGAACGCCATCCATCATAACCGAGAATGGTATCTGCTCGGTTGCCTCTAGGCGAGGGCTTCAATCCTTAGCGCTGGAAGGGCAGTAAAAGTTAGCTAAGAATGGACCGAGCAGTGAAGCTGCTTAGTGGCCTCTTGGCGAGGGCTTCGATCCCTGGCGTTGGGGGGTAGGAAACTACCAGCCTGGGATAGCCGAGCAAGGGCGGGCCCGGTTTCCTCTTGGCGAGGGCTTTTGATCTTGGCGTCGTGGGGTAGGGAACTACCAGCCAGGGATAGCCGAGCATGGTAGCCGCTCGGCTGCCTCTCGGTGAGGGCTTCGATCCCTGGCGTCGTGGGGTAGGGAGCTACCAGCCAGGGATAACCGAGCAAGGGAGGGCTCGGTTGCCTTTGACGAGGGCTTTGATCCCTGGCGTTTTGGGGTAGGGAGTGTCACGCCCCGCTTCCCGGTATTCGGCGAAGGGGACGCGACGAGGTCCGCTACGTATATACTTAGAAGTACATACGCTAAGCGTATCTAAGCAATATAAAAGTAAATCACAAGAGACAAGAGATATAGAAATAACAGCAACTTTATTAATAACATTCTTTGTACAATGCATGAAAAGTAAAGACAACTGAAATGGAAAGCGATGCCTAAACAGTGGCATAACAGGAAATGAAAATACTGAATAGAACAAGGTACAATATCTAGAGCTCTGGGTCTTCGTGAAACTGCTCCAAGTCTTTACCGGTGGGCTCGATCTCTGCTGGGTCCAGAGCACCTGACGACATTCAAAGAAGAAAGAAATAGAATGTCGTCAGCGAACAGGTCGCTCGGTAAGTCCCAAAGATAAGGAAGAATTAGAAAGACAGAATAAGAGTATTTTCTAAAGTATTATGTTGTAGAATATTATGTTTCACGCTGTTGTTTGTAGCTTGGTACAGAAAGATGCCAGTGTATACGAGAGGGGTCTTTATATGCTAGAGACCAGGGCAAACGGAATGTACAAGGAACCGTTAAGCCACGGTACAACAGCAACGGAATATGGTTGATGTCTTAATCTGACCACCTCGTGCCACCTTTAACACCTTCCGTACCAATCTACCCCTTAAACCCCGTAGTGTTTTGATAGTATTGTTGTATTGTATTGTGTAAGTTAGATGACCGACCAAAACCATGATATCAGTAAACATGTTGTAACTGCATAATCAGGTAAATGGAATAACGGAATAATGGATGTATATCCATGGTTTGATTCAGTCAAGTTGTATAGATTGTTAACTGGATTCTGGGATTCATGTGTTCATATTGAGTTGGAATATTAAAGAATATAGATTGACTTGAATCATATTTAAGTCAGAAATAATCAGACTCAAACCCAAGTCAGACTAAAAGAAATGTAATTTGAATTTCTATAATTGTTAGGGTCCTTATTGTAATTTATAAAACTTGAGGGGGTTTTTATGTAAAAATACTTTTGCATAGTTTCAAGATAAACCCCAAGTATTTATTATTCTTCTTTATAGTTATAATGAGCGTGATTTTATTTAGTGATATTTCTAGTGAATATATCCTAATAAAGGTATTAATATGCAATATTGATTTATTTGAAATTCATGGTATTTTAATGTAACTTTTAATCTTGTAATTTTTAGGAAAAGGTGGAAACTTTATCTTATAATAAAATAGGTGTTTAAATGATAAATATACATATGTTTATACAAGAATAATTTTTAATAAATATTTTATTTTCCAATAATCTCATTTTTCTTAAATGTCGTATTTTAAACCTTTCGAGACCGAATGCTCCTTGCGGAAGTCTGAATCTCGCACTACTAAGCCCGAGGGTGCACGATAAACCGTAAAATTCCTAACGGGTTCCCCAAATGTGGGTTGTAGTGGCGCTTTGCAAAGATTTTATAAATACTAATCATTTAGAAAACGGTTTTATAAAGATAAGGTATTTATTTGCAAAAGGGTGTAAATTTCCGTATTTTAGATTCTAGGGTTTCCTAAGTCAACTAGCCTACTTCTAAATGGTCTAAACGACACGTCATTAGAAGCCTCAAATCGCCTCTTCACCGCCAATTGCGGCCAGATAAGTGCCAGGTGAGTGGGAGGCTCTACACTACAAGTAGTGGCCCTAATTAAGTAACCATTCGCCTTAGACACACTTGCCTAGACACCACAAAGTCAGGTATAGATAAACGATCGATGTCCATGACATGTCGTATTTTCCTATTAAAAGATTTTGTTTTAAAATTGTATACAACTTAGAACTTTCAGAAAAGGGTTTATAAAGAAAATGGTATTTTAATGAAAAGTCTTGTATTATCGTATTCTAAGTTTTGATGATATCAATTAGGGTTGTATTTGTGTGTGTGTGGAGGTAGGTCATTACCTCGTGATCTATTTTAAGGTATAGCATTGTTAAAGGGTTAAATGAGATTAACTAAACATGGTGGTATTTAAGTGCGAAAATACGGTATTTTGCAAAAGTTATCATTTCATGTGAGAAACTTTATCCAAATTGATTTTTAGGTGATTAGTAGTCAACATGAATATATTTAAGCATTATGGAATTAGTGACAAGTGAGTTTTGACAGAAAAACCGAATCGGAAATCGGTTTGTTCCGATTTCCGTCGGGTTTGAAAAATCGTATTTTAATGGAAGAAAGAAAGGTAGAAAAAGAGGGACTTACGGGTTTGGACAACGCTAGAGAGTGCTAGGAATGTAGTGGGTTGGTCGGTGCGTCGAAACGTCGTGAAGAGTCCTAGTACGATCGTCGGGATTTCGCCGTCGATTTCGGCAGCGCTTCGCCTTTCGCTCGTTTTCTAACGTACCGAGTTCTCTTGAAATTTTTAGAGAGTGGACTTAAGAATGTAGGGTGAGAGGGTAGAGGGTATGAGGGTTTATATAGGGTTAGGCTAGGGTTAGGGTTTTTAATAAAAAAAAAACTATAAAAAATATACAAAATCATTAAAAATTCATTAAATATAGGAGTAAAAGGGATTTATTGGCCAAATAATAACCGATCCAAGCATTTAGAGTATGCAGGAGGGTGGACCAGGTCAAGACCCAACTTTTCTCTGTTGGTGACTCGGCCGTCCGGCCAAGTCCGGCCGGCGGCGCCGGACCGAGTCGGCCGAGTCGCCGGCCGGCGACGCCAAGTCGGGCCGAGTCATGGGTCCAATGGCTGGGGATTCTTTGGGGGTACAATTTGGTATATTTACATTTTTTTGTCCAGTACATATTTTGGGAGTTATGGCCTTTTTACCATTGACTTCTAAAAAGAATTAAAACAAAAATAATGTGGGGCATGTGATTTGAACTCCGGTGGCTTGGTTCAGCAGTGCAAGGTATTACCAATAAGCTACAAGCTCCTTCTTGTAATTATGGAGTGAAATAAATACTTAAAGAGATATCAGCTGCAATAAATTCTCTAAGTATACATTGAATTTAAATCAATTCTTTGTACATTAAAAATGGAGTTGTTACAGTCTACCCTCCTTACAAAAATTTCGTCCTCGAAATTTACAACTTTTATTTGAGGACTAGTTTACAAAGAAGTGTGGATATCTAGTACGCATTTCATCCTCTCTTTCCCAAGTGGACTCTCCTGGAGTGTCTTTCCTCCACATCACTCGAACCAAGTTAACTTCCTTGTTCCAAAGTGTCTTCACTTTCCTGTCCAGGATCTCCACGGGTTGTTGCTCACAAGACAAGTCGGGCTGTATAGTGAGCTCGGAATGATCAAGTACATGGCTGGGGTCACTCACATACTTTTTGAGTTGGGATATATGGAACACATTATGCACTCCTTCCAATGAGGGTGGTAGCGCTAAACGGTATGCCACTTCACCGACTCGTTCGAGTATGTCGAACGGTCCAATGTATCTCGGACTTAACTTACCCCGTCTTCCAAATCAGATCACTCCGCGGTTCGGAGATATCTTCAGGAATACGTGATCTCCTGGCTGGAACTCCAAGTGTCGTCTCTTTGCATCAGCCCAGTGCTTCTGTCGATCTTGGGCTTTGCGCATCCTTTCCCTGATAGTACGGATCACATCAACAGTCTCTACTATCATCTCCGGTTCAAGAAGTTCCCTATCTCCGACGTCGTCCCAACTTAATGGCGATCGACACTTCCTTCCATACAATGCTGTAAAAGGTGCCATTCCTATGCTTGCTTGGTAGCTGTTGTTGTACGAAAACTCCACAATATGTAGGTGATCTTCCCACGATCCTTTGAAGTCTAGCATACACGCTCTGAGCATATCCTCCAAGATCTGAATAGTTCGTTCCGACTGACCATCTGTTTGTGGATGATAAGCCGTGCTGAAGTTCAGACTTATTCCCAAGCTTGCTTGCAGACTCTGCCAAAATTGCGATCGGAACCTGGTGTCACGATCGGAGACAATGCAGACCGGTACTCCATGAAGTCTCATAATTTCCTGTATGAGTTCATGGGTATAAGAGATAGTACATTATGAAGAGTTTAAATCTAAATTAGATTATTACCTCCATGTACTTCTTTGCTAGTGTCTCAGTTGATTGGCCAACTCGAAATGGGATGAAGTGAGCCGACTTTGTGAGTCGATCCACAATGACCCATATGACATCGTTACCCTTTGTGCTGCGAGGAAGAGCAGTCACAAAGTCCATCGTGATGTGTTGCCACTTCCATTCTGGGATTGGTAATGGTTGAAGTAATCCAGCAGTCCTGTGATGTTCAGCCTTTACTTGCTGACACACCAAGCATTTTGCGACGCTTCTGGCTACTTCACGCTTCATTCCATGCCACCAATAATTCTGACGTAGATCTTTGTACATTTTGGTACCTCCAGGACGTACTGAGTAGGGAGAGTTGTGGGCTTCTTTCATTAACTCTTCCCGAACAGGACCTTTTGGTACACACAATCTGCTGTCTATCTCAAAGATCCGTCTTCATGGATGATGAAGTCTGTTCTGAGTCCATTCTCCACTTGTTCTCTGATCTTTTTCAACTTAGCATCGCTGGCTTGAGCTGCTTTGATCTGATTGACAATGGTTGATTGAACTTGTAAATTCATTAAACTTGAAGCATTACCTGGCATGACTACTTCAATCTCCATCTGATGCAAGTCTTGTTGAAGCTTCCACTGAGCGGTGAGATTCATTGCTAATGGTTGGCGACTAAGAGCATCAGGTACTACATTCACCTTCCCTGGGTGATATTTCAAGTTGATGTCAAAGTCCGCCATGAGTTCTAACCATCTTCTCTGCCGCATATTCATCTCCTTCTCAGTAAACACATACTTTAAGCTCTTATGATCTGTGTAGATGTTCGCTCGTTCACCAAGTAGATAATGACTCCAAATCTTGAGAGCAAAGATGACGGCTGCCAACTCCAAATCATGCGTCGGATAATTGCGCTCGTGAATCTTCAGCTGTCTTGAAGCATAAACCACAACCTTACCGTGCTGATGTAGAACACAGCCTAATCCCTTACCGGATGCATCGCAATGCACTTCGAATCCTCCAGATTGATCCGGTATGACGAGAATATGTGCTAATGTCAACCTTGACTTGAGTTCTACGAAAGCTTGTTCGCATGCTTCTGACCACACAAATTCTTCATCTTTACGTGTGAGCTTGGTCAGGGGCGTTGCTATCTTCGAAAAGCCTTCAATAAACCTTCTGTAATATCCAGCTAAACCCAAGAAACTTCGAATATCCTTCACTGACTTTGGTGTAGGCCATTCGCTAACTGCCGAAACTTTCGCTGGATCTACAGAGATTCCTTCTCCTGGTACGATATGTCCAAGAAAACCAACTTGATTTAGCCAAAACTCGCACTTGCTGTACTTGGCATAAAGCTGATATTGTCGAAGAGTTTCCAGGACAATTCGTAGATGTTCTGCATGTTCTTTCCGATTCTTAGAATACACCAGGATGTTGTCGATGAAGATGACAACAAACCTATCTAAGTACTCCCGGAAAACTTGATTCATAAGGTTCATGAATATTGCGGGTGCGTTGGTCACTCCAAATGGCATCACTAGAAATTCGTAATGTCCATAGCGAGTTCTGAAAGCTGTTTTGTGAATATCAGCTTCCTTGACCTTCACTTGATGATAACCTGAATGAAGATCCAATTTAGAGAAAATACAAGATCCACTTAGCTGATCGAATAAATCATCGATGCGCGGGAGTGGATACTTGTTCTTTATAGTGACTTCGTTCAAAGCTCTGTAATCGATGCACATTCTGTATGAACCTTCCTTCTTCTTCACAAGTAATACAGGTGATCCCCAACTTGAAGTGCTGAGGCGAATCCATCCTTTCACCAGTAATTCGTCCAACTGTGTTCGGACTTCCTTCAAACCTTCCGGACTTAAACGATAGGGTGCTTTGATCACCGGTTGTACTCCTGGTACTAAATCAATACTGAATTCAAGAGCTCGATCGGGAGGCAAACCTGATATATCGTCAGGAAATACATCGTCGAACTCTCGAACCACATCTGGTCTTGATTCTTCCTCTGCTTGAGCTGCTGCAACTACTGCTTCTCTTGGCTTCGCTTTGTAGGTACTTGGCTCCAGTGTACGGTCTCTGCTTTTGAAATAGAAGACCGGATGGTCTGGGATCTCGAATACTACCCTCCTTTGACGACAGTCTATGGTAGCATAAAAAGTTCCAAGCCAATCCATTCCTAGAACCACATCGAAGTTCGGTATGTCCAGTACTTTGAAGTCAGCATAAAACTCTCGACTGCAGACGACGACTGGACAAAAGCTGTATCCCATGGTTGCCTTTAGAACGCCATTTCCTGAACCGACATTCCAGCTGGATACAAGCGGCGAGACTGGAATCGCATGGGTTCGGACAAACCGTTGCGACATAAAACAGTGTGATGCTCCAGTATCAAACAGTGCAAGTGCAGTGATTGAGGATACTAAGATTGTACCTAAGGTATGTGGGATTTGTTTTAGGTATAGGAAATATGTAACTAAGTAGCAAGATAGAAAAGAAAAGTTTGAAAAGAAAAGTTTACCAGTGATGACTTGGCCAATGGCCTCAGCTTCTTCCACGGACATCGTGAAAGCCTGGCGCCTTGGTACATTCCTCCTGGCCTGAGGAGCATTTCTCGGAACGTTCCTTTGAGCTTGATGGAACTGACGAGGAGGTGGTGCAGCTTGTGGTCCTCTGGGTGGTGCAGGTAGTGCAGGTCTGGGAGCAGGTGCCTGAAGAGCTGGTCGCTGCGGATAAGTAATTGCTGGCCTGGGTGCAGCAACTGGATTATGTCTTTGGGGATAAGACCCAATATCGTGAGTAGCTGAGCTGCAGACTAAGCAAAGGCGGTTGGCTCGACGGCAGTCCTTCATTATATGTCCAGTTCTCTTGCAGTAGGTGCAAAAGGCTGGGCTGAGACGATGGGTTGGTACTCCGGGTCGCCTTGGCACGAAAGGTGGCCTGGACGAGGCTCCACCTGCCATCTGGTTGGCAGGGCGCTTGACTCCTGCAGACCGAGGTCTGCCCCTTGCTTTTATCACTGCCTCATAACTGCGGGCAGCTTTCAGAGCATCCTCATGAGTCAAAAATTTTCCTGTGGCTAGAGCAGACTGATCCTCCATGTCCAGTCCTTGTTGAAAGCAACGGGCTCTGATCTCGTCCGTCGGTATCAAGTGTGCCGCGAATCTGCTTAAAGATTGTGTTAGCTGTGTAGTATGTGATATTTAAAAATTGAACTATTGTGACATATCTTACCGGCTTAACATGGTGAATTCAGCGTCGTATTCATCTACTGATTTGTCCCACATTGAACCCTGTTGTAGATGAATGAACTGCTGCTCCATTGCAAACCTGGCAGTCACAGGGAAATATTTCGCGTCAAACATCTCGCGAAAAGTCTTCCATTCAATCGGCTGTACCAGACGGATTTCTTCCGCCTTCCACCAGTTGCGAGCATTATCCGTGAGTTGTAGTTTTGCTACACGAACCCAAGCGATGTCTGGCACTTGAGCTGCAGCCAGATCGTCTTCGATGCTTTGTGCCCATTCTTCAGCTTCAAGAGGGCTTCCTTTACCAGAGAACTGCTTGGGATATAAAGCCCTGAATTGCTTTACTCCCGGTGCGTCGGTTTCAGGACGGTTCAGAAGTTGTTGTTGTCCCTCGAGAAGGCTGCGAATCGCCTCAAGTAGCACTGTTTGCTCGGTGGGTGGTGCAGGAACAGTTGGTGCGAGAGGTAGTGCTGAATGTGTGTTGTTGACATTGGTGCTGGTGTTGTTCGGGGAATCCATAACCTTGAAGAAAAATTTGGGTTAGGACAGATTCAAGTAAATGAAATGATAAGATTCAAGGGATAGAAATTTGTAAGATTCAAGAAACATGAATTGTAAAGAATGTTTTAGTTGCTGGTTCTTGTGTTATATTGCTTAGGTTGTTCACGCAGACCAGAACTGCATGATAGGGATTCATACAGCTCTGACCTGCATGGGCCACCGACAAAACCTGTCACGCCCCGCTTCCCGGTGTACGGCGAAGGGGACGTGACGAGGTCCGCTACGTATATACTTAGAAGTACATACGCTAAGCGTATCTAAGCAATATAAAAGTAAATCACAAGAGACAAGAGATATAGAAATAACAACAACTTCATTAATAACATTCTTTGTACAATGCATGAAAAGTAAATACAACTGAAATGAAAAGCGATGCCTAAACAGTGGCATGACAGGAAATGAAAATACTGAATAGAACAAGGTACAATATCTAGAGCTCGGGGTCTTCGTGAAACTGCTCCAAGTCTTCACCGGTGGGCTCGATCTCTGCTGGGTCCAAAGCACCTGACGACATTTAAAGAAGAAAGAAATAGAATGTCGTCAGCGAACAGGTCGCTCGGTAAGTCCCAAAGATAAGGAAGAATTAGAAAGATAGAATAAGAGTATTTTCTAAAGTATTATGTTGTAGAATATTATGTTCACGCTGTTGTGTGTAGCTTGGTACAGAAGGATGCCAGTGTATATGAGAGGGGTCTCTATATGCTAGAGACCAGGGCAAACGGAATGTACAATGAACCGTTAAGCCACGGTACAACAGCAACGGAATATGGTTAGGTGTCTTAATCTGACCACCTCGTGCCACCTTTAACACATTCCGTACCAATCTACTCCTTAAACCCCGTAGTGTTTTGATAGTATTGTTGTATTGTATTGTGTAAGTTAGATGACCGACCAAAACCATGATATCAGTAAAAATGTTGTAACTGCATAGTCAGGTAAATGGAATAACGGAATAATGGATGTATATCCATAGTTTGATTCAGTCAAGTTGTATAGATTGTTAACTGGATTCTGGGATTCATGTGTTCATATTGAGTTAGAATATTAAAGAATATAGATTGAATTGAATCATATTCAAGTTAGAAATAATCAGACTCAAACCCAAGTCAGACTAAAAGAAATGTAATTTGAAGTTCTATAATTGTTAGGGTCCTTATTGTAATTTATAAAACTTGAGGGGTTTTTATGTAAAAATACTTTTGCATAGTTTCAAGATACACCCCAAGTATTTATTATTTTTCTTTATAGTTATAATGAGCGTGATTTTATTTAGTGGTATTTCTAGTGAATATATCTTAATAAAGGTATTAATCTGCAATATTGATTTATTTGAAATTCATGGTATTTTAATGTAACTTTTAATCTTGTAATTTTAGGAAAAGGTGGAAACTTTATCTTATAATAAAATAGGTGTTTAAATGATAAATATACATATGTTTATACAAGAATAATTTTTATTAAATATTTTATTTTCCAAAAATCTCATTTTTCTTAAGTGTCGTATTTTAAACCTTTCGAGACTGAATGCTCCTTGCGGAAGTCTGAATCTCGCATTACTAAGCCCGAGGGTGCACGATAAACCGTACAATTCCTAACGGGTTCCCCAAATGTGGGTTGTAGTGGCGCTTTGCAAAGATTTTATAAATACTAATCATTTAGAAAACGGTTTTATAAAGATAAGGTATTTATTTGCAAAAGGGTGTAAATTTCCGTATTTTAAATTCTAGGGTTTCCTAAGTCAACTAGCCTACTTCTAAATGGTCTAAACGACACGTCATTAGAAGTCTCAAATCGCCTCTTCACCGCCAATTGCGGCCAGGTAAGTGCCAGGTGAGTGGGAGGCTCTACACTACAAGTAGTGGCCCTAATTAAGTAACCACTCGCCTTAGACACACTTGCCTAGACACCACAAAGTCAGGTTTAGATAAACGATCGATGTCCATGACATATCGTATTTTCCTATTAAAAGATTTTGTTTTAAAATTGTATACAACTTAGAACTTTCAGAAAAGGGTTTATAAAGAAAATGGTATTTTAATGAAAAGTCTTGTATTATCGTATTCTAAGTTTTGATGATATCAATTAGGGTTGTATTTGTATGTGTGTGGAGGTAGGTCATTACCTCGTGATCTATTTTAAGGTATAGCATTGTTAAAGGGTTAAATGAAATTAACTAAACATGGTGGTGTTTAAGTACGAAAATACGGTATTTTGCAAAAGTTATCATTTCATGTGAGAAACTTTATCCAAATTGATTTTTAGGTGATTAGTAGTCAACATGAATATGTTTAAGCATTATGGAATTAGTGACAAGTGAGTTTTGACAGAAAAACCGAATCGGAAATCGGTTTGTTCCGATTTCCGTCGGGTTTGAAAAATCGTATTTTAATGGAAGAAAGAAAGGTAGAAAAAGAGGGACTTACGGGTTTGGACACGCTAGAGAGTGCTAGGAATGTAGTGGGTTGGTCGGTGCGTCGAAACGTCATGAATAGTCCTAGTACGATCGCCGTCGATTTCGGCAGCGCTTCGCCTTTCGCTCGTTTTCTAACGTACCGAGTTCTCTTGAAATTTTTAGAGAGTGGACTTAAGAATGTAGGGTGAGAAGGTAGAGGGTATGGGGGTTTATATAGGGTTAGGCTAGGGTTAGGGTTTTTAATAAAAAAAATTATAAAAAATATACAATATCATTAAAAATTCATTAAACATAGGAGTAAAAGGGATTTATTGGCCAAATGATAACCGATCCAAATATTTAGAGTATGCAGGAGGGTGGAACAGGTCAAGACCCAATTTTTCTCTGTTGGTGACTCGGCCGTCCGGCCAAGTCCGGCCGGCGGCGCCGGTCCGAGTCGGCCGAGTCGCCGGCGCCGAGTCGGGCCGAGTCATGGGTCCAATGGCCGGGGATTCTTTGGGGGTACAATTTGGTATATTTACTTTTTGTTGTCCAGTACATATTTTGGGAGTTATGGCCTTTTTACCGTTGACTTCCAAAAAAAATTAAAACAAAAATAATGTGGGGCATGGGATTTGAACTCCGGTGGCTTGGTTCAGCAGTGCAAGGTATTACCAATGAGCTACAAGCTCCTTCTTGTAATTATGGAGTGAAATAAATACTTAAAGATATATCGGCTGCAATAAATTCTCCAAGTATACATTGAATTTAAATCTATTCTTTGTATATTAAAAATGGAGTTGTTACAGGGAGCTACCATCCAGGGATAACCGAGCAAGGGCGGGCCCGGTAGCCTCTTAATGAGGGCTTTTGATCCTTAGCACGGGAGGGGCCGTGAGAGGCCTACTAAGGGGGGGCCGAGCAGAGTTACTGCCCGGTACCTCTTGGCGAGGGCTTTGATCCTTAAGGACGGGCCGAGCAGGGTTACTTCTCGGTGCCTCTTGGCGAGGGCTTTGATCCCTGGCGTTTTGGGGGTAGGGAGCTACCAGCTAGGGATAACCGAGAAAAGGCGGGCCCGGTTGCCTCTTGCGAGGGCTTTTGATTCTTAGCGCGGGATGGGCCGTAAGAGGCCTACTAAGGACGGGCCGAGCAAGGTTACTGCCCGGGTGCCTCTTGGCGAGGGCTTTGATTCTTAAGGACGGGCCGAACAGGGTTACTGCCCGGTGCCTCTTGGTAAGGGCTTTTGATCCTTGGTGTCATGAGGTAGGGAACTACCAGCCAGGGATAGCCGAGCAGGGTAGCCGCTCGGCTGCCTCTTGATGAGGGCTTCGATCCCTGGCATTGCGGGTAAGGTGTTGGGGTCAAAATTTGCACCCCCGGTTGACTGAGTCAAAATCAAAGTCAACCCGAAGCCAGGTGGGCCCAAGCCCTGATCAAGCGGACCCATGCCCAAGTCGAGCCCGCGGCCAGCCTCCTCCATGCCAAAATATAGATCATGTAATAAATAATTTTTATGTAATTTTTTATGCATGAATGTATGCAAAATGGGCATAAAGCCAAATTTTTGTAAGCCCATGACTTATGTGCAAAAATGAAATGGCACATGAGCCATGGGATAAGTAAAATGCCATTTTGTGAAGCCCAAGGGACTATATGTAAATATGCAAGCCTATAAAAGGCAACATGATGATGAATAAAGTAATACTTTCATTCTCTCAAAAACCTAGGGTTTGTATTTCTTTCCCTTTTCTGAAGGTCTCAAACCTTCTTCTTTCTTCTGAATTAAATCAAGAGTTTTACTCTTTCTTTTCAAAAACAAAATAGTTTTTCACCACCAAACCCACAAAGGGGAACTTGGATCTGTCTTTAGATCCCAAAAAGGAGAGATTTTGAGATCTCACATCTCTTGATCTTCAAGATCCAGCCAACAGAGGAGGAAGAAGAAGAACCCATTTCCTCAACCAAAATATTTTTAGGAGTTTTAACTTTCTGAAGCATAGCTTCTGTTTCCTTTCTGAAGCATAGCTTCTGTTTCTGGGACTAAAAGCCTATTTTTCCTCGCCGGCGCCCAAGCGCTCAAGCGGCGAGCGCCCACGTGCCGACACGTGGCGCGTTTGCTCTCCAGCGCCCTGCGCTCGAGCGCAAAGCACCCACGTGCCGACACGTGGCATGCTTGTGCCCGAGCGCAAAGCGCCCACGTGCCGACACGTGGCGCGCTTGCGCTCCAGCGCTCTGTGCCCGAGCGCAAAGCGCCCACGTGCCGACACGTGGCACGCTTGCGCTCAAGCGCAAAGCGCCCACGTGCCGACACGTGGCGCTCTTGCGCTCCAGCGCCTTGCGCCCGAGCGCAAAGCGCCCACGTGCCGACACGTGGCGCACTTGCGCTCGAGCGCCCAGTGCTCACGCGCAAAGCACCCACGTGCTGACACGTGGCGCGCTTGCGCCTAAGCGCACATCACCTAAGCGCACAGCGCTCGAGGCGCTGGCCCCCACGCATCCTTTGGATGTCTTTTCCCCCTCTTTTATATTTATATATACATATATATATATATATACATAAATATACATATATATATATATATATACATAAATATACATATATATATATATATACACATAAATATACATATATATATATACACATAAATATACATATATATATATATATATATATATACATATGTGTAGGGTGTTTTTCGTCACCCCAGTGAGATGGGAATACGCGCGTGCTTGTCAGGCGTACTACAGATTCCCCCTGCCTAGGGTAGGCCGGGGTTTAATGATTGTGGGGATCCGAATCTCCGGCAGCCGCGGACTAAGCTGCCGTTAATTACCCATCGCCTTTAGGGCGAGGGAACCTCCGATTGACGGGTTAAACTGGTTATGCGAACTCAATGTGCAGTGTGCGTGTGTTTTGAAAGGGGTTTTTGGATATATCGGGAGCCACGCAGAGTTTTTACGGGGGTCGCGCTACCCGGATAGCGGGCTGGGGGTCAAGGGGGCTAGCAGCCCCCTTGCGGGGTTCGGGGCAGCGCCCCGGCTCAAAAATTTTTTGGAGGGGGAGAATGTGGCGGAGTATGTATATGTGTGAATTTGTATACATATATATGTGTATATGTATGTACATAAAAAGAGAGGAAAAAGGCATCCAAGGGATGCGTGGGGGCCACGTGTCGGCGCGCGGGCGCCTTGCGCACTTGCGCAGGTGCGCAAGCGCGCGCGCCACGTGTCGGCGCGCGGGCGCCTTGCGCACTTGCGCAGTTGCGCAAGCGCGCGAGCCACGTGTCGGCGCGCGGGCGCCTTGCGCACTTGCGCAAGCGCGCAGGTGCGCAAGCGCGCACGCCACGTGTCGGCACGCGGGCGCCTTGCGCACTTGCGCTGCGCGCCGGAGAGGCACAAGAGGCTTTTAGCCTAAAAAAATTTCTCAGAAGAGAAATCAGAGAGGAGTTGGACTCCTGAATGTGTTTTTCTTCTTTTTTGAGAGTTTAGTGAAAGATGTTCCTCTTCTTCCTCCTGTTGTTTGGCCGGATCTTGAAGATCAAGGGATGTGAGATATCAAAATCTCTCCTTTTTGAGATCTGATGGCAGATCTGGGTTCCCCTTAATGGGTTTTGTGGTGGAAAACTATTTAGTTTTGAAAAAGGAAGAGTAAAACTCTTGATTTAATTCAAAAGAGAGAAGAAGGTTTTGGAACCTTGAAGAAGGAAAAAAGATCTCAGATCTAATTTTTGTGGAGAGAATGAAAAGTGTTATTTTTTTATTCATCATGTTGCCTTTTATAGGCTTACATATTTGCATATAGCCCCTTGGGCTTCACAAAAATGGCATTTTAGCCATCCCATGGCTCATGTGCCATTTCATTTTTGCACATAAGCCATGGGCTTACAAAATATTGGCTTTATGCCCATTTTGCATACATTCATGTATAAAAAATTACATAAAAATTATTTATTACATGATTTTTTTTTTGTTGACATGGCGGGAGGCCGGACGCTTCGTATTCGGGCTCGACCTGGGCATTGGCCCACTTGCTTGGGCTTGGGCCCACCTGGCTTGGGGTTGACCTTGACTTTGACTTGGTCAACCGGGGTACAAATTTTGACTTCAACAAAGTGCCCCCCATCAATAAATGCACACCACATATGTGAGTCGTGTGCATGAAATTGATGGATCTTCTTTCACGTGGAGGCGACTTGCTTTGGTCCCCACTTTTTGGGATGCACTACCCTTTTTACGACGTGGACGGTCGACGCTTGACGCGTCTCCGGGACGGAGTGTCCGTGGTAGACGTTTCCCTGGCCCAGAGCGATCTGGTTCCGGCTTTGAAGGAAGACTGCATTGCCCTTTTTGCGACATGGACGGTAGACGCTCTGATCCGAAGCGATTTGGGTTCCCAATTTGCGGGAGCCTGCACTGCCCTTTTTGCGACATAGACGGTCGACGCTCTGATCCGGAGCGATTTGGGTTCCCAATTTGCGGGAGCCTGCACTGCCCTTTTTGCGACATGGACGGTCGACGCTCTGTTACGAAGCGATTTGGGTTCCCAGTTTGTGGGAGCCTGCACTGCCCTTTTTGCGAAATGGACGGTCGACGCTCTGTTCCGAAGCGATTTGGGTTCCCAGTTTGCGGGAGCCTGCACTGCCCTTTTTGCGACATGGACGGTCGACGCTCTGATCCGGAACGATTTG
The DNA here is from genome assembly GCA_030015575.1 of Agapanthus africanus. NCBI lineage: Eukaryota > Viridiplantae > Streptophyta > Magnoliopsida > Asparagales > Amaryllidaceae > Agapanthus > Agapanthus africanus. Next base: position 708,366,225 of record JASDDO010000022.1, read on the forward strand.
GGTTCCCAATTTGCGGGAGCCTGCACTGCCCTTTTTGCGACATAGACGGTCGACGCTCTGTTACGGAGCGATTTGGGTTCCCAATTTGCGGGAGCCTGCACTGCCCTTTTTGCGACATGGACGGTCGACGCTCTGTTCCGAAGCGATTTGGGTTCCCAATTTGCGGGAGCCTGCACTGCCCTTTTTGCGATATAGACGGTCGACGCTCTGTTACGAAGCGATTTGGGTTCCCAATTTGCGGGAGCCTGCACTGCCCTTTTTGCAACATAGACGGTCGACGCTCTGATCCGGAACGATTTGGGTTCCCAATTTGCGGGAGCCTGCACTGCCCTTTTTGCGACATGGACGGTCGACGCTCTGTTACGGAGCGATTTGGGTTCCCAATTTGCGGGAGCTTGCACTGCCCTTTTTGCGACATAGACGGTCGACGCTCTGATACGAAGCGATTTGGGTTCCCAATTTGCGGGAGCCTGCACTGCCCTTTTTGCGACATAGACGGTCGACGCTCTGTTACGAAGCGATTTGGGTTCCCAATTTGCGGGAGCCTGCACTGCCCTTTTTGCGACATAGACGGTCGACGCTCTGTTACGAAGCGATTTGGGTTCCCAATTTGCGGGAGCCTGCACTGCCCTTTTTGCGACATAGACGGTCGACGCTCTGTTACGGAGCGATTTGGGTTCCCAATTTGCGGGAGCCTGCACTGCCCTTTTTGCGACATAGACGGTCGACGCTCTGTTACGAAGCGATTTGGGTTCCCAATTTGCGGGAGCCTGCACTGCCCTTTTTGCGACATAGACGGTCGACGCTCTGTTACGAAGCGATTTGGGTTCCCAATTTGCGGGAGCCTGCACTGCCCTTTTTGCGACATAGACGGTCGACGCTCTGTTACGAAGCGATTTGGGTTCCCAATTTGCGGGAGCCTGCACTGCTCTTTTTGCGACATAGACGGTCGACGCTCTGATACGAAGCGATTTGGGTTCCCAATTTGCGGGAGCCTGCACTGCCCTTTTTGCGACATAGACGGTCGACGCTCTGTTACGAAGCGATTTGGGTTCCCAATTTGCGGGAGCCTGCACTGCCCTTTTTGCGACATAGACGGTCGACGCTCTGTTACGAAGCGATTTGGGTTCCCAATTTGCGGGAGCCTGCACTGCTCTTTTTGCGACATAGACGGTCGACGCTCTGATACGAAGCGATTTGGGTTCCCAATTTGCGGGAGCCTGCACTGCCCTTTTTGCGACATAGACGGTCGACGCTCTGTTATAAAGCGATTTGGGTTCCCAATTTGCGGGAGCCTGCACTGCCCTTTTTGCGACATAGACGGTCGACGCTCTGTTACGAAGCGATTTGGGTTCCCAATTTGCGGGAGCCTGCACTGCCCTTTTTGCGACATAGACGGTCGACGCTCTGTTACGAAGCGATTTGGGTTCCCAATTTGCGGGAGCCTGCACTGCCCTTTTTGCGACATAGACGGTCGACGCTCTGATACAAAGCGATTTGGTAGACGTGCCCCCGGCATGGAGTGTCGCTGTTTGACGCAAAGGTCGATGTTGGAATTGGTTGGTTTGATTTGTTTGATTTGAGTTGACACCAGCATCGCTATACTGGAATATGGTACCAAGAGCGAATCATCGTCTGCCATGAGAGGATTTGGGATTGGTTTTTTTTTGTCGGCATCTGCATTGCTGCGCTGGAATAATGCCAGGAGCAACTCATCATTTGCCTCGGGAGGATTTGGGAATTGGTGGCTTAGGAGACAGGTTTATATCCCTGTCACCTAAGGCTTTTCAATTTTATGGGTCGTGAGGGTCCCATAAAAGCATCTTCTCCCTACGAGTCGAAAGGATCTCGTAGGTGTATTTTCTCCTTAGGAGTCGTGGGGACTCCTAAGTGTGTTGCTCTTTTGTGAGTCGTAAAAATCTCACGCGGGAATTTTCTCCTCACAAAGTCGAGAGGACTTTGCGAGTGCATTTCATTTCTTTTTTTTTTTTTACGAGTTTGCGCCCTTTCGGGTTTTCACAAACTCGCCGGCAGTCCTGCTGTTTTTACTCACGGAGCCCTTTCGGGTTTTCATCCGCGCCCATTTTGCTTATGGACATACCGTTCCTTTTTTTGTTTTCCCTTTTTTTTCTCTTCTTTTTTCATTTTTTTTCTTTCTTTTTTTTTTTGGAATCTTCCCTGCCGGTGGGACTTTGAATGTGGTCCCGCCGGTAGGACTTGGGAGAGATTGGGATCGTTTTACGCCCGTGGATTGTATACGGTTTTGCAGGATGTATGATCCAGACCGTAGGGCCAGAAACATTTCGAGACTTTGTTGGCGTCTGCATCGCTGCACTGGAATATGGTACCAGGAGCGACTCATCATTCACCGTTGGGATTCGGAATTTGGTTGGCGTCTGCATCGCTGCACTGGAATATGGTACCAGGAGCGACTCATCATTCGCCACTTTGGGGTTGAGGAGAGATAGCTTAGGAGACAGGTTTAGATCCCTGTCACCTAAGACTTTTCAATTTTATGGGCCGTGGGGGTCCCATAAAAGCATTTTCTCCCTACGAGTCGTAAGGATCCCGCAGATGTATTTTCTCCTTAAGAGTCGTGAGGACTCCTAAGTGTGTTTTCCCTTTATGAGTCGTAAGGATCCCACAAAGGTTTGTTCTCCTCATGTATCGTGAGGACACATGAGTGGGTCTTCTCAATGGAGCATAATTCCAAAGGCGGAGACCAGCCGCGTGACTGGTGATTACGGTGGGGCATGGGTATGCTGAGAATTATTTGAGCCCATGGATTGTATACGGTAGTCAATTTGGGGACTGGCCGTAGGGCTGAAAGAATTTTGGGAATTTGAATTTTTGTTGGCGTCTGCATCGCTGCACTGGAATATGGTACCAGGAGCGACTCATCATTCGCCGTTGTTTTTTTTTTTTTTTTTTTACCGCGATTGCTCTATCATTTCAGCTTTTCTTATCGCGAAGGTCGCGATTGCCCTATCATTTCGGCTATTTATTCGCGGTTGCCCCATCATTTCGGCTTTTCTTTATTTTTCTTTTATTTACACATTTTTTTTTATTTACACATTTTTTTTTACATTCCCAGTTTAACGACTTAGAGGTCGATTGTTTCCCAGTTTAACGACGTGGTGGTCCTCTTTGCTTATCCCAGCTCCTTGAACATTGATCTTGGCGGAGCTGTGTTGATGACCTAGCTCTGTGGCTTGCCGATACATCCGAGGATTGAGAGGTTTTTCTAAGCTTATATTGGTCCTCTGCCCAATCTTTGAAAACATAGCAGTCTTCAATGGTATGACTCAGCACTCTATGGTATGGGCAGTATATGGGATTGCCAGTCATATTCATTTCATGTGGCCTCTTTGGAATAGGCAGTTGCAGGCCATTGTTCAGGGCTTCCTCGAATATATCGCGGACCTCATCCCTCCTAAAGGAGTACACCTTCTTCCTTTTCTCCATTAGAGTAGGTGCCCTCACTGACGCCGGTCCCTGAGGCCGATCAATCTTTGGTTCGCCCTGCACATGTCTGGGAAGGTTAGGTTCCCGAAAGGTTTCGGTCTCCATTTGCATGAAATCGGCGGTCGTAGCTTGACTGTTTGCTAACACGCCTTTAGACAGTTCTATCTCTCCCGTCTTGTATTGCCTTTCGACCCAATCTTTGAAGACGAAGCAGTCCTCAATGGAATGACCTATCACCCTGTGATAGGGGCAATATTTTGGGTCGTCGGTCATATTCTCTTCTTGCGGTCTCTTTGATTCTGGCAGTTGTAGACCGTTTCTTAGGGCGTCCCTGAATATCTTGTGGACCTTTTCCCTCTTGAAGGAATAGACCTTTTTCAGCTTCTCTTTCAGAGGCGATTCCCCCCCGGCGTATGTATCGGAGGGACTGGAGGCTAATTGCGGCCGTTTTTCGCGAAGGCGCTCCGCTTTTAGATTTAAAGGGATATCAGTTGGCTGCTCCCGGGTACCAATCCCTGGCTCATGAGCCAAAATTTGATTCTGCTGTGATTGCAATCGGGCGACTTGGGTCGCGAGATCTGCCACGACGTTTGCCAGCTCGTCGACTTTGGAATAGACCTCGGCCATCTTCTCATCCCTGTCCTGAAATTGCCTTTGAAGCCATTGGAATAATGCATGTTCTGTAGTTCCGGCTATGACAACCGGGTAATCTTTATTGCCTGAGCTCCATTCCATAAGAACCACGGGATCCTCTGGCTTATCGGCCTGAGCGGGCTCTTCATCATTTAGATCGAGCCGATGCTGGGTAGCGTCAACCGTATCATCACCATGGCTGTGAAGAAGAAGAGGATTCGTTTCCTCATGTCCGGCCATGTAGACAGTGTGGATAACACATTCAGCCATTCTTTCATCACTGGCAGCTGGTTTCGTGGAGTGGTCCGGGCTTTGGAAATTCATAAATTTTAACATGGCTAGAACCCTAGCCCTTTTGTTAGCTCTATATCTGAGCCGCTTCTGCCTCAGCTTCTCGATTTTGAAGGCTTGGCGGGCATCCGCTATCCGGGAAGCCATTGTGAGTTGATCAGAGGGGGGCTTAGAGAAGACACCCGATCGAGCAGTTGTCGAGGGCACCGCTGGAGCTTGCTTGGGACGCATTGTAGCTTTGTTGGGGTTGATGGCCTTGCCCCCAGCTAGGGCCAAGGAAAGTCGTTCAGACACCGACTTGCGTTTGGGTTGGGGCGCCCTCGAGATCACCACATTTGGTCTCCTGCCTTTCGAGACCGGTTTGTCTGCCACCGGGGCTTGAGGAGCTGGGATGGCCCCAACTGGCATGAACACAATAGAGCCGAATGGTAGCAGCGGCTCCTCCCATTGTCGCCCGAGACTAGCCGGAAGGACCGTCCGGGAGTCTATCTTCATCGTGTAGGAGACAGGAGCTGAGTTCATCATCGAAGACATCGTCGGAAGGTGATTGCTTGAAAATCTGCATGAAAGAGCATTATTTTAGTATAAATATAGACATGTAAATTGATTGAGTTCGCATGAACATTTAACCCGAAATATGGGAGGAGAGATGGTCCCACCGGGCGTGCCAGAATCTGTAGGGTGTTTTTCGTCACCCCAGTGAGATGGGAATACGCGCGTGCTTGTCAGGCGTACTACAGATTCCCCCTGCCTAGGGTAGGCCGGGGTTTAATGATTGTGGGGATCCGAATCTCCGGCAGCCGCGGACTAAGCTGCCGTTAATTACCCATCGCCTTTAGGGCGAGGGAACCTCCGATTGACGGGTTAAACTGGTCATGCGAACTCAATGTGCAGTGTGCGTGTGTTTTGAAAGGGGGTTTTGGATATATCGGGAGCCACGCAGAGTTTTTACGGGGGTCCCGCTACCCGGATAGCGGGCTGGGGGTCAAGGGGGCTAGCAGCCCCCTTGCGGGGTTCGGGGCAGCGCCCCGGCCCGAAAATTTTTTGGAGGGGGAGAATGTGGCGGAGTATGTATATGTGTGAATTTGTATACATATATATGTGTATATGTATGTACATAAAAAGAGAGGAAAAAGGCATCCAAGGGATGCGTGGGGGCCACGTGTCGGCGCGCGGGCGCCTTGCGCACTTGCGCAGGTGCGCAAGCGCGCGCGCCACGTGTCGGCGCGCGGGCGCCTTGTGCAGTTGCGCAAGCGCGCGCGCCACGTGTCGGCGCGCGCGCGCCTTGCGCTCTTGCGCAAGCGCGCAGGTGCGCAAGCGCGCACGCCACGTGTCGGCACGCGGGCGCCTTGCGCACTTGCGCTGCACGCCGGAGAGGCACAAGAGGCTTTTAGCCTAAAAAAATTTCTCAGAAGAGAAATCAGAGAGGAGTTGGACTCCTGAATGTGTTTTTCTTCTTTTTTGAGGGTTTAGTGAAAGATGTTCTTCTTCTTCCTCCTGTTGTTTGGCCGGATCTTGAAGATCAAGGGATGTGAGATATCAAAATCTCTCCTTTTTGAGATCTGATGGCAGATCTGGGTTCCCCTTAATGGGTTTTGTGGTGGAAAACTATTTAGTTTTGAAAAAGGAAGAGTAAAACTCTTGATTTAATTCAAAAGAGAGAAGAAGGTTTTGGAACCTTGAAGAAGGAAAAAAGATCTCAGATCTAATTTTTGTGGAGAGAATGAAAAGTGTTATTTTTTTATTCATCATGTTGCCTTTTATAGGCTTACATATTTGCATATAGCCCCTTGGGCTTCACAAAAATGGCATTTTAGCCATCCCATGGCTCATGTGCCATTTCATTTTTGCACATAAGCCATGGGCTTACAAAATATTGGCTTTATGCCCATTTTGCATACATTCATGTATAAAAAATTACATAAAAATTATTTATTACATGATTTTTTTTTTGTTGACATGGCGGGAGGCCGGACGCTTCGTATTCGGGCTCGACCTGGGCATTGGCCCACTTGCTTGGGCTTGGGCCCACCTGGCTTGGGGTTGACCTTGACTTTGACTTGGTCAACCGGGGTACAAATTTTGACTTCAACAATATGCATACATATGTACACATACACATACTCCACGGCACTGCCCCTGTTAGTTGTGTTTTTACGGTTGCGGGACCCCCGTAAAAACTCTGCGTGGCTCCCGATATATCCAAAACCCCCTTTCAAAACACAACACACGTACACCGCACATTGAGTTCGCATGACCGGTTTAACCCGTTAATCGGAGGTTCCCTCGCCCCAAAGGCTAGGGGTAATTAACGGCAGCTTAGTCTGCGGTTGCCGGAGATTCGGATCCCCACAATCAATAAACCCCGGCCTATCCCAGGCAGGGGGAATCTGTAGTACGCCTGACAAGCGCGCACGTATTCCCATCTCAATGGGGTGACGAAAAACACTCTACATAAGGAACTACCAGCCAGGGATGACCGAGCAGGGTAGCCGCTCGGCCGCCTCTTGATGAGGGCTTTGATCCCTGGCATTGCGGGTAAGGCAGGGATAGCCGAGCAGGGTAGACGCTCGGCTGCCTCTTGATGAGGACTTCGATCCTTGGTGCTGCGGGTAAGGAGTTACCAGCCAGGGATGACCGAGCAGGGTAGCCGCTCGGCTGCCTCTTGATGAGAGCTTCGATCCCTGGCGTTGCGGGTAAGGAGTTACCAGCTAGGGATGACCGAGCAAGGTTACTGCTCGATCGCCTTTTGATGAAGGCTTTGATCCCTGGCGTTGCGGGTAAGGAGCTACTAGCCAGGGATGACCGAGCAGGGTAGTTGCTTGGCCGTCTCTTTATGGGGGCTTTGATCCCTGGCGTTGCGAGTAAGGAGTTCCCAGCCAGGGATGACCGAGCAGGGTAGCCGCTCGGTCGTCTCTTAATGAGGGCTTTGATCCCTGGCATTGCGGGAAATGAGTTACCAGCCAGGGATAGCCGAGCAGGGTAGGCGCTCGGTTGTCTCTTGATGAGGGCTTCGATCCCTGGCACTGCAGGTAAGGAGTTACCTGCCAGGGATGACCGAGCAGGGTAGCCGCTCGGCTGCCTCTTGATGAGGGCTTCGATCCTTAGTGCCGCGGGTAAGGAGTTACCAGCCATGGATGACCGAGCAGGGTAGCCGCTCGGCTGCCTCTTGATGAGGGCTTTGATCCCTGGCGTTGCGGGTAAGGAGCTACCAGCCAGGGATAACCGAGCAGGGTAGCTGCTTGGCCGCCTCTTGATGAGGGCTTTGATCCCTGGCGTTGCGGGTAAGGAGTTACCAACCAGGAATGACCGAGCAGGGCAGCTGCTCGGCCGCCCCTCGTGTGGGCTTGGATCCCTGGCGTTGCGGGTAAGGAGTTACCAGCCAAGGATGACCGAGCAGGGTAGCCGCTCGGCCGCCTCTTGATGAGGGCTTTTGGTCCCTGGCGTCGTGGTGTAGGGAACTACCAGCCAGGGATAGCCGAGCAGGGTATCCGCTCGGCTGCATCTTGATGAGGGCTTCGATCTCTGGCGCTGCGGGTAAGGAGTTACCAGCCAGGGATGACCGAGCTGGGTAGCTGTTCGGCTGCCTCTTGATGAGGGCTTTGATCCCTGGCGTTGCGGGTAAGGAACTACCGGCCAGGGATAGCCGAGCAGGGTAGCCGCTCGGCTGCCTCTTGATGAGGGCTTCGATCCCTGGCGCTGCGGGTAAGGAGTTACCAGCCAGGGATGACTGAGCAGGATAGCCGCTCGGCTGCCTATTGATGAGGGCTTTGATCCCTGGCTTTGCGGGTAAGGAGTTACCAGCCAGGGATGACCGAGTAGGGTAGCTGCTCGGTCGCCTCTTGATGAAGGCTTTGATCCCTGGCATTGCGGGTAAGGAGCTACCAGCCAGAGATGACTGAGCAGGGTAGCTGCTCGGCCACCTCTTGATGAGGGCTTTGATCCCTGGCGTTGCGGGAAATGAGTTACCAGCCAGGAATGACCGAGCAGGGCAGCTGCTCGGCCGCCTCCTCGTGAGGGCTTGGGTCCCTGGCGTTGAGGGTAAGGAGTTACTGGCCAGGGATGACCGAGCAGGGTAGCCGCTCGGCCGCCTCCCCACGAGGTTCTGTCCGACCTTCCCGGTGTAAGTATGGGGAACAGGGACAGTCACGGGCAACACGTGCATTGAACGCGTGGGGAAGGTGAAGCGCCGGAGCCACGTCGTTTCGATTTCGCCAAGAAAGGCTCGAGGTTTGCTGCGTGGCGGCACGGTTATGGGTGAAACGGGCGACTATTGGATTCTCGAGGGCGCAGCAGGCTATAAAGCGGAGGGAGCGTTGATCACTCCTTCCTTCACACCCAAAACATAAGAATGGAGGACTTCCCTTTCACGATCCCCGACAGCGTAAATTTCGAGGATGTGTACCTCTATGACCGGTACTGCATCGAGGACACGGTGCAGTTAGTGATTGGCCGCATTGAGGATCATTTCGGTCGACTGCTTTCCCGGCGCTCTCCCCTGCTCCAGCTGCTGATGTACTCCATCTGGAGGGCGTCGCCGGGGCTCTACAACCCCTTGTCCGAACAGCTGAGGGACGAGGCGATTGGTAAGCTAAGGTCCTTGCGGCGCTTCGGCCTGATCTCTGCGGGTCGGCTGGATCGCTCGGTGGCGCTCGTCCTTGAGTGCTATCAATTGAGGCACCACGCCGACATTCGTGGGCGGCATCAGAGGCAAAGGTATGAAGCGGCAAGGGCTCGGCTGGCGGAAATATGCTCGGAGTACCACGAGCAGTGTTTCCTGCACCCCCTTCCCCCGCTATTGTAATTTTTCTTTTTCGGTGTACGGCTGAGGAGCCTATAATACCCTTTGAATAAACAAATTCTTCTTTTTGCAATCTTTTATTGATCTCTCCTTATTATATAAACAGAAAGATCTTGAGAAAGTTTACATTGCCTTAGTAAAAAGAAGTAAAAGCTAGTAGATGTTCTTTTCATTGGCTCGGTTTGAGCTCCACGGATGTCTGTTATCCTCTGCGTACGGCGTGGGGTGCTGAGCTTCGCAGGTATCCGATGTATCCCCCGCTGACATGACCATGATCTGGCCTATTGTTAACTCGCCGGGAGGGGGACGTTGCTCCTGCTCGCGGTCAGCTTGCCGCTTGTCCCGCAAGTACGCTGCAAGGTGTCCCGAATGGATGAGCTCCTCGATGTAGTCTCGGAGCTGCTTACAGCTCTCCGTGGAGTGGCCTAGCGATCTGTGAAAACCGCAAGAGGGGCCCCTAGTACGCTTTTCCGCCATGCGCGAGATCGAGGGGAGCTTGAAGAACCCCCTGCCCTTGGCCTCCTCAAGCAGTACCGTCTGGGAGACGTTGAGCAGGGTGTACTCCTGAAATCTCGGGGAGTAGGGCTTTGGTCACTTAAGTCTCTTTCTCTCTTCCCTCGCCCTTTTCATCTGGTCAGTTTGCTCTGCCCCGGGGAGATTCGTGTTGACCTCGGACTCGAGCTTGATTTCGCGCTCGGTCCAGGCCTTTACCTCGGCCATGGTCTTAGGTTGCGCTAATGCAAAGGAGCGTAACCACTCCTTGTGCATAAGACCAGACCTCAGGGCTGTGATGACTGTCTCATCCCGGTGTTCGGGGACCTCGAGAAGGGCATTGTAGAAGCGGGTGACGTACGGTTTGAACATTTCTTTGTCCCCGCTCTTGATCGTGAAGAGATGGTCGACTGTCCATTTCTGCTGTCTGTTCCCGACGAAATGGCCAAGGAATTGGGTGGCCAGCTCGTCGAAGGTTGAGATCGAGCGTGGCGCGAGTCATCGGAACCAGCCTCGTCCTGAGCGGATGAGAGTGGCCGGGAAAGCTCGGCATTGGACGGCGTCAGAGTTGTCTTGGAAGCTCATTCCGGCCGTGAACGCATCCAGATGGTCCTTCGGATCTGACTTCCCGTCGAAGGGCAAGACCTTGGGGGGCATGTTCCGGGAGGAGACATGGACGGTGAGAAGTTCCTCGGTGAAGGGCTTTGTGAGCAAGCCGGTGGCGTATTTAGCCCTGTCGCTCGAGTGGCGACCTTCTCGATGCATGCCTTTGATCTTCTTTTCGAGTGCGTCGAGCCGGCCATGGTACCCCGACGATTCGGCACATTCCGATCTTTGTCCCCTGCCGTTAGAGACCTGCATCTGGCTCGGCCCCGGTTCCTCTCGATGAGGTTCCTCAGATCCCCTGGAGAGGTAGTCTTCGAGCTGCCGTGAAGAGTCCTGTCCGTGCGATCCCGTCGAGGGAAGGGGCGTTGGTCATGCCTGGGAGCAGGCGAACTGACCGACATCTCCTCGGGAGGGAAAGGATCACGCAGGGGCTCGGGGGTGAGGCACTCGGACGACAGACCTCGGTGTTGAACTGCCGGGTGCCCATCGGGTCATAGAATATGTTGGCCCGGGAAATCGGCGTCCGCGGGAGGGAGCAAGGCGGTGGTCAACAGTGCCGACACGGGCAGAGTCTTCTCTCCCTCTGTAGGGGTCCCATTCCCGAGGTGGGGGAGCGGTGATCTGGGGAGTTTGCCCCGCCATTTGGACACGGATGAGCGCGTCCACGACGGACGCGAGGCGATCTATCCGGGCGGCTAGGGCGTTGATGACGTTCGGAGGAGGAGATTCGTCCGCGCCTCCGTTGTGGGGGAGGCGGCGGCTAGTGCTTGGATCATCGTAGTGACCGCTCGCCATTGGGTTGAGATCGGAAGATGAACTTTTTTTGTGGAATCAAGAATTTCCCACAGACGGCACCAGCTGACGCGGGTTGGATCGCGTCAAGATGTTACCTTCTGTTGGCTTGCTGATGGTGGCGATGGACGAATGAGATTGGATCTGGAGGCTGGCTCCTGAATCGCGTGGATCTCAATAGGTTTTGAAGTTGTTGGGGCCGAGCTATCTGCAAGGAAGTCCCGAGGTGGTTGTACTAACGAGAACCCTCCGACGATCAAGTTAGAGAGGAAATCCGAGCAGAGTAACGGCTTAGAGAGTGGAAAATAACTTATTTGAACCGTCTGAAGGACAGGTTTAAATAGTGGTGGCAGTAGGCAGGCGGGCGTGAGAATCACGCTGGTCGTTACATTCCCGACGTCACGCCCGCGTGATGGGCGGGATCTCCCATTGATGGCGAGATAGGCTCGTTAATGGGGGATCGTGATGTCGTGGAACACGGGACGTGGCCAGCGGATATCTCGCGCACGACGAGATTCGCGGGATGGCGGTTGCGCCTGTGAGCGGTGTCGTTGGTCGGTCGATGAGACCGAGGAAGATGGGCTCGACAGGAGAGCTCGGGAACGAGCGGGGGACCGAGCTATCTTGGTTCTGCTAGAGCTCGGAGGAGAGCTGAGAGGGCCTAGGAGGCCAGTTGTGCAGGGGGCTTGGAGATGAGTCAAAGGTTGTCTGTAGGACGGGCATAGGAGCGGTCTGGTCGGCCACTGTGGGTCCTTTCTTGCATGCTCTGGGACACGTCATCTGCCACGTGTCATGATCCGGGAGATCACCGATATCGAGCATCATCAGGGTCCCTTTAGAGCCCTTGGATGGGCTTCCCCTGCATGTGGGGGAGCTCATCCAAGGGCTTGCACCTTGCAAGCCCTTGCATAGTAGTTCTTTTCCTCCTTAAAGCCTTTATATTTAAACATTATCAATGAGAAGGAAAAACTCAAACTTTTTCTCTCTCAGCTTACTCCTCCATACACACCACAACACAACGGTGTATCGGAAAGGAGGAATCGAACCCTATTGGATATGGTTCGTTCCATGATGAGTAAGGCTGAGTTACTGCGATCTTTCTGGGGTTATGCACTAGAATCAGCTGCATATCTTTTGAACCAGGTTCCAACCAAGACTGTGCCTACCACACCATATCAGATGTGGAGTGGGAAGAAACCCTGTCTTAAACACTTTAGGACATGGGGATGTCTAACTTTTGTAAAAAAGCAGCATCCGGACAAGCTCGAGGCACGCTCAGTACAGTGTAAGCTTGTGGGATATCCAAAGAACTCCAAGGGATATTATTTCTATTACGCAGAGGAACAAAAGGTTTTTGTTTCTCGTCATACCCACTTCTTAGAAACTGAATTTTTAGAAAATCAGAAGAGTGGGAGCGCAGTAGAACTGGAAGAAATTCCAGAACCACAAGCTGTTACTGAAAATTTGGTAGAACAAGAAGTTTCAGAAGAAAGGGGCATACCAGTTCCTATCCGCAGAAGTAGTAGGCAGTCTCATCCGCCCGAGAGATACTATGGTTTTCTCATAGACGGGGATCGAGAAGATTGCGTCATTGATAATGACGACCCTACTAGCTTCCAGCAAGCCATTCAGAGCGGCGACTCGGTAAAATGGCTGGATGCAATGCGGACCGAAATGGAGTCCATATACACTAACAAAGTATAGACTTTGGACATTGCTCCAGATGGGGTAAAACCCGTAGGATGCAAGTGGATCTTCAGAAAGAAGATTGGTGTAGATGGACAGGTTGAAACCTATAAGGCTAGACTTGTTGCAAAGGGTTTCCGTCAAAGACCTGGTTTGGACTATGACGAAACCTTTTCTCCAGTGGCTATGCTCAAATCCATTCGGGTCCTTCTTGCTATTGCTGCCTTCCACGATTATGAGATCTGGCAGATGGTCGTAAAGACGGCCTTTCTAAATGGTAATTTGGAAGAGAACATCTATATGGATCAGCCAGAGGGATTCATTCAGAGTGGGAGCAGCGGTAAAGTATGCAAGCTGCTTAAATCCATTTATGGACTAAAGCAGGTATCGCGGAGTTGGAACATCTATTTTGATGATACTGTCAAAGAATTCGACTTTATCAAAAATCCATATGAACCATGCATATACAGTAAGATTGTAGGGAGAGTTGTTGTATTCCTCGTCTTGTACGTGGATGACATTCTCCTAATAGGAAATGATATTCCTATGCTACAGTCAGTCAAAAGATTCTTGTCACAGAAGTTCTCCATGAAAGACCTGGGTGATGCCACCTACATTCTGGGGATCCAGATCTATCGTGATAGATCAAAGAGGATGTTGGGACTTTCGCAGTCCAGGTATATAGACACCATATTGAAAAGATTCAGTATGGATGATTCTAAGCGCGGTAACCTACCGGCTTGCCACGGAATCACCCTATCCAAAGAGATGTCTCCCAAGACTGATTTGGAAAGGGATCGCATGTCGATTATACCCAACGCTTCTGCGGTAGGCTCTATAATGTATGCGATGTTATGTACTAGACCAGATGTAGCATACGCATTGAGCGTTGTAAGCCGGTATCAGGCAAACCCAGGGGAGAAGCACTGGATAGCAGTAAAGAACATTCTCAAGTACCTAAGAAGGACTAATGAGATGTTCTTGGTGTATGGCGGAAAAGACCTCCAGATCGAGGCCTTTGCTGACTCCAGCTTCCAGAGTGACAAGGATGACTCCAAGTCCATGTCGGGTTATGTCTTTACCCTCAATGGAGGGGCGGTCTGTTGGAAGTGTTCCAAGCAGGACACCGTTGCTGACTCAACGATGGAAGCGGAGTACATAGCTGCTTGCGATGCCGCAAAAGAAGCTATCTGGATGAAGAAGTTCCTCATAGAACTTCAGGTGGTTCTTACCAGTGTTGGTCCAATACCTCTGTATTGCGACAACAACGGCGCTATAGATTTAGCGAAGGAACCCAGGTCCCATCAGAAGTCCAGACACATCTTAAGGCGGTATCACCTGATCAGGGAGATCGTCGATCGCCGGGAGATCGAGGTAAAGAGAGTAGATACAGAGAATAACACTGCTGATCCATTCACAAAGGTCATTCCTCAGACGCAGTTCGAGAGGCTATTCGAGATGATAGGTCTGCGATATGCCAGTACATGGCCCCAGTGCAAGTGGGAGATTGTTAGTGTTTATGTCCTAGAAGGCCATTACTGTATCATACTAGTTTGTATATTACTTAATGGAAGCTTGGGATATTCACAGTTGTATTGACAGCCTTGCTAAAAATGGTAGTATGCTACTTGGTTTAAGTCTACTTTAATATGTGCATATGTTTCTTGTAATATATCGCTTATACATATTAGTAGAGCCCTTAGGATCTTTGCTTGATTACCAGCGTTGTGATGGCAGTCACACTAGTGGGGGCTGGGTAGTCTATAAGCAACATCCTATACAGGTCCCTAGTCGTAGGATTATCGAGACAGAGCATCGATACTCCGGAGTAGACTAGTGTGTACGCTTCTCATCCCAGTTGGGGAGATGGTCTGTCCCACAGCCATCAGTACGTCGTACTGGAGATAGTATACAGGTGCTCGTTAGGTTACGGGTACACCGGACAGGACTTACAGGGAACTATTGGTTGGGATTATACCCGTCGTCAGTTAACAGTTCCCAGGTGACATGAGTACAGCATAGTCCGCAGACTTGACACTGCTACTTCGCCTCGAGTGTGTCCCACTGTTCTTAGATTGCTACCCTACAACGGCTCAAAGGAGTCGTGCAAACAGGTAGCGGTTGGGTGCAGTCCCGAGCACATGGAGGCATTGGCGGTTAGACAGAATTCGTCTCTCCCGGTATTGGGAGTTGATATCGCGCTGTGTCAGAGAGCCATTACGCAAAGTCCCTGGCCAGGGCAAGCGAGATTTACTGGTAGGTTTTCCAGTAGTTTCTCAAGATGTAATGGGCTACGCTCCGACACGACTTATACCGCTTTTAGGGGACTGACGCTTGCCGCTCTTTAGGCCCGATATGCGATAGTCTTAGACGAACAGACCGGACTGTACGGAGATTGTCACAGCAGGCTCAGTAGGAGTTCGGATGGGTTTCCTCATCGGCCTTCTTATCGACATCTACCTGGGGACCGTTACGTACAGCTAGTGCCGCTTGCGGTCTGTGGTTAAATCCACTGCCAGCGTAGTGTCGAGTCTTTAGAGTCCCACACAGAGAGTTTCCCTGCTTCGGGCGAAACGATATATAGGTCGTATGGTTTTACGACAGGGTTCATACGCATACGTGTTTTTACGCACGTACGATGTTCAGACAGTTTTTACTAGTCGGCTTTGGTTTAAGCCAGATTCTAGTATCGGATTATTGGATTTATACAGTCTAAAGTTTTTCCGTGTTTTCACGGATAGGAGGGGCGTTCTCGTAATTTTTCGGAAAGCTTCTTGAAGCATGGTGACTTGGGGGTTAAGGTGGCATATGCATTAATTGGATAAATGAGTCATGGTGTGATTCATACATGGAGTTAATGAATCAATTATGATTTATATGACTCATGTGATGAATCACTTAGTGTATTAATGAAATATGATGATATATCATTATTTGTTATTCATTTAATATATATGATATGTTTCATATATACACATATGATCTATTCATCCAAAAGGACTCTTATTCTCACCTTCTCTCTCCTCAAGCTCTCTCTATTTAAACCCTAACCCTGACCTCTCATGTGTTGAGATCAACGGTTAGCTAGACTAATACTTCCATAATCCAACTCTATATCACCTAGGTTGCTTAGATTAGCACTTTGAGTAACCTAGTTACATCAAGTTAGAGGTTAAGCTTGGAGTAGGAGCTCTCGGGTGGATCGTCTTTGACTCGAGGAGGCCGTTGAGGTGCCGACGTTCCAAAGAGCCTACAAGGAGTGGAGGAAAGTGATGAAGACCCGAAGGACAAGTAACGTGAGGTATAACTTCGAATCAGAGTAGTTAAACCTTTCGTAGTTTGCTAGTAACGGTTTAGATACGATTCATGCGCTCAAGTCCGTGTTACGAAGCTTTGATAATCGTTTTTCATATATTCCGCCTCCCCGCAAGTTCGTTGGGTGCGTGACATGGACTTACAGGTGTTTACCCCAATCAGAGCAAAGCTCTGTTCAAATTCCAAGGCGGGAAACGAAGCAACGCTTCTGTTTCCCCCAATCAGAGCAAAGCTCTGCATTGAAAATTAAAGTGAAAATTAAATGTTAAAATAAATGAAGCAACGCTTCAGATTCCTTGCGCTGCGCGCAACGCGCCACGTGTCAAAATCAGACACGCCAGTGCAAGGAGCGCAGCACCCAAGGCAGCACAACCAATCAGAGCAAGGCTCCATTTAAAACAAAATTAAAGGAAGCAACGCTTCAGTTGCGCTGCGCTCTGCGCTGCGCGACACGTGTCAGCGCAGTTGCGCTGCGCTCTGCGCTGCGCGACACGTGTCAGCGCAGTTGCGCTGCGCTCTGCGCTGCGCGACACGTGTCAAGCGCTGGTGCGTTTGCGCCAAACAGAATTAAAATTCTAGTAAGATCCTTCTATTCTTGTTAAAACAAAAAGATTGTCTTCTGTAAAACAAAAGCTCTTAGATCAAAGATCCAACGGTGGGGAAAATTCCCCAAATCACTCAGAGAATGATCTCTTTAATAAATTTAACAAATTAATGGGCACTATATAAAGGCCCCTAGACCCCAACTCCAAAAGACAACAGGGAGATAGAGGAACACAGAGAGAAAAACGGAGAACTCCTCTAAAGAGCTCTGAGAAGAACTCAAAAAGAGAGAAAGGTAAAACCTTTGAATAAAAAAGAAGAATTTCTTCTGAATAGATCATTGATCTAAGAACAAGATCAAGGATCTTCAATAAAAAAAATAATAATAAATAATATCAAAGGCATTGCCTTTTTTTATGAACCATTGGTTCTGGAATCTTAAAGATTCTTTTCTTGAATCCAAAATTGGATCAAGATAATTAAAACAGTGCCTTGCACTTGCAAATCTGCACTGTTGTGCTCTCTGAATTGGCGCAAGCTAACAGAGAGCGCCGCGTGTCAGCACCATAACAACTTGCGTTATGCGCTTTTAAGATAGAGCATTGCTCTCTGAAATTGGCGCAACTCACCAGGGCGCGCCACGTGTCAGCAGCGCACTGGCGCAGCGCACTGCGCTTGCGCTCACCCGAGCGTGACACCTGTCACCTCCACATGCGCTTGCGCTCAATAATTGGCGCAAAGCGCCTGACAGGCCACATGGCCACTGTCAGTTTGATTAATGCACTGCATTATTTACAGAAGGGCCAAGCCCAATTAAAAAAATGCCTAACAGGCCGAATAAAATGCAATGCATTACTTTAAAAGGGGCAGAGCCCAAACAAAAACAGATGTTGTGCATTATTTAAAAGGGATAAAGCCCAAATCAAAAAGGCCCAGCAGGCCAAAAGAAAATGCAGTGCATTATTAAACAGAGGCAAATCCCTAGCACAGGCCTAATAGGCCAAAGATAAAAACATTGAATATTCTCAACTGGACTTAGCCCAATCATGGCCGTAAGTCCTCAAATTAAATTGACCGAGCAAGTCTGCTCTCTTAAATCAATTTATATCCGGTTCAAGGGTACATCTCTGAACTCCTCTGACACCTATCGTTGTAATCCTTCAACGATGTCAGAGAGGTGACAGGTCCCGACAACCATACATCAATACGGGCTGTGGGGTCCTTAAACCCATGAACTTATGCGTCCTTAAACTAATGGACTAATGCGTCCTTAAACACACCCATACGAACAGTGGGGTCCTTAAACCCATGGACTTATGCGTCCCTAAACTAATGGACTAATGCGTCCTTAAACACATCCATATGGACTATGGGGTCCTTAAACCCATGGACTAATGCGTCCTTAAACTAATATCCGTACCCAAAATGGGAACGATGGACCCCTATGTCCCTAAACTGGAAATGGACCCCCATGTCCCTAAATTGGAACATGGACCACCATGTCCCTAAACTGGCAATGGACCGCAATGTCCCTAAACTACCTATGGAGCACTACGTCCCTAAATTGGAACAATAGAGCCCCCAAACGCTCTTTTGTCGGATCTAAACGATCCCGTTTAAGTTGATCTTAGTCTCAAATATGGCTAATGTATCCTTAAACCTTCAAACAGACTTTAGTCCCAAATTGGACTATAGATCCCCCAATCAATTTTGGTTCAAGGGTACATCTCCGAACTCCTCTGACACCTGTCGTTGTAATCCTTCAACGTCGTCAGAGAGGTGACGGGTCCCGACGGCCATATATTAAATGGACCACTACGTCCCTAAACTGGAACAATAGAGCCCCCTAAATGCTCTTCCCGTTAAGTTGATCTTAGTCTCAAATCGGACTAACGTATCCTTAACGAACGTTTAAGTTGATCTTAGCCTCAAACATGACTAACGTATCTTTAAACTAAAACCCCAAACCCAAATCTAAGTAAATACGGATTTGGACTAATACACGTCCTACGGGCGACGACATAAATTAGTCTCCGTATACAATCCACGGGCAACCACAAACAAAACAAACACACACGACACGAAGTGAAATTTTGGAGAAGGAGAAAGTTGTTACCGCTATGCGGTAGCGTAATTAACTGCAGGGGCTTGCGCCTGCAGGGAAGAGCGTCCCCACAATCAAAAACCCCTCAAGCGAGGGGGAATCTGACGAAGTCTGCTACATCGGCCGCATCCGTCTAAACCTCCGATACACGGTGCCATAAATCAACTTGGTATCTTCGAAGAGGTGGACGGATAAAACCAAATAGCATCTGCCCCGAATTTCAGGCAAGACGTCCCTGTCTTGGCCGCCATTCGGAGGGGAACAGATTCTGGCACTCCCGGTGGGACCTTTTCCTCTTTCCACTCCACACTTCGTGTGTTGTGTTCGTGACCAAATCGCGGTTTGCTGTGGTTGTCTGTGGATTTGAGGTACTTAGATTTGGTGTCTTGCTCCGTGCAGAAAACAGAAGATCAATGGCTTCAAACTGCACTACCTGCAACTGCAACTCTCGCTCCGTCCCTGTTGGAGGAGTGACTTATGGGCTCCAAGCGGCCTGCCTTTTCAAGATGCCAGTGGAGCAGGTAACTCAAGCCACCACTGGATTATTCTTCGGGACCATGCTCCCACCGATGAGCTTCAATGCCCCAATGACGTTGCAAGAAGCTCCAAAGAAGTCGGTCTTTGATCGACTTACCACTACCGCGGCCCCTTTCAACGGGTCGCCCAACTTCACTGCCTCAGTTTTTAACAGATTAAGCCAGAGCTCCAACGGTCCCATGAAGAAGCCTGCAATACCAGAAGGCGTTATCCCGAAGCAGATAGCCATCCCTGCTCCCAAAATCGTCAAGGCGGCTTCTCTTGCCAAAGGGTCGGTCTTCACAAGACTGACTATTTCTGCTCCTGTTCCAGGCGAAATCACCAAGGTTGCTTCCCCTACTCGGAAATCTGCTTTTGATAGGTTGGCCGTCCCCATTCAACGGACGTCGGTCTTTAAAAGGCTGATACCAGCGAATTCTGACCAACACAGGGGGCATGAGGAGGTCACCCTTACGGCTAAACCAACTCCAATCGCACGACATGCTCGCCGTCGTCACTGGAGCCGGGTGAAGAAGGCTGGAGGCAACTCCCCCTCTGGGCTAACTCCGCCAGCTCCAATGGTGGAAATCAATGCTGCTGTTCCGATTGGGAATAGCTTTGAACCGCTAAGAAGGGTACGCAGAAACTCTCCTACTGCGGTGCTGAAAAGAACTTCTCCACCTGTGGAGAATGCCCCAAAGAAGAAGTTGGAGCATCCCCCTCAACGGCTGTCCTCTAAAATTTACAAGGTCTGGCGTCAAGTCCAAGACTCCGTGATGGATCAAGACTATCTTTGCCGACAGAGAAAAATGAAGGTTCGGCAGGAGAAGGACTACTCTGTCAAGCCACAAAAAGCAACGGCTACTTGGGTGCCCACTACAACGGCCCCTTCAACTTCAACCACTCAAAAGAAAAGGAGGCCGCAAAAAACCCTTGTGAACCTGGCGAACCGTAAACGCGCTGAGCACAAACACCCTAAGTCTGGAGGCATGGCGGTGCACACTATTTATATGGCTTCTGGAAATGAGGAAAGTCGTGCTTCGACGGGTCACCGACCGCTCACCCGATCCGTGACGAAAGCCCAGGAGCAGCAACAGAAGCTTCAGGAGATGATGACTGCAATGGCCGCACTTACCGGGCCAAAAGAAAGCTCGGAGGCATCATCGGAGCATCGTCATGAACAAGAAACTGATGCTGACTACCTACGCAGAGTACTTGAAAAGAAGGACAGGGAAGCAGCAGAACAAGCTGCCAATATAAAACAAATGGCGCTTCTCCTTCAAGACATGGTCGGGATGATGATACAGCCGGATCCCCCAACCTAAGATCCTCCAGTAATGGTTGAAGATGACAGAGGAGAAACATCGAATCCTCTGCCGACTCTTTCAGCAGCCAAGGAGGAAACAATTTCTAAGGCCGCACTGGATGATTATATTGCCCAACAAATACGGGTACACCAGGAAAATGAAAGCAGGATCAAGATAAGGAAACGGTTCGCCAAAACTATATCAATGGGGATGAGGCTGCCCTCTTTCAGAGAAAATTCTCCCAGTAGTATACATCTTGATGAAGCGGACGTGCATCCTAACTTCTGCTTATATCATCAGAAAATCGCACATCCTACTGAAGACTGCAACTCCTTTAAGTGTTGGTGGCAAGGGTACGTCGCTCAAAAGCAACACTTCAACAGGACAAAGCGTGAAGCTCGTAGACATCAGAAAAATGCGACAGATGAGCGCAAAAGAGCCGCCGCCGACTGTCACATAGCCGATACCAAGGGATCGCAAGTTATCACCTTTGGAAGCGACTCTGACGAAGAAGCCGCCCTCAACCCTTTCCTCAAGGAATCCATTTCAAAAACGAAAGAATTGAGGAGTTGCGAGAACATTCAGCCGTGCAATCGCACGCTACCCAAAAAAAAATCTCGGCCCCACAAACAAAGGATCGAGCAAAAAGGATAAATGGAAGGGAAAAACAGCCTTCGTAGCCAACACTCAACAGCAATCGAGTGGCCCTAGACCGGTTGTTTGCCGAAACAACAAGCGGCAACCCCTCCATGAAAAGTTGAAGCGTCCTTACTCATTTCTCCAGGATGAAACAAGGAAACTGTTCGAACTAGCAGTGCGCAACAGCCTTATTACTCTACCGGAGCCGAAACAACAGCTACAACTGAATGATGTAAACAATCCTAATTACTGCCCTTACCACCAAGTATTGGGCCATCCGATCGAAAACTGCTACATTTTCAAAAACTGGGTTGAAGACCAATACCAACAGGGAAAGTTCACGTTGTCCAAAAATTGGAAGGTGAGCCCGCCACAACCATATGCTCCGAGAAAGGTGGACACGCCGGGGGCATCATGCTCAGTCATAGAAAAAGCCCCATAGACCGAAAATTCAGTAAACTAGAGATTCGCCTCGAATAAGGCGACAGCGGACCGAAACGTCCTTAAACTAATGACGGGCCGAAACGTCCTTAAACTAATGACGGACCACTATGTCCTAAAACTAGCTGATGACCGAAACGTCTTTAAACTACTACCGCGGCATCCTCAGGCTGGCGTGATAAAAAAAATGGTACGTCCACAAGCGAGATGGGCACGGATGAAAACCCGAAAGGGCACCGTGAGTAAAAACAGCAGGGCTACGGACGAGTGTTCGTGAAAACCCGAAAGGGCGCGACCTCGTTAGAAAAAAGAAAAAAAAGAGACGGTATGTCCATAAGCAAAATGGGCACGGATGAAAACCCGAAAGGTCTCCGTGAGTAAAAACAGCAGGGCTATCGGCGAGTGTTTGTGAAAACCTGAAAGGGCGCAACCTCGTTAAAGGAAACTTACAGGGTCCTCTCGACCTTGTAAGGGAAACCGCCCACGTGAGATCCTTACGACTCACAAAGGAGAAACACACTTAGGGATCCCCACGATTCCTAAGAAGAATTACACTTGCGAGATCCTCACGACTCGTAAGGAGAAATCTATTATGAGACCCTCACGGCTTGTAAGATTTGAAAGTCTTAAGTTACAGAAACCTGAACCTGTTCTTAAGTAACTCCCACAACCTTCGATATGGCCCTACAAGCGGCTCATACTGACCCTTGTATACAATCCACGGGCGCGAATAAACATTTTCCTAACCAAGTCCCACCCGTGACTAGGGATATGTCCATATGGTGAACAACCCTTATAAATCCTCTCGACTTATAAGGAGAAAACCCTTTTGTAAGATCCTTACGACTTACAGGGGAACATACACTTAGGAATCCTCATGATTCCTAAGGAGAAAACACACCTACGAGATCCTCACGACTCGTAGGGAGAAATACCTTTGTTAGACCCTTACGGCTCATGAAGCCAAAAGCCTTAGTCGACAGCATCCTAATCCTGTTTACTAAGCCACCTTTGTTCGACATCGACATAGGCAAATGATGATTCGCTCCTGGCAATATTCCAGTTGTAGCGATGCTGATGCTGAGATTGGCGTCAGATTCCAAGTTCCACACTCGCGATAAAAAAAATCAGCGAGCCATACATGCATACGAAATAGCCGAAATGATGGGGCAGCTTGCAATAAAAATCAGCAAGTAAAAATGTATGCATGCAAAGTACCGAAATGATTGGGCAACTCGCAATAAAAAGCAGCGAGTAAAAATAAAATAAATAGCTGAAATGATTGGGCACCGCGGAAAATAGCCGAAATGATTGGGCAATCGCGACCTTTGCGATATAAAAGCTGAAATGATAGAGCAACGCGGAAATAAAGCAATAAAAAAATGATGAAACTTTTGCCCTACAAGTGAGATCACATCGATCCCTGTATACAATCCAGGGGCACAAACTAAGAAGGAATCATACCTTCCCAACAGGCTCCATCAGAAAGCGAAGCCAAATCTCGACGGTTCATAGACAACCTAGAGACAACCTCGACATTTGTCGCAATATTGCAGACACAATGTCAATAAATGAAGCAAAGGAAGATCCCTAGCTTTAGGGTCTTGACGTCAACATCGACAACTTAGAGGTCACCAATGGCGTTTCTCCTCACTCCAACCAGATGCAGACGTGACGTCAACAATCGACCTCAGAGTCGCAACGAAACGGAACCATATCAAAGTCCCTAGGTTCCAAATCTCAATGGACACATCTGCAGCCTGGAGACCAACGACGGTGGGCCTCCTCATTCCAGCATGACACAGATGTTACACTATCAAACGAAGCCATGGCAAAATCCCAGCTTCACCTTAGCATTCGTCTCGATACAACAGACGAGATGTCAACAAAGGCGTTCCTTCGCAGTCCAGCAGGATGTAAATGCAACGTCAACAAAAGACCCCTTGGTCAGCAAAGCGGAGTGACGGCAAAATCCCAGCTCCACCCCAGCAATCGTCTCGATACAGCAGACGAAATGTCAATACAGCGTCGCTTCTCCAACAGGATTCGGACACACCACAGCAAGCGAAGCGAAGGCTAAATTCCTAGCTTCAGGGTCTTAACGGCAAGTCATATAAAGCCTGAAAGACAATCGGAGATCATCTTGCACCAGTGCGGGGTGGTCACTACCTCGACGATCGTCTCGATACAGCAGACGAGATGTCACCCCAGCGTTCTTCCCCCAGCAGGATTCGGACGCTCCAAAGCAAATGAAGCAAATGCCAAATTCCTAGCTTCAGGGTCTTGACGACAACTCATATAAAGCCGGAAAGACAATCGGAGATCATCTTGCGCCAGTGCAGAGTGGTCACTACCTCGACGATCGTCTCGATACAGCAGACGAGATGTCACCCCAGCGTTCTTCCCCCAGTAGGATTCAGACGCGCCAAAGCAAACGAAGCAAAGGCCAAATTCCTACCTTCAGGGTCTTGACGGCAACTCATATAAAGCCTGAAAGACAATCGGAGATCATCTTGCACCAGTGCGGAGTGGTCACCACCTCGATGATCATCTCGATACAGCAGACGAGATGCCACCCCAGCGTTCTTCCCCTAGCAAGATTCGGACGCGCCAAAGCAAATGAAGCGAAGGCCAAATACCTAGCTTCAGAGTCTTAACGGCAAGTCATATAAAGCCTGAAAGACAACCGGAGATCGTCTTACATCAGTGCGAAATGGTCACCACCTCGACGTTCGTCTCGACACAGCAGACGCAACATCATCAAACAGCGGAGCCACGACAAAGTCCCTAGTTCCAAACCTCTACGGTTCACCAACAACCTAGAGATAACCGCGACATTCGTCTCGATATAGAGGACGCAATGCTAGCAAGCGAAGCGAAGGCCAAATTCCTAGCTTCAGGGTCTTAACGGCAAGTCATATAAAGCCGGAAAGACAATCGGAGATCATCTTGCATCAGTGCGGAGTGGTCACCACCTCGACGTTCGTCTCGATACAGCAGACGAGATGTCACCCCAGCGTTCTTCCTCAAACAGGATTCAGACGCGACAATCAAACAGCGGAGCCACGGCAAAGTCCCTAGTTCCAAACCTCGACGGTTCACCAACAACCCAGAGACAACCGCGACATTCGTCTCGATATAGAGGACGTAATTCCAGCAAACGAAGCAAAGGCCAAATTCCTAGCTTCAGAGTCTTGACGGCAAGTCATATAAAGCCTGAAAGACTATCGGAGATCATCCCACACCAGCGCGGAGTGGTTATGACTCATCGGGGCTCTCCAAAATGAGCCTAACCTCAAGTAAAAAGAAGCATGGCAAAATTCCTAACGCTTGCTCTTCCGACGGTCAAACTGCCAAGGAGGATTACTTGAAGACGTCCTGTCCAGCCCCCGAAGGGATCAGAGACACGGCAGTCGCAGGGCTACTCGAACAGCACGATTGCCTATTGAGGAATATATCAGCTGATGCGACGGTACGACGGCCAAAACCCTAAGTACCACAGACCCTAACGGACTTCTTTCGTAAAGAGCAGAGGTTAACTGTGACGTTAGGATATTCTTGCGAGAAATGCTCGATTCGTCTCGACTTGTGAGGAAATTGATGTCTTTGCGAGAAATTCTCGATGCGGCTCGACTCGTAAGACAAAGCCTTAGGCGGCGGGGATTAAAAAACTTGCTTCCTAAGCACTGGGACCCTGCAAGTCGGCCCAAAACGGTCTCTTGCATACTATCCACGGGTCTCACTCTCCAAAGTCGAATCTCGACAAGGAGGGAAACAACCGCTCACGAGTCCTCTCGACTCGTAAGAGGGAAAATTCTCTTATAAGATCCTTATGACTTATAAGAGAAAACACATTTAGGAATCCTCACGATTCGTAAGGAGAAAATGCACCTATGAGATCCCCTCGATCCGTAGGGAGAAAAGTCTTTATGAGACCCTCACGGCTTATAAAGTTGAAAAGTCTTAGACAGCAGATCTGAACCTGGAGTCTAAGCCATCGCTACCTCTTGAAGAAGCCAAGACAAGATGCTCGCTCTGTCATCTATCGACCATGTTTACTAAAAACAACATGCTGATAATCAAAGAAAGAAGAAAGCGACAAAAAGAACATCCGATGTGCATTTGATCAAGCATTCAAGACACATTCATTCATGCATGTGCAAAAGACTCAGAACGAGAAATAAGACAAGCTGAAATAGAAATTTTTCATTCATATTGCAAAGGGTTCTTACAATCATAAAGAAATAAACAAAGACATTGTCCAAATGATTACAATGACAAAACCTCAAATCCTGGACAGGGATTGAGGAACTCGAAAGTGACCTTGTCCAAGACTTTCCAAGCTTGGCGAACCATCCTGGTGTGCTTCCTTTCGCGAGCACGGGCATCGGGATCCCCGCTGATGTCCTCCACCCTCCGGTAGGCAGCAAGAATGGCGGACTGTTGAAAGGCCTGGTGCAAGAGATCGACAAGATTGTCTCACCTTCTTTTCGAGATTAAGTTCATCAGGTACACCGAGTGCACCTTATCCTCGGCGTCATCCAACGCCCTAAGCGGCACACCGGAACAGAATAGGGGAAGCGCTTCCCAGATGGCTCCCACGATAAGCTTCAGGAGAGAGGAACGTCGGGGAAGCAGTTGACCGTTATATGCCTCGAAGCGGCTCATGATTTCAGCACACTCCGCGTTTGTGAATTCTCGATTTTGAGAACGGCCGAGTCAGCGGATGTCCCCGTAAGAGATGATCTCGTCGAGATCGTACATGTGGGCGTCCATTGTTTCTATGAAAGAGAATCAACAAAATTATCATAAAGACTGATTAAGCAAAACGATATAATGCATCGAGGAATAAAATGCCATCTTTAAACTCCGAGATCCATGAAAAAACTCTTAAGAGTTCTTTTGTATGATTTGGAAGGAGCAAAGCTCCATCGATGAATTAAGAAAATACAAGGAAAATCTTTTAAAGAGCACAGCCTTATGATGGAACCCTAATGGGGTTCTCTTTAGTTCTCTCTAAATCCTTTTACAGCAAAGCTCTGCTAAGTGAAACCGTAAATGGGTCTTCTTTAGATCAGGGATCCATTGAGAGCAAGGCTCTGTCAATTAAAATTAATTTAATTTAAATTAAAAAATTTACCTAAAAGTTTTAAGAGTTTAACTCTTGGAGTTCTTGAAAATAAAGAGCAGGGCTTTGAGATTCTGAAAGTAAAAATCTTGAAGAGGATAATCATCTGTTGAAGGGCCAAAGGTACTATTTATAGGTATTGAGAACCCTTTCAACTTCCATGAGTTGCCGCGACGGTTGGAATTCTACCACCGCTGCGCTCACGTTTGGGGCCACGTAAGCGCAACGGTGGGGTGGGCATTTGTTTACCCCAATCAGAGCAAAGCTCTGTTCAAATTCCAAGGCGGGAAACGAAGCAACGCTTCTGTTTCCCCCAATCAGAGCAAAACTCTGCTTTGAAAATTAAAGTGAAAATTAAAAGTTAAAATAAATGAAGCAACGCTTCAGATTCCTTGCGCTGCGCGCAACGCGCCACGTTTCAAAATCATACATGCCAGCGCAAGGAGCACAGCGCCCAAGGCAGCACACCCAATCAGAGTAAGGCTCCATTTAAAACAAAATTAAAGGAAGCAACGCTTCAGTTGCGCTGCGCGACACGTGTCAGCGCAGTTGCGCTAGTGCAGGTGCGCTGCGCGACACGTGTCAAGCGCTGGTGCGTTTGCGCCAAACAGAATTAAAATTCCAGTAAGATCCTTCTGTTCTTGTTAAAACAAGAAGATTGTCTTCTGTAAAACAGAAGCCCTTGGATCAAAGATCCAACTGTGGGGAAAATTCTCCAAATCACTCAGAGAATGATCTCTTTAACAAATTTAACAAATTAATGGGCACTATATAAAGGCCCCTAGACCCCAACTCCAAAAGACAACAGGGAGATAGAGGAACACAGAGAGAAAAACAGAGAACTCCTCTAAAGAGCTCTGAGAAGAACTCAAAAAGAGAGAAAGGTAAAACGTTTGAATAAAAAAGAAGAATTTCTTCTGAATAGATCATTGATCTAAGAACAAGATCAAGGATCTTCAATAAAAAATAATAATAATAAATAATATCAAAGACATTGCCTTTTTTATGAACCATTGGTTCTGGAATCTTAAAGATTCTTTTCTTGAATCCAAAATTGGATCAAGATAATTAAAACAGTGCCTTGCACTTGCAAATCTGCACTGTTGTGCTCTCTGAATTGACGCAAGCCACCAGAGAGCGCCACGTGTCAGCACCATAACAACTTGCGCTATGCGCTTTTAAGATAGAGCATTGCTCTTTGAAATTGGCGTAACTCACCAGGGCGCGCCACGTATCAGCAGCGCACTGCGCTTGCGCTCACCCGAGCGTGACACCTGTCACCTCCACATGCGCTTGCGCTCAATAATTGGCGCAAAGCGCCTGACAGGCCACATGGCCACTGTCAATTTGATTAATGCACTGCATTATTTACAGAAGGGCCAAGCCCAATTAAAAAAAAGGCCTAACAGGCCGAATAAAATACAATGCATTACTTTAAAAGGGGCAGAGCCCAAACAAAAACAGATGCTGTGCATTATTTAAAAGGGATAAAGCCCAAATCAAAAAGGCCTAGCAGGCCAAAAGAAAATGCAGTGCATTATTAAATAGGGGCAAAGCCCTAGCACAGGCCTAATAGGTCAAAGATAAAAACGTTGAATATTCTCAACTAGACTTAGCCCAATCATGGCCGTAAGTCCTCAAATTAAATTGACTGAGCAAGACTGCTCTCTTAAATCAATTTACATCTGGTTCAAGGGTACATCTCTGAACTCCTCTGACACCTATCGTTGTAATCCTTCAACGACGTCAGAGAGGTGACGGGTCCCGACAACCACACATCAATACGGGCTGTGGGGTCCTCAAACCCATGGACTTATGCGTCCTTAAACTAATGGACTAATGCGTCCTTAAACACACCCATACAGACCGTGGGGTCCTTAAACCCATGGACTTATGCGTCCCTAAACTAATGGACTAATGCGTCCTTAAACACATCCATATGGACTATGGGGTCCTTAAACCCATGGACTAATGCGTCCTTAAACTAATATCCGTCCCCAAAACGGGAACGATGGACCCCTATGTCCCTAAACTGGAAATGGACCCCCACGTCCCTAAACTGGAACATGGACCACCATGTCCCTAAACTGGCAATGGACCGCAATGTCCCTAAACTACCTATGGACCACTACGTCCCTAAACTGGAACAATAGAGCCCCCAAACGCTCTCTTGTCAGATCTAAACGATCCCGTTTAAGTTGATCTTAGCCTCAAATATGGCTAACGTATCCTTAAACCTTCAAACAGACTTTAGTCCTAAATTGAACTATAGATCCCCCAATCAACTTTGGTTCAAGGGTACATCTCCGAACTCCTCTGACACCTGTCGTTGTAATCCTTCAACGTCGTCAGAGAGGTGACGGGTCCCGACGGCCATATATTAAATGGATCACTACGTCTCTAAACTGGAACAATAGAGCCCCCTAAATGCTCTTCCCGTTAAGTTGATCTTAGTCTCAAATCGGACTAACGTATCCTTAACGAACGTTTAAGTTGATCTTAGCCTCAAACATGACTAACGTATCTTTAAACTAAAACCCCAAACCCAAATCTAAGTAAATACGGATTTGGACTAATCCACGTCCTACGGGCGACGACATAAATTAGTCTCCGTATACAATCCACGGACAACCACAAACAAAATAAACACACACGACACGAAGTGAAATTTTGGAGAAGGAGAAAGTTGTTACCGCTATGCGGTAGCGTAATTAACTGCAAGGGCTTGCGCCTGCAGGAAAGAGCGTCCCCACAATCAAAAACCCCTCAAGCGAGGGGGAATCTGACGAAGTCTGCTACATCGGCCGCATCCGTCTAAACCCCCGATACACGGTGCCATAAATCAACTTGGCATCTTCGGAGAGGTGGACGAATAAAACCAAATAGCATATGCCCCGAATTTTAGGCAAGACGTCCCTGTCTTGGCCGCCATTCGGAGGGGAACAATAGGCTCTATTGGGTTCAGATGAGTTTGCTTATCGGCCTTTCTTTTGATATATATCCCGATCGTCCTTACGTACAGTTAGTACCGTTGACAGGCTTGTGAGTTATGAATATGATCCAGTAACTCACTGCCATCGTATTATTGAGTTTTTAGAGTCCCGCACAAAGCGTTTTCCCGCTCAGACGAAACTATATAATGCGCGTATGTTGATACGTGCGGGAGTTCGATTAAATATGTGTATATAATACACATACATTAATCGGACGTTTAATACTACTAGCCAGTTTATTGTAAAACCGGATTATTAAATTAAGTGTTGATTTAATAATAATACACACACTAGTATTTTGCACATGCGATGAACGTTTATAGTTTTATTCTATTCAGAGTCCAAAAAAAATTTCTTGAGCCCATGGATAAATATAAAATCGGGGGTTTTGGTTTAAAAATATTTTGAATGTTAATAAGTGAATAAAATAGCCATTTTAGTAATTTGGATCAAGAGCATTTTAGAAGATATTATAATATGTTATTTACCATATTTAAGTAAAAGACGGTTGTTATAAGTAAATAAAAGTAGAATTTGAAAAACTATAAGATTAAAATAAGTTCTAAAAAGTTCTTTTTTCCTCTTAAGTTTGAGTATAAAGCAGATTGAATTTGGAATTCAAATTAAGTTTTAGAAAGTTCTTTTTTATCTCAAGTTCTAGAAAGTTCATTTTTTCTTTATTTTTCCAAAAAATAGAGAAATTTAATTATTTTTGTCTTTTTCTTTGATGATGTGGAGGCTCTAAGATTTGAGAATTTCTCTCCTTTTTTTTGTTTTTCAAAAAATAGATAAGGTGAACTCTAACCAATGCCATTTGCATTTTATATAGATACACACATTACACACACTAACATTTTGCACGTGCGATGCACGTTTGTATCTTTATATACAAAAAAATTTCTTGAGCACATGAATAAATATAAAATGGTAGTCTTTGGAGTAAAATTATTTTAAAAGTTAATAAACAAATAAAATAATCATTTTAGTAACTTGGATCAAGAGTATTCTATAAAATATTATAATATGTTATTTACCATATTTAAGTAAAAGAAGATAGTCATAAGTAAATGAAAGTAGAATTTGAAAAATGATAAAATTAAAATAATTTCTAGAAAGTTCTTATTGTCTTAAATTTGAGTATAATATAAATTGAATTTGGAATTCAATCTAATTTCTACAAAGTTCTATTTTATCTCAAGTTCTAAAAAGTTACTTTTTTCTTTATTTTTCAAAAAATAGAGAAGTTTAATTATTTTTGTCGTTTTATTTGATGATGTGGAGACTCTAAAATTTGTTTTTTTAAACATTATAATTAATTATTTTTGTCTCTTTGTACGATGATGCACATGCCCTTAGAATGGAGAATTTTTCTCCTTTTGTCTTTGCTTCTAAAAAAAGAAGAGGGTGGTCTCTAACCAAATCCATTTGTATTATATATACTAGAACTTATGCACGTGCGTTGCACGTGTCAAATGTAATATTTCATATTTGTGAGAATGAGTATATATGTAATTTTGTAATTCATGAGGGTTTATGCGTAAATGCACAAATTTACATGGCAAGGCATTTTTTTGTATGTGTAAATTTTGCTTTTTGTATGTGTAAATTTTGAGGGTTTATATGTAAATTTACATGGCAAGGCATCATTTTCTTTTGTCCTCTTTCTTGATGAGGCGAAGACCCTAAAAAAAAGAGGATAATGAGGTGAAGGCCCAAGAAGAAGAGGATTTTTCACCTTTTTCTTTGAATTTTGAAGAAATGAGAGGATATCCAGCTCACCATGAGGGTGTTTGCTTTATAAAGAAGAAGACAATATACATGTTTAATATATTTCGGTAGAGTTACAATTTATAAAATCTGGGCTTGGAGTAGCCCATAGGGGAGACCTGGGTTTGAGCCCGGTGTACCCCATTAATAAGAAAGGAATGGCTAATTTATTCCACCCATCATCCCGGAAACGGGCTCGGGATCTTTTTTTTTTATATATAATTTATAAAATCTTAATGTCTTACATCTGAAGATTAATAAAAAAAATAGCTATATTTGATTTTTGAAAATAAAAAAAATTACTTGCATAGATATTGTTTTGAAAATAAAAAAAATTATTTTAGGTCAAAATGAACATCAAGCTGTTTGCATGTTGGGAGCTCCATAAAGTTTTAGTTATAGCAAAATATTAGGAAAAATGCGGGAAAGCCCCCATGTATTTGATTTCATCTGGTTGCTCCAAAATTTTGTTAGAAGAGTCATTTAAGCTAAAAATCTTATATAAATGCAAAAATGGAATCATTGGTGTCTAAAATCACCAATTGCTGAGCTTATAAAGTATAAGTTTGTGTATGAGCCATGCACGAGAATATAATAATAAGAATGAAGAGACATTAATTAATAAATAATGAAGGGGTTATGTTTAATTTTTCTTTTCAAGTTTCTAGATGCATTAATGCCTTTTGTGTGTGTGTGTGTGTGAGGTAGAGAGAGAGAGAGAGAATGAAGTGGAAACTTTAGAAATAAGAAAAAAATCGTAAAAAATTTTTCCTTAAAAATGACAAAATGCCACATGACAACTCTTGAGTTATATATATATATATATAGAGAGAGAGAGATTAATGGAGGAAAGAGGCCATAGGAGGGAATTCCCTCCTATGGCGTCGAAAAAATACCCCCTCCACCAATTTTTCCGACGATCGGCCCCCATCATCTTCATCGTCATCATTTAAGATGTGGGTACACCAAATTTCATGTGATTCTACAACCCTTTCACCGTTGATTTAGTGGGTTCAAAATTAACGGTTTACCGACAATAGAACTTTTTACATTGCTAAATCAACGGTGAAAAGGTTGTAGAATCACATGAAATTTGGTGCACCCACATCTTAAATGATGACGATGAAGATGATGGGGGCCGATCGTCGGAAAAATTGGTGGAGGGGGTATATTTTCGACGCCATAGGAGGGAATTCCCTCCTATGGCATCTTTTCTCCATTATTCTCATATATATATATAGAAAGAGAGAGAGAGGGAGAGGGAGTACGGATCCCTTAGCGCGGATTCGCATTTTCAAAAACATGAACATTAATGAGGGCCGTTGGGTCTTATATTTTTAATCAACGTTTAAAATTAATTCAGGTTAATAAATCATTAATAAGCGGAAGGTAATTATTCTACTTC
The DNA here is from genome assembly GCA_030015575.1 of Agapanthus africanus. Classification (NCBI taxonomy): domain Eukaryota; kingdom Viridiplantae; phylum Streptophyta; class Magnoliopsida; order Asparagales; family Amaryllidaceae; genus Agapanthus; species Agapanthus africanus. The sequence continues at coordinate 708,399,149 of JASDDO010000022.1, forward strand.
TTAATTTTAGGGAAAAAAATCAATAAAAATATCAAATACTTTAGTACTACCTACACAATATTTGGAAGTTTTAAGGAGTAGAATATTTACCTTTCATTTATTAACGATTTATTAAGCTGAATTAATTTTAACCGTTGATTAAAAATATAAGACCCAACGGCCCTCATTAATGTTCATGTTTTTAAAAACGTGAATCCGCGCTAATGGATCCGTAATATATATATATATATATATATATATAAAAGCGACGCCTCATTCTTTATATTTGATAAAGAAATTGCGACTCATTTCTTTATATTTGATAAAGAAATGAGGAATGTTATAGAGAGGTATGGTTGCTTGCTCTGGGTTTAATTTTATTCAAAATATTACCTATTCCATCATGGTTGGCTCTCGGGACCTGGTCTCATTTCTTCATGCAATTTCTCACTCCTCAATTTTCCTTTGTAATGTAAAGAGAAAGAAAAAGTGAGAGTATCTACTACATCTTTTGCCTCTCATTATTTAGAAAATTGTGAGAGCAAATTGATTTATAAGGGTGTTCTTTTGGTGAAGTTAAAGTTTGGGTTTGGTTTTTTTCGAAGTGGATCATTTTCGACGATGAGGTCCGTAAGCAAGCTCATTCCGGCGTTCTAGTAGTCTAGCAGGGTGTCACGTCCTACCTCTAATATAGAGAGTATTGTCCGTTTTGACCGAAACTGCATGTTTCCTCCCAATAATAGGAGAGCAAGGTTCTGTTCAAAATTTGAAAAGAGGCGGCGCCTCACGTGCCTTGCACGAGGGCGTCAGCACCGAGAGTTAAAAAACTCTGAGGCGGCGCCTCATGTGCCCCGCATGAGAGCGCCAGCGCCAGCGCCAGAACTAAAAGTTATCTGCCGTTGGATCAAAAATTCAACGGAGATGATAAATCATCAAAACACAGAATTAAATTCTGTTGAGGAAATATTCCTTAAATCTTTCTGAACGAGAAAAATTACTCTCTGTAAAACAGAGCACTGTTGGATTAAAAATCCAAGGGTGATTAAAAATCACCAAGTTACATAATAAGCTCTGTATGGAAAAATATTTCCCCAATTTTTCTAAATAAGAAAGATTGCGCTCTGTAAAACAGAGCACCGTTGGATTAAAGATCCAAAGGTGATTAAAAATCACCAAGTTACAGAATAAGCTCTGTATGGAAAATACTTTCCCAATTTTGTTAAAAACAAGAAAAATATTTTCTGTAAAACAGAAGTTCTTGGATCAAAGATCCAACGGTGGATAAAATCCCCAAATCAATTAAGGATCTCTCAATAAGAGATTTCTTTAATTAAATCAAAAAACTTGCTTCCACTATATAAAGGCCCCAAGACTTCAAGTCTTGTACAGAGGAACCCCCCCCCCCCCATAAACTTCAAGTTCAAAAAGAAGAGCAAGAAAAAAAGAAAGCTTTAAGAGAGAAGAAGGAAGAAGAACTTTCTTCAAGCTAAATAAAGATAATAGAGATCATAGTATCTCATTTGCATATCCAAGAATTTAACCCTCATAAAGAACATAGTTTTATTCCCTGGATCCGAGATCCATGAGACAAGTCTCCCATAAACGAGAATTTAATTCTCGCGGGGACGAATTTGTTCTTGGGGATCGAAAATCCAGGGGAGAACAAAGAATTGAACTCTTCAGAAAAAATACACAAAGAAAGAGACAGCGCCAAGCGCCTTACGTGCCCCTCACGTGGACGCTGTTCAATAAAGAGTGCCTAGCACTCAGTGGTTGGCGCCCACCGCCAAGCGCCCCACGTGCCCCTCACGTGGGCGCAGCCCAAATAAAGAGTGCTTAGCACTCATTGGTTGGCGCCAAGCGCCTCACGTGCCCCTCACGTGGGTGCTGCTAAAATAAAGAGTGCTATCCATTCAATGGTTGGCGCTCGGCGCCAAGCGCCTCACGTGCCCCTCACGTGGGCACTGTTTAACATAAAGCGCTCTGCAAATAGTGCTCAGCGCCATAAAGAGTGTTCAGCACCTCATAAAGAACAAAAAAATGGGGAAGCAAGGGCATCGGAACCCATATGAATGCTCGGCATTGTTGGCACAGAAAGAGGACCAAGCCCCAGCAAGTGTTTAACACTTTATTCAAAAAAAAATGAAATGACTGGGTTGAACCCAAGTTGGTCCAACTCCTGATCAACCGAGCCCATGGGCTCTTTATTTTCCAGATTGGTCTTAATTCCAAACAAGACCATCAAGCTTCGGACGAACACTCATTGGTTCAAGGGTACATCTCCCCACACCTCTGATATATGTCGTTGTAATTCGTCAACGTCATCAGAGAGGTGGCGGGTCCCGACAACCAACAATTCTATGGACCGCAATGTCCTTAAACTAACTCCGGACCGCAACGTCCTTAAATTAGCTACGGACCGTAACGTCCTTAAACTAAAACGATAGAGCCCAAATGCTCTTTCGTTGGATCAAAAATAATCTTGAACCCCGTTTAAGTTGATCTTAGTCCAATCTCGGATTAACGTATTCTTAACAAATATTTAAGTTGATCTTAATCTTAAATAAGGTTAACGATTCTTAAATCAAATCAAACCCAAATCTAAGAAAATACGGATTTGGACTAATCCACGCCCTACGGGCGACAACGCAAATTAGTCTACGTATATAATCCACGGGCAACCAAAAATAAAACAAACATTCATGACATGAAGTGACCTTATGGAGCAGGAGAAAGTGGTTATCGCTATGCGGTAACGTAATTAACTGCAGGGGCTTGCGCTTGCAAGGAAGAGCGTCCCCGCAATCAGAAAACCCCTCACAAACGAAGAGGAATCTGACGAAGTCTGCTACAACGGCCGCATCCGTCCAGACCTCCGATACACGATGCCATAAATCAACTTGGCATCTTCGGAGAGGTGGACGGATAAAACCAAATAGCTTCTGCCCCCAAATGCAGGAAAGATGTCTGTCTTTCCCGGCTTTCGGCGGCGAACAGATTCTGACACGCCCGGTGGGATCTTTTTCTCTTTCCACTCCACACTTCGTGTGTCGTGTTCGCGAACGAATCGCGGTTTAATATGGTTTCCCCTGGATTCGAGGTACTAAGATTTGGCGTCTTATTCCTACGCAGAAGAGAAGATGACATCGATGGCTTCCAACTGCACCAATTGCAACAACAACTCCCACTCCGTCCCTGCTGGAGGAGTAACTTATGGGCCCCAAGCGGCCACCATCTTCGTAATGCCAGTGGAACAGGTGGCTCAAGCCACCACTGGACTGTTCTTCGGGACCATGCTCCCGCCAATGAGCTTCAATGCTTCAATGCCATCACAGGAGGCTCCAAAAAAGTCGGTCTTCGATCGGCTTGCAACTACTACGGCCTTTCTCAACAGGTCGTCCAGTTCTCACGCCTTAGTCTTCAATAGGCTAAGCCAAAGCTCTAGTGGACCCGTAAAGAGGCCCACAATACCTGAAGGAGTTATCCTGAAGCGGATAGCTATTCCAGCTCCGGTAAATGAAGTCATCAAAGGGGCTTCTCCTGTTAAGGGATCGGTCTTCGCAAGACTGGCCGTTCCAACTCCTGCTACGGGTGAGGTCGTTACAAGTGCTTCCCTTATTCGAAAGACAGTCTTCGACATGTTAGATGTTCCCTCTCAACGGGCGTCAGTCTTCGACAGGTTAGCACCAAAAGCAGCCTCTCATCAAAGCAAGGGGCATGAAGAAGCCACTCCCGTAACTGAACATTCCCATCTGCACGACATGCTCGGCGTCGCCACTGGCGCCGAGTAAGGAAAGATGGGGGCAGTTACCCCTCTGAATGTACCCCACCAGCTCTAATGGTGGAAATTGATGTTGCTGTTCCAACTGGGAACAGTTTCGAGCTGCTCAGGAAGGTGCGCAAGAACTCTCCAACCGCCATCTTGAAGAAGTCTCCTCCGCATGTCGAAAACACAACACAAGTGAAGCCAGAACAGCTTCCTCAGCGGTTTTCCTCAAAGATCCACAGAGTTTGGCGGAAAGTCTAAGACTCTGTAATTGACAAAGATTACTCTCGCCGACTGAAGAAGATAAAGGTTTGGCAAGAGGAGGACCATCCCTCTGCCATACCACGAAAGGTATCATCTGCGTGGGTGCCTGCCGCAATGACTCCCTCAACTTCGACCTCCCATAAGAGGAGAAGGCCGGAGAACATCCCCATGTCGGCGACAAATATCAAAGGAAGTGGACCCAAACGCCCTAATTCTGGGGGCATGGTTGTGCATACCGTCCACATGGCATCCGGAAAATAGGATAGTCGTGCTTCTACGAGTCATCGACCACTCAAACGGTTTGTGAAGAAAGCTCAGGAGCAACAACAAAATCTCCAGGAAATGTTGACAAGAAGGCCGCACTTACTGGGCAGAAAGAAAGCCCAGAAGTATCGTCAGAACAATGCCAGGAGCAAGAGACCGACACCCAATTCTTACGAAGGGTGCTTGAAAAGAAAGATAAAGAGGCCGCAGAACAAGCGGCTAATATAAAACAGATGGCGCTTCTATTACAAGACATGGTTGGGATGATGATTCAGCCGGATCCTCCAGCTGAAGACCCTCCAATAATCATTGAAGACGACAGAGGGGAGACATTGAACCCTCCTCCGGCTTTATCAGCATCCAGTGAGGAGACAATCCCCAAATTCCAGAGCTTTGTGCGGTAATACCAGGGACGATGACAAACTATTGCTTCGCCAATTTGTCGGCAGCTTGGCGAAGACAACATTTGAATGGTATTCGGAGCTTCCAAATGACTCCATCAAGACATTTACGGAGATGGAACTACTTTTCACACAACGGTTCGTAAGCGCAAGGGAGCGCACCCCAATCACGGCACCCTCAGGCAACTATATCCCAATTTATGATGTTCTTCAAGCCGACTACCTTCAGGCCTTGATTGACAAGCTGGCCCAAATGGATCAGATAGGCCATAGGCCGTCCTCTTCATTGACAGATCATCGGAATGAAAAGGGCAAAGGGAAAGCGACATTCGTCGCCAACGCTCAACAACAACCGAATGACCTGAAACCGGTTGCTCGCCAAAACAATAAACCAAGATCCCTTGGAGAAAAGTTGAGACGTCCTTACTCGTTCCCCCGGGATAAGACTAGGAGACTATTCGAACTAGCGGTGCGCAACAGGCTCATCACTCTGCCGGATCCAAGATGCCCACTATAACCGGGCGACGTCAACAATCCCAATTACTGTCCCTACCACCGAATAATGGGCCACCCGATCGAAGATTGCTACATTTTCAAAAACTGGGTTGAAGACCAGTACCAACAGGGCAAGTTCGCGCTGTCCGAAAACTAGAAGGTAAACCCGCCACAGCAGCATGCTCCTAAAAAGGTGGATACGCCGGGGGCATCATGCTCATATATAGAAGATGCTCCGTGGGAAGTTGTCCTTTCGGCTAAAACTAAAAGAATGTTGAAGGATCTTCAAGCATGTCCGGCGATTAGGTGGAAAAGCCCGCTGGAGCCTGAAATTATTGATGGAATGCTGAAACCGCGCCCAACGCCAAAAGTTGGTAACGATGGACAAAACCTCCAGGCCAAGCCTCCGAAGTCTTCAAAGAAAAAGTAGGAGGCCAAGAAGCCCGTCCAGCTCGACGGCAATCGTACGTGTCTGCAGAAATACATCGATATACTGGAGGAATACAACCAAGAGGAACAGACCCCAGTCACACTGGAAGAGTTCTTCAAGCATATTCTTGATGACGGAAACAGTAACATTGATGAAGGAGACGATTCTTCGGAAGAACCCGAGGATTATGTAGAAAGTTGCCACATGATCTCTTAACCGGATCAAAGTGCCCTTGCCACCAGCAAGAGCAGAATCAAGATAAGGAAGTAGTTCGCCAAAACTCTGTCAATAGGAATGAAGCTGCCACCTTTCAAAGAAAATACTTCTGGGAGTACGTGCCCCGACGAACTGGATGTACATCCGAACTACTGATTATACCTTTGGAAGGTCATGTACCCTACAGAAGAGTGCAATGCCTTCAAGAATTGGTGGCAGGGATACGTTGCCCATCGACAACAATTAAAGCGAATGAAGCGCAAAGCCCGTCGGGAACAGAGAAGCGCGACAGACGAGCGTGAAGGAACAGTCGGTAACTGGCATATGGTTGATGCCATCCCGACAAGAGCAAAACCTCAAGTTCTTACCTTCGGGAGCGATTCTGACGAAGAAATAGCCCTCGGCCCTCTCTTCAAGGAATCCACCTCTGAAAAAGAAGAGGAGATGAAGAACTGTGAGAACATTCAGCTGCGTAACCGTACGTTACCTGAAAAGAATCTCAGACCTTCAAACAAAGGTTCGGGAAAAGGGGTCAAAGGAAAGGAAAAAGTCCCCGAGGAGATTGCTCTCGATGATAGAGTTATCGAAGAGCTCACAGCTAAGGACTCCCTCAAGAAGAATAAAGTGGATTACAATGTCCTGGCACATCTGAGGAAGATACCCTCACAATTGAGTATCTTGGATGCTCTTCTTCTATCTAAAGAGGCACGAGATTCCCTGATCAAGACGTTACAAGAGCCCGGCCAGTTTCAAGTCTTCCTGGCGGAAGAAAAGATGAATGACGAGATAGAATAAGTCCATGCGGCTAATATCACCTTCAGCGATGAAGACCTCCTTCTCGGAACGTGCGAGCACAACCATCCACTGTATGTAACAGGGTATTGTCACGATATCAAAATAGGGAAGATCCTGGTCGACAACGGGTCCTCCGTCAACCTTCTCAATGTAAGAGTGTTGGAGGAGATTTGCATGAACGTTCAGCACTTGGCTCGGGATAAAATTACCATCTCCGGTTTTGACTCCCAATCATCACAAACGCTCGGGTCTGTAATACTGACATTACGCTTCGGGCTGCTCGTCACTGACATCAAGTTCCATGTCATTGACGCAAAGACTTGCTACAACGCTTTGCTCGGCACGCCTTGGTTACATGAGTACAATATCATCCCTTCTACACAACATCAGTGTATGAAGTACTTCAACGACGGCCTCGAGTACACAGTTACAGGGGAGCTGAACCCATTCTCCGTAAATGAAGTCCGCAAATATGAAGACGCCAAGTACTTCTTACTAGACTTTGAAGCTATGGAAAGATGTCGCAAACCGGAGAATAAACAAAAAGCCATCCCCACTATCCCGATCTTTGGGAGCGATACCGAGGAGGATGAAGAGATGGTCTACTCGGGACAACCCCAAGGCAACAGGCCAGGACCATCTACTTCTATTATGGTCTTTGGCAGTGATTCTGAGGACGAGGCCAACGCAGTGTTCTCCGTCCTCCCGCCAATGCAGACCTTTGCTAGAGCTGACCAGAGTTTACAGATTACCATGGTCCCGCAGTGGCATTACAAAGAACTTGATGCGCTTGATACGTACAGCGTGCAAGAGCTGCAGACCTTCTACGTCCCTCCTAAGCAAAGAGGTGAGAAGGTGATCCTTTTCTACCAATCCACGGAGACTAAAGTGGAGAAAGAAGTATGGCACGGTGCCGAACCTGCGCTCGACAGGCTTCAACCAATCCGTCTGCTCAGATACTACGCAGAGGGACTGAAAAGGCTGTTGAGACCCCAAGGCGTACCCTTCAAACAGATTGCTCGACAAGCCTAGTTCTATAACAAGATTTAGGACATTCCCGGGACGCAGCGGAAGATGCCCAGCGGAAGAATGGAGACGACCAACCTTGGATACGTTCGGTCCAATAAAAGGGATCGATTCCATGGCTGCCATGTCATAAATAATTCCGGTGAAGAAACAAATGCATTTCCAGATGGCGTTGATGTCAAACCAGAGCGAGATCCTGCCGTGAGAATACCAAGCCCGTCATTCGAAGAACATATTGACAAGCTAATAAGAGAAGCGGGTCAAAAGGTTCGGGATGACCATAGCCGCGAAATGGCCATTTACGATAAAGCCAGGACACAACGTTTCATTCAGCAGGCCACGAAAGACGACGATGCCCTTCACCCCCAGCCCGCTGCGCGCTCTCGTGGCAAGAAAAAAGCCCGACGTAGAAGTAAAAGCAAGGTGAAGAACAGAGACGGCGTTCGAAAACAGCAAAGCGGATCCAAGAAACCACGCAAGCGAGAAAAAGTCGTCTGGAACCCGTCTTTTATGAAGAAGATGGATCGGGACTACTCTTTTTCTCAAAATAAGACAAGGAAAATATTCAACCTTGTCATGAAGCATCAAATGATGACGCTTTCGGAGTCTCGATACCCTGAACAGATAAACGAGGTCCATCACCCGGATTATTGCTCCTACCACCGAGTAGTAGGACATCCTCTTGAAGACTGCTTCACCTTCAAAGACTGGGTTGAAGATCAGTATCAGCAAGGCAGATTTGCTCTATCCGAAAGTTGGAGGGTAGCCCCGCCACAAAAGCATGAGCCGAGAGCAACCTACACTGCAAGGGAAAGTCTAAATTAGTATCGAGCTTGGAAACGAGCTCGTACCTGCCATATGTAACATTTTTAAAGGAAGGAGAGCACAAGAATACGAACGACCTCTCCCAGTGCTTCGCAAATGAAGGTGAGAACGAGGTGATCTCAGAATTTCCACCGGCGCCACAAGAGCTGGAAGATGGGATACACACCAAAGCAGACAACTAGAAAAAATCGACTTGGGGATGGCAAACGACCCAAGGCCAACGTTCGTCAGTGAGCTGCTGTCTGAGAAACAGGTGGCCACGTTAAAGGACGTGCTTATGCAGTATAAAGACTGTTTCGCATGGAACTATTCTGAGATGCCGGGATTAGATCCAGAGATAGCTGCGCATAAACTGGCGATATCACTGGACGTCAAGCTAGTCAAACAGGCGCCAAGAAGAATGCGGCTCGAGCTTAAGATGAGTATGAATGCCGAAGTCAAGAAGCTAATCGACTCTGGCTTCATCCAAGAAGTTCAATACCCTGACTGGATCGCCAATATCGTTCCGGTGATGAAGAAAAATGGGACAGTATGCATCTGTGTAGATTTTCGGGATCTCAAAAAAACTTGTACGAAAGATAATTTCCCAGTGCCTGTTACCGAGCTGATAATCGATAACACATCCACCCATGAAGTCTTCTCCTTCATGGACGGATCCTCAGGGTACAACCAAATCAAGATACATCCTGAAGACCAAAAGCACACTGCTTTCTGGACTCCGCTGGGCATATTCTGCTACAAAGTGATGCACTTTAGTCTGAAGAACGCTGGCGCCACCTACCAGATGACCTTGTACATGAGATTATCGAATGCTATATCGATGACCTCGTGGTGAAGAGCAAATCATACGAGGAGCACTGGAAGCATCTGAAGATAGTGTTCCAGTGCCTTCGGAAGTACAACCTGAAGACGAACCCCCTGAAATGCGCATTTGGAGTTTCCTCAGGCAACCACGCATTTCACGGACTATGATGTCCTTAACCTTGACTGTGAGGTCTTTAAACTCACGGACTATGATGTCCTTAACCTTGACTGTGGGGTCTTTAAACTCACGGACTATGATGTCCTTAACCTCGACCGTGATGTCTTTAAACTAACAATGGACCGTAATGTCCTTAAACTAACAATCGACCGCAATGTCCTTAAACTAAACAATAGAGTCCAATTGCTCTTTTGTTGGATCTAAACGATCCCGTTAAGTTGATCTTAGTCTAAAAATTAGACTAACGTATCCTTAACATACGTTTAAGTTGATCTTAGTCCTAAATGAGACTAACGTATCCTTAAACCCAACCCCCAAACCCAAATCTAAGAAGATACGGATTTGGACTAATCCACGCCCTACGGGCGACAACATAAATTAGTCTCCGTATACAATCCACGGGCAACCAAATACAAAACAAACACCCATGACACGAAGTGACCATCTGGAGAAGGAGAAAGTGGTTACCGCGATACGGTAGCGTAATTAACTGCAGGGGCTTGCGCCTGCAGAGAAGGGCGTCCCCACAATCAAAAACCCCTCAACGATAGGGAATCTGACGAAGTCTGCTACATCAGCCGCATCCGTCTTAACCTTCGATACACGGTGCCATAAATCACCTTGGCATCTTCGGAGAGGTGGACGGATAACACCAATTAGCATCTGTCCCGAAATTCAGGCAAGACGAACCTACGCGGTCGCGTCTCTGTATTCGGAGGGGAACAGATTCTGGCACGCCCGGTGGGACCTTTTCCTCTTTCCAATCCACACTTCGTGTGTCGTGTTAGCGAACGAATCGCGGTTTGCTAATGGTTGCCCTTGGGTTCGAGGTACTAAGATTTGGTGTCTTTCTTGGTGCAGAAAATGAAATATCAATGGCGTCTACTTGCACGAAGTGTTCCAGCTGCAACTGCAAATCACGTTCCGCCTCATCTGGAGGTATAGCTTACGGGCCCCATGCGGCCTCCCTGTTCACAATGCCGATAGAGCAGGTGACGCAGGCTACCATCGGTTTGTTTTTCGGGACCATGCTCCCACCAGTGAGCAGTAACATCCCGCTGCTGCAAGAATTTCCACCGGCACCGATAGAGCTGGAAGATGGGATACATACCACTGCAGATAACCTCAAGAAAATTGATTTGGGGACGGCAAGTGACCCGCGACCGGCATTCGTCAGTGAACTGTTGTCTGAAGAAAGGGTGGCTGCGCTAAAGGACGTGCTTATGCAGCATAGAGATTACTTCGCATGGAACTATTCCGAGATGCCAGGACTAGATCCGGAGATTGCTGTACATAAATTGGCAATATCTCCAGACGTCAAGCCGGTCAAACAAGCACCAAGAAGAATGCGGCTCGAGCTTGAGATGAGCATCAATGCCGAGGTCAAGAAACTAATCGACTCCGGTTTTATCCAAGAGGTTCAGTATCCCGACTGGATCGCCAACATTGTTTCAGTAATGAAGAAAAATGGGACGGTGCGCATATGTGTGGACTTCCGGGATCTCAACAAAGCTTGTCTAAAAGACGACTTTCCAGTACCGGTCACTGAGCTGATGATAGATAACACGTCCGCTCATGAAGTCTTCTCCTTCATGGATGGATCATCAAGATACAATCAGATAAAGTTGCATCCAGAGGAACAGAAGCACACCGCTTTTCGGACCCCTCTGGGTATATTCTGCTACAAGGTGATGCCTTTCGGTCTAAAGAACGCCGGTGCCACCTATCATAGGGCCATGACAAAGATTGTCGACGACCTCATACATGAAATCGTCGAATGCTATATCGACGATCTCGTAGTTAAAAGCAAATCATACGAGGAACATTTAGAACATCTGAAGACCGTGTTTCAGCGCCTTCGGAAATACAATTTGAAGATGAACCCTCTCAAATGCGCGTTCGGAGTGTCCTCAGGCAAGTTCCTACAGTTCATCGTCCGACACCGAGGCATCGAGATAGATCCATCAAAGATCAAGGCGATTATGGGAATGCCTCTGCCGAAGACTCTCAAGCAGCTGCGGTCTCTCCAAGGAAAGCTCGCGTATATCAGGCGGTTCATAGCTAACCTCTCCGGAAAATACCGCCCCTACAGTCACCTGATGAAGAAGGGAACCCCGTTCGTCTGGGATCGCAAAAGCCAAGGCGCACTGGACGAAATCAAGCAATACCTACAGAATCCTCCGGTGCTAACCGCTCCAGTCAAGGGAAAACCTCTCATTCTATATACAACAGCTCTCGAAGGTTCTTTAGGCGCGCTGCGGGCACAAGAAAACGACCAAGGGAAAGAAATAACCCTTTATTATTTGAGTCGAGTTCTACTGGGGGCAGAAAGAAAGTATTCTCCCATCGAAAAACACTGCCTGGCGTTGATCTTCGCGATAACGAAGCTCAGACACTACGCGTTGGCGCATGAGGTCCATCTCAAATCAAAAGTGGATCCTCTCAAGTACTTAATGTCAAAAGCTATATTAACGGGGCGTCTCGCTAAATAGGCCCTACTCTTAATGGAATTCTCGATAATTTATCGGCCTCTTAAGGCAGTGAAAGGACAGGCTATCGCCGACTTCCTTGCTGAGCACCCGATACCCGCCGATTCTCCTTTGAACTGCGAATTGCCAGACGAACATGCGTTTGACACGATCGATGGGAATGATACCCGATGGGAACTCTATTTTGATGGAGCTTCATCCATGAAGAAGCGCAAACAAAGCACCCCTATAATCAAATCAGGGGTAGGCCTCATCTTCGTGACTCCACAAGGAGGGATAATGCGCTTTTCCTTCTCCTTAACAGAGCCGAGGACAAACAATGAAGCCGAATATGAAGCTTTGATAGCAGGTCTCGAGATCGCTATCGACATGGGAATTGAAAACCTCCTTATATACGGAGACTCCCAACTCGTCGTTAGTCAAGTAAACGGCGACTATCAAACATGCAAGCCAGAGTTAGTGAAGTACGGCGAGAGAGCACAGCAACTGCTGATTCAATTTCCTTCCTACGCCATGGAAAGTGTACCGCGTGCGGAAAATAGCAAAGCGGATGCATTAGCCAAGCTCGCTAAAGAACTGGCCGACGAGAACCTCGATGACGTAAGGATCGTTGTGCAAAGCCTTCGGGTTCTTACACCGGCAGAAATATCTCCGGAATCGTCCGAAGAAAAGGGAGCGACCGAGCAAATGGCTCTGCAAGTAAAAGATCAAGCAGAGGTTGAGGATTGGAGAGAAGTCTTTATAGACTACTTCAAATCCCGTCGAACACCTGAAGATGCGTCCTCAAAACATCAGCTCATGAAGCGAGCTCTATATTTTGCCATCGTCAATGATACCCTGTATAAAAGATCATTTGATTCTTTGTGGCTAAGATGCCTGGGACCTGAAGAGGCAAAGAGAGTCATCCAAGAAGTTCACGACGGACTCTGCGGTTCTTACTAAGCCGGGCCGAAGATGAAGCTGAAGATTAAAAGGATGGGCTACTATTGGCCCACGATGATTCAGGACTGCCTCGAGTATCCGAAGCAATGCCACTCGTGCCAGATCCATGGGGACTTTATCCACCAGTATCCGAATCCGTTACATCCGACAGTGGCTAGCTGGCCGTTCGAAATGTGGGGAACTGACATAATCGGCCCCATCGAACCAGCATCGTCCAGAGGACATCGATTCATTTTGGCGACAACTGATTACTTCTCCAAATGGGCAGAAGCAGTACCGCTGAGGGAAGTAAAGACGGAGAATATCCTTCATTTCTTCAAGACACATGTCATTTATCGGTTTGGCACTCCGCGACGGATTATCTCCGATAACTGGCCAGCCTACAGAAGCCACAAGATCAGCCTCTTCACACAACATCATAACATAGACTGGAGATACTCCTCAGTCTATAATCCCCGAGCTGATGGTTTAGCTGAGGCTTTCAACAAGACATTGACAAAGATCGTGAAAAAGACGGTGTCTCGAAATAAGAAGGACTGGCATGAAAGACTACATGAAGCTCCTGGGCGTATCGAGCTACGTTCAAAACGGCCACGAACACAACGCCGTACGCGTTGGTATTCGGTACGGAAGCGGTACTCCCCCTTGAGATAGAGTTACCCTCTCTACGAGTGGCGGTTCGCTACGAGCTAACAGACGAAGAAAATGCTCACCTTCGGCTTGAGGAGCTCGATGCCCTTGATGAAACCCGGCTCATAGCGCAACAAAGTCTGGATGCTTATAAAGCAAAGATGGCGCGCTCATATGAGAGATTGACTAGGCCGAGAACATTCCGCAAGGCGAACTCGTGCTAGTGATTAAAAGACCTATGATCCCCAATCGCGTCAAGCGGGGGAAATTCGAGCCAAACTATGAAGGCCCGTATATCATAGACAAAGTCTACCAGGGTGGAGCTTATCTACTTATGGATATGCATGGTGAAAGACCTTTCAGTCCAATAAACGGTCGCTTCCTGAAGAAATACTACGCTTGACGAGTCACGGCCTAGGTCAACGATAGATGACGATGCCTATGTCCGCTCGCTATCTTCCTAAGTCCAAACTCTATAAGTAGTAACCGGCCATGGACCAAAACGTCCTTAAACTAACCATGGACCGAAACGTCCCTAAACTAACGACGGACCGAAACGTTCTTAAACTAATGACGGACCGAAACGTCCTTAAACTAACGATGGACCACTATGTCCTAAAGCTGGTTGTTGACCGAGACGTCGATAAACTACTGTGGATCGCAGCATCCCAAGGCTGACACAAAAAAAATATATAATATATATAAAAAAAGAAAATGATATGTCCATAAGCAAAATGGGCACGGATGAAAACCCGAAAGGGTTCCGTGAGTAAAAATAGCAGGGTTACCGGCGAGTTTTGTGAAAACCCGAAAAGGCGCAATCTCGTGAAAAGACACTTGCAAGGTCCTCTTGACCCTATAAGGAGAAACCACCTGCGTGAGATCCTTACGACTCACAAGGGAACAACACACTTAGGAATCCTCACGATCCCTAAGGAGAAAACACACTTACGAGATCATCACGACTCGTAAGGAGAACCCTCTTATGAGACCCTCACGGCTCATAAGTTTCAAAAGTCTTAAGTTACAGGGATCTGAACCTGTTCTTAAGCTGCCACCACAACCTCCAACACTAACCTACAAGCGGCTCAATGCTGACCCTTGTATACAATCCATGGGCGCGAATAAACATTTCCCTAACAAAGTCTCATCCGTGACTAGGGATATGTCTACACAGTGAACAACCCCTGTAAGTCCTCTCGACTTAGAAGGAGAAAATACTCTTGTAAGATCCTTACGACTTACGATAAGCAATACACTTAGGAGTCCTCACGATTCCTAAAGAGAAAACGCACCTACGAAATCCTCACGACTCGCAGGGAGAAATACCTTTATGAAACCCTTACGACTCGTGAAGTCAAAAGCCTTAGTTGACAGGACCCCAACCCTGTTCGCTAAGCCACCTTTGTTCGACATCGACAGAGGCAAATGATGATTCGCTCCTGGCAATATCCCAGTTGTAGTGGTGTTGATGCCGAAATAGGTGTATAATTACAAGCTTGCAGCGAAAAAAGCTAGCAAACCACACATGCATACGAAATAGCCGAAATGATGGGGCAACTTGCAAACAAAATCAGCATGTAAAAATGTATGCATGCAAAATAGCCGAAATGATTGGGCAACTCGCAATAAAAAGCAGCGAGTAAAAATAAAACAAGTAACCGAAATGATTGGGCACCGCGAAAAATAGCCAAAATGATTGGGCAATCGCGACCTTCGCGATATAAAGCTGAAATGATAGAGCATCGTGGAAAGAAATAAAAAAAATGAAAAATGAAATTTTTGCCCTACAGGTGATATCGCATCGATCCCTGTATACAATCCAGGGGCGCAAAAAAAGAAGGAATCACACCTTTCCTCCCCAGGCTTCATCAGAAGAAGAAGCCAAATCTCAACGGTTCAAAGATAGCCTGGAGATTATCTCAACATTCGTCTCATTACAACAGACACAATATCAAGCAAAGCGGAACAGCGGCGACTCCTAGTTCCATGACTCGGCGGTGCACAGATGACCGAGAGTCAAATCCCGACTCCGTGAAATGCGGATGAATTCAACCCTTCCTGATCACGTGGAACGCGGCTTATGTCAATCCTGACCCCGTGGGAAACGTCCAGAGCGGATCCTGGTCCTCGCAGAGCATGGCAATGACCCCATGTGAAGCATCAAGAGTGGAGCCTGGTCTTCGCAGAACACGGCTATGACCCCGTGGGAAGCATCCAGAGCAAAATTCCTGGTCACATGGAACGCGGCTTATGTCAATCCTGACCCCGTGGGAAATGTCCAGGGCGGATCCTGGTCCTCACAGAGCACAACAATGACCCCGTGTGAAGCATCCAGAGTGGAGCCCAGTCCTCGTAGAACACGACAATGACCCCGTGGGAAGCATCCAGAGCAAAATTCCTGGTTACGTGGAACACAGCTTATGTCAATCCTGACCCCGTGGGAAACGTCCAGAGCGGATCCTGGTCCTCGCAGAGCACGGCAATGACCCCATGTGAAGCATCCAGAGCGGAACCTGGTCCTCGCAGAACACGGCAATGACCCCGTGGGAAGCATCCAGAGCAAATTCGTGGTTACGTGGAACGCGGCTTATGTCAATCATGACCCCGTAGGAAACGTCCAGAGCGGATCCTGGTCCTCGCAGAGCACGGCAATGACCCCGTGTGAAGCATCCAGAGCGGAGCCTGGTCCTCGCAGAACACGGCAATGACCCCGTGGGAAGCATCCAGAGCAAATTCCTGGTTACGTGGAACGCGACTTATGTCAATCCTGACCCCATGGGAAACGTCCAGAGCGGATCCTGGTCCTCGCAGAGCACGGTAATGACCCCGTGTGAAGCATCCAGAGCGGAGCCTGGTCCTCACAGAACACAGCTATGACCTCATGGGAAGCATCCAGAGCAAAATTCCTGGTTACGTGGAACGCGGCTTATGTCAATCCTGACCCTATGGGAAACGTCCAGAGCGGAGCCTGGTCCTCGCAGAACACGGCTATGACCCTGTGGGAAGCATCCAGAGAAAAATTCCTGGTCACGTGGAACGCGGCTTATGTCAATCCTGACCCCATGGGAAACGTCCAGAGCGGAGCCTGGTCCTCGCAGAACACGGTTATGACCCCGTGGGAAGCATCCAGAGCAAAATTCCTGGTTACGTGGAACGCGGCTTATGTCAATTCTGACCCTATGGGAAACGTCTAGAGCGGAGCCTGGTCCTCGCAGAATACGGTTGTGACCCCGTGGGAAGCATCCAGAGTAACTCCTGACTCCATGAAATGTGGACTCACCCATCACTTACAGGTCCTCACAACCCGTAAGGGAGCAAACTCTCTTGTGAGATCCTTATGACTTTCAAGAGAAAACACACTTAGGAATTCTCACGATTCTTAAGGAGAAATTACACCTACGGGATCCTCTCGACCTGCAGCGAGAAAATTCTTTATGAGACCCTCACGGCTCATAAAGTTGAAAAGTATTAGGAGGCAGATCTTAACCCTGAATCCTAAGCCATCATTGTCCTGCAAAAAAATTGAAACATACTATCTGCAGAATACACTTGCTAAAAGGGGACACACCATCATGAAGAAAAAATATATCTTTTATTCATGAATCAAAATGAATACAAAGTACAATTCATGAAAGAACAAAATATATACTCTCATTCAGGAGTATGTACAAAAGAAGAATGAAAAAATGTGTATACACAATTCTTCAAATCGGCGGTCGATTTAGTAGATTTGCCAGTTCATCCTTTTTTCGCTGGGCCTTGCCTTCATGATTTAGTATCGTCAAAAGCCGGGCCTCCGCTTGAGCCTGTTGGGCCTGGTATGAGGCAAGCCGGCCTTCAAGCTCTTTTTCAGTGACCTTATGGGCTTCGACTATTTCACGAGTAAACACGGCGGCCTTATCAATAGCTACCACTTCCTTGATAGCCTCTTGAAGCACTCGCCAAAGTTCATATGCTTTAGTGGTCTTGGCCGTAAGGCTGACTTGAAGCTCCCCCGGCGCTTCAGAAGTTAGCTCCCTCTCCGAAAACTTGCGGCTGAGCCTTTTCTCACATGATATCATGTTCGCAGCACACCGCTCAATTAGCCCCCGCAAGCTCGCCTTTGCGGACACAACCTCCGAAGGAAGGCGTGTACATTCAAGGACATGCAAACAAGCCTCCACCTGCCGACAAAACTCAACCCAGACTTGCACCAATGTTTCACTATGGTAGGTGGCAAGAAAGGGAAGAGAGCCGTTGGCTTCAGCGGCAAACGCTTCAGCCGTGACCAGGCTGCCAGCACGAAGATCCTCAATTAGGGCTGACAACGAGTGGAGGCTTAGCTTTGCCATCCATTCTGAGGCGCGCAGAGCATAGGGGCCGGGTGGCATGGCGATGCGAGACTCCAGCGTGGTGAGAACTGGCAGAGCTGTTCAGATTTATAAACAGTCAGCAAGACTTGTAAGCAAAGAACAAATGAAACGACGTTGAGACTTTACTTACCCACAGTCATGCAAGAGGGATCTGAAGGCTCCTCTGGCCCGTCAAGAATCTCAACCTTGTCGTCGGCTTCCAGAACTGTAAAAGACATCAATGTCATTATATGAAATAGTGGCAATGCTGTGAGATGAGGGCAAACGACACTAACCTTGCCCGGATGAGAGGACGATGCGTTGAGGAGATATCGCCTGCGGAGCAGCCATCTCCAACAGGTGCTGAAAGGACTTCCTGGGAGACAGATCAGCGACAGATGTCGCCAATTTGCGCAATTCTGAAAAGACAGAAGGGTTCAGATAATGGAGAGATTATTAATGTAAAATATAGAAGGCTACCTTCGATACTCCTCCCATTCTGGGCTGGAGGGATAGCAGCTTCGGCGGCCTCCTCCGTGACCTCAGGCACATCATCGGGGACGTGGACCAGTGTAGCGACTTCCGAGCGAGGAGCAGCGGCTGCCACTGCAGACTCCAACGGAAGGACGGTAGCCTCGACTACCTGTACCCTAATCTTTGGGCCGCCCTCAGGAAGATCCATTGGATCGGCGACCGACAAAGATGTCTCCCCCCCGAGGGAGCAAGCGCTTCGGGAGCGAGAATCACCAAGGGAGACTCCATCGCAGGAGCAACGGTTGCATCGACCCCCTTCACACTGATTGGTGTTTCACTGGGGATATCAGCAGAACCTACGGTCAAAGCGCGACTCAGAGCCTCCGCCGCAGCCGAAGGCCCTGCAAAGTTTATACCAGGATAAGGATACATATATATATATATAAAAGCAATACAAAATATTACAAAGAGATACATGAACATACCGATGCGCAAGGGAGCTTCTAGTATGGCTTGTTCAAGCCGACGCTCCTTCCTGAGGAGGTATGCTCGCCGAGGTTCGAGAGTAAACTCGTGGCCACCGATCCACAATAAAAGTGCATCCTCGGCGTCGGCTGAGACGGCCTGCTTAAGAACCCTTTCGCCCCATTCTTCCAAAGGGCCTATGAATAGCCGCTGTATCCACGGAGGGTCTTCGTAAAAGATGACGGCGGGGTAAGGCCTCTTCGGGATCCTTACATTCTCGGATTCATCTTGTGAGCGTCTTATAGACTCAGCCATTTGTGCGGCTTCCTCGGCAGATGAACCCGGGAAAAGTAGGCCACCATCCGATTCTTGCATGGCTAGTGGTTCATCCTGAAGAATAGGCTCGGACTCTATTAAAGAGTCGAGCAGATTGGTGACCGTCTTCCTCCGCCTCTTGGGTCCAGAACTAACCGCCGAAGACGATCGTTTCCTTCCCCGTGGAGCTTTGGTACGGCGTTGACCCACTTCGCCTTCAATGTCCTCGCTCGGTGGTGCTACCGAGGACGACACGGCCATTGTTGACGCCGCAGATGATGACACTGCTACCGGTGCCCTATTAGCCCTTGATTGAGCCCGAGTACGTAGTGGAATACCAGCTGTGGGAGTTAAGTCCACTTCCGCCGCCTCCGGAATAAGCACGACACTGGTATCCCTCAAGGGAGGGCGAACCGTTGCACGCGGTTGCGGCGGAACTCCCATGGCTTGAATCGGAATGGAAGTGTTGTATCCGAGAAGCACACTCTTCTCCTCGGCAATAATTGGACTGACCCGGTGGAGGTACCGACCCGTGAATGACCCCACACATCGAGGAAGATGATCAGCTTCAGGAATCATGAAGCGGGAACCAGTGTTCATCCGCATGAAGTGGTGAGCGGCGTCACGAACAGCTTCTGGCGACGGGCCAGGCGCCACCGTAAATGCCTCGAAGGGGACGCCTTGGTCATATCCAAGTTGCCGAGCAAAGCGGTGTGGGTTGTACCGCATAAAAAGGGCCGCACCGTTCTGACGAAATACCAGGTAACCTGGTCTGATCGAATACAGGTGCATGGTTTCCCCGGGCTTCAGAGAAGGTGCCCCCTCTTTCGACAAGTCGCAGAGCTGTTGAACCGGTCCTGAGGGAGCAGAGAGAACTCGGTCGTTGAATACCATCCCGCTTGTATTAGTATAGGGATTAATCAGCACGCGAATAGCCCCAAACTGAGTCGAGTCAGGAGCAGAAGCGCCCACCAGCCGCATGAGTCACGGAAAAGTGTAAGCGTCATAAAAGCTGGGTCTTTGGTGCTCGACAAATGCCCCCAGCACGTGCATCTCAATCCAGGACGTAAAGTAATGAAGAGAGAAATTTACCACATCTACGCCTGGAGTTGAGGTATTGGCCGCGGCGCCTACCCCATGATATAGATGCGCTAGCCCTGGAATGCCCACAGCTAGTCGCGTTCCCTCAGCAATGCGACGACCAGGGTAGATAACCGAGGCTCTCATAAAACGGCGATGCATGGGAATGGCGAACCAGCTAAGCCAAACACTGATGAAGCCCACAAAGAAAGTCTCCTCATCCATACCAGGAGCTGTAATCGACTCGAAAGATACCGCTGACATGATGGGAATGTAGTACTGCAGTAGGTCCTCTTCTTTAGTCGGCCGCTTATTTAAACCGAGCCCAAAGGGGTCGTTAATGCTCGCGAACTTCGGAGCCGTCTTTGAGAGGACATCTTCGTGAAGGAAGCAAGCGATAAAGCTTTTAAAAGTGGCGCCCTGCTCCTCTGACTCTGTGAACAGTTTATCAAAAATACTCAGAGTCCTAATCAAACTCGGGCGCTTGTGGCGGACGGCATTCTCGGTCGACAGGCCGTCAAGCATGGCAGGCTCGGTTTCAAAGACATACTCATCGGGAGGCAGTAATTCTTCATAAAGTGTCCCCCTAACCGGCAACCCTCAGATCTCGCGAAATTCTTCCAGAGAAATTGAAACTTCGCGGTCCCCCAGAAGGAAGGTGTTGGTAGGAAGATTCCATTGGTTCAAGAAGGTCTTAACCCACCAGACATGGGGAGACTGAAAATGGAAAAGAGACGCGTATATCGCATGATAGAGTCCGACCCTCTGCAACCGCGCGTGATGGGCGGACAAGATGTAACGGGCCCAGAGAAGGTAGCCCGTAGGGTGTCGAGGAGTAAGTCTTATCTTATAAATATATCCCCATGGCTGGGCCTCACCCTGGCAAATGCGGCACCCTAAAATGTCTATAGCCGGCACCGGATGGTTCGGAATACCAGTTGTTGAAGGCTCAAGCCGTCCCATAGGGGTCCAGTCCAGCATCTCCACAGCAAAAGCGGTCCGTGGAGGATCCATCGGCAGAAACGGACAGGTAGGCTCCGTCGGTATTTCGCAAAGAAAACTGCGGCGACCGCGAATGATGTGACCGTACCAGGTCCCCCATAAAAGTAAATCGGTGCGATTCGGGTCACGAGCCCTGATCATCGCCATCACTTCCTCGTCAGACGGCGACTGAGAAAAGGCAGCCTCCGAGCGAGTAAAAGGGAAGTATGGAACAGAAGTCATTGTGCCTGAAATAAAAGAAGGGGAAACTGTTAAGCGAAGTCAACATATGTGTGTGTGTGCGCGTGCGTGTGTGTGTGTGTATGTTTGTAAATGCATATATAAAAAGATAGTGGAAGAAAGCGACAGAGGACTCATTTTATGGGACCAATAGTTACAAAACACATGGGTCCCACAAAATCAAGATGGCGGCTTACTAATGATGAGGCAAAGCAATCATTATGAGAACAAAAGGAAGATTCTCAATAAATGAACTGTGGATTTCAAATAACCCTACACATTCCACAAAAAGAAATCCATCTTGGACTCTGCAAAAATCAAGCAGAATAAGGGAATTAAATTCCCAGAAAACCCTACTGCAAAACTTTTCTTTCGTTTCAAAGAAACAACTCAGGGTAAGAAAACCCCAAGAAGTTCTCTGGGAAGAACTAAGTTCTTCAGGGGAATTAAATTCCTTTTGAACAGGGGAATTAAATTCCCAGAAATATTTTTTCAGAGTCAAAGCTCTTTGAAATGGAATTAAATTCCAGAGAAAAGACAAGTATCGTCATCGATCCCTGAAGATCAGAGAAACCCTAAAAGGTCTATTGTTTAAAGATTGAATGGTTTTCTTTTTAAAGAACTTTTAAAAAATGGGTTCTTGTTAAAGGGATAAACCCTTGGTATGGACTTAAAATCCAACGAAAATTTCTGCGAAAGTTCTTCAGCCGTTCAAGATCATTACCTGAGAAAATGGAATCTTTTAACAGAGTTAAACTCTGGAAATTTTCAAGACAGAGAACTAAGCTCTGAGAAAAGAGAATTAAATTCTCAAGGGGAAAAAAGTAAGCAAGGAAGAAGATGAGCAAAGTGGAGGCGCTTCTGAAGGGACGCTGGCATTTATAGGATGTGATGGGAAACGTTTCATCTCCCTTATTCCCTAGACAGATCCAACGGTTACAAAGGTGACAGTGTTGCACTCACGTGCAGACACGTGAGAACAACGCTGTGGGGGCATTTGTTCCGTGATAAAAATCAAGAAATACCTCAATGAGGTATCACGTGCTCACACGTGACCAAGGGTCACGTGTTGACACGTGACAGTTTCCTATGATCTCCACTTTATAGAATTAAAATTCTAATCAAACAAAATGTAACAA
Organism: Agapanthus africanus; assembly: GCA_030015575.1. Lineage (NCBI taxonomy): Eukaryota > Viridiplantae > Streptophyta > Magnoliopsida > Asparagales > Amaryllidaceae > Agapanthus > Agapanthus africanus. Next base: position 708,421,681 of record JASDDO010000022.1, read on the forward strand.
AACAGCTAAGGAAAGACCCCAATGGGGCATCGCGTGCTCACACGTGACCAAAGGTCACGTGTTGACACGTGATGGTCCCTTAGCTTTTTTAAAAGGTAGAATTAAATTCTGATTAAAAGAAGGGTCACGTGCCAACACGTGACAGGCCCTTAGCTCTTTAATTGATAGAATTAAATAATATTTCCATGATCAAACATTGGGATCACGTGCCAACACGTGATGGGCTTTAAAAGCCTTCTGAATTAATAGAATTAAATTCTAATTAAGAGGGAATCAAAAACCCTAACTGGAAAAATATTTCTCTAAATCTTTCCAAACAAAAAAGATGGTGCTCTGTAAAATGAGCACCATTGGATTAAAAATCCAACGGTGATTAAAAATCACCAATTTATGGAAAGATTTTATATAAGGAAAGATTTCCCTAAAATTCACCAAGAATAACAAACATAATATCTTTTGGATTAAAAATCCAATGGTGAATAAAATCCACCGAGATCATGATAGTTACAAAATCTTTCAAAGAAAGATCCACTAAACAAATTGATTCTTTTCCTTCTCCTATAAATATGAGCCAAGAAGAGAAGAGGGATAGAATTTTGGATCTTGGAATTTTCTGAAAGAAAATAACAGAGAGAAAAGAAAGGAGAATTTAATTCTCAAGAAAAGAAACCCTAGGTGAGAAAGGGGAAAGAGATCAAAACTTCATAAAACAAAAAGAGAATTTAATTCTCAATCTAAGAGTTTAACTCTTCTGCAAAAGAACTTAGTTCTTCTTCTGGTTGAAGATCTGCAGAAGCAAATCTCCCCACAGATTGAGAATTTAATTCTCATCGGGGAGATTCTGCCATGCAGATCCAAAACATAGAGAGAGAATTGAGTTTAGAGAATTTAATTCTCCCAAAAATAAAACTAAGGTTTAACCCTATATGAGAATTTAATTCTCCCAAATCCACAGGAATTTAATTCCTCCAAGATAAAACTAGGGTTTAGCCCTATATGAGAATTTAATTCTCCCAAATTCACAGGAATTTAATTCCTCCCAAACAGAACTAGGGTTCAACCCAATATGAGAATTCAATTCTCCCAAATTCATAAAGAATTCAATTCCTCTAAATGAAATTAGGGTTTAACCCTACATAAGAATTTAATTCTTTCACATGCATAGGAATTTAATTCCTCTAAAAACGAAATTAGGGTTTAACCCTACAGAGAATTTAATTCTTAAAAAAAAAATAAAGAAACTTGAAAGATCTCTATACATGTAAAGAACTAGGTCGCATGCTCCCACGTGACCCTTAAGAAGATCCTCCAAAATAAGAATGAATTAGCTTAGAGGCAATGCCTCACGTGTCCCCACGTGACCTCTCAAAAACAAAGAAAACAAAGGCAAAGGCAAATTCTAATTTGGGCGCCCTCACGTGTCCTCACGTGACCCCTAATAAACACCTTAATAAATAGTGCATGAGTGCCCATCACGTGCCCACACGTGATGGCCGTGAAAACTAAAAGTGTTTAACACTTATTTACAGATTTGAGAATAAAACAAAGGAGATCTGGCCTCACCTTTGGGTGCCCTCACGTGCCCCCACGTGACCCCTTCCTTTCTAGTGTTTAACACTATTTTAAGCATTTCTTCCCCAGTGTTTAACACTGTTTTAAATACATCACGTGAGGACACGTGACCACCAGATATCCTCTAGTGCTTAACACTATTTTAAATCCAATCTTAGCCAAATTGGCTAAGTTTTCCAGAGGCAGGCCTCTCCTTCAACTGAATCTCAAAATTGATCATTTCATATGACATGCAGAGTAAAACCCAGAGCTATAATGTTTAATGCTCAGTCAAAGACAAAAATGTTATCAGAGCCCTCAAACTCTTGTTTAGCATTGCTAAATGATGAGGGGCTGAACCCAGACAATTGTCTAATGGTCTAACAAAGGGCCAATATTCCAAACTTAATTGGACTTAGCCCAAATTGGCTATAAGTCCTCAATTCAGATTTAACTGAGCCAATGTGCTCATAATCTAATTAATTGATCTTAGTTCCAAAATTAGACTATAGATCTCCCAATCAACTTTGGTTCAAGGGTACATCTCTTCACTCCTTTGATATTTGTCGTTGTAATCCTTCAACGTCTTCAGAGAGGTGACGGGTCCCGACAACCACGCATTTCACGGACTATGATGTCCTTAACCTTGACTGTGAGGTCTTTAAACTCACGGACTATGATGTCCTTAACCTTGACTGTGAGGTCTTTAAACTCACGGACTATGATGTCCTTAACCTCGACCGTGATGTCTTTAAACTAACAATGTACCGTAATGTCCTTAAACTAACAATCGACCGCAATGTCCTTAAACTAAACAATAGAGTTCAATTGCTCTTTTGTTGGATCTAAACGATTCCGTTAAGTTGATCTTAGTCTAAAAATTAGACTAATGTATCCTTAACATACGTTTAGGTTGATCTTAGTCCTAAATGAGACTAATGTATCCTTAAACCCAACCCCTAACCCAAATCTAAGAAGATACGGATTTGGACTAATCCACGCCCTACGGGCGACAACATAAATTAGTCTCCGTATACAATCCACGGGTAACCAAACACAAAACAAACACCCACGACACGAAGTGACCATCTGGAGAAGGAGAAACTGGTTACCGCGATACGGTAGCGTAATTAACTGCAGGGGCTTGCGCCTATAGAGAAGAGCGTCCCCACAATCAAAAACCCCTCAACGAGGGGAAATCTGACGAAGTCTGCTACATCGGCCGCATCCGTTTAAACCTTCGATACACGATGCCATAAATCAACTTGGCATCTTCGGAGAGGTGGACGGATAGCACCAATTAGCATCTGCCCCGAAATTCAGGCAAGACGAACCTACGCGGTCGCGTCTCTGTATTCGGAGGGGAACACCTCATCCAAGGGACATCAGTTCATACTAGCAACAACCGATTACTTCTCCAGGTGGGTAGAAGCAATACCGCTAAGAGAGGTGAAAATGGAGAACATCCTCCATTTCTTCAGGACACATGTCATCTACCGATTCGGCACTCCGCGACGGATTATCTCGGATAATGGGTTGGCCTACAGAAACCATAAGATCAGTCGCTTCGCACAACAGCATAATACAGATTGGAGATATTCTTCAGTTTATAATCCCCGAGCTAACGGTCTAGCTGAGGTTTTCAACAAGACCTTGACAAAGATCATAAAGAAAACGGTGTCCAGAAATAAAAAGGGACCGGCACGAGAGATTGCATGAAGCTCTCTGGGCTTATCGGACTACATTCAAGACGGCCACGAATACAATGCCATTCGCGTTGGTGTTCGGCATGGAAGCGGTACTTCCCTTGGAGATAGAGCTACCTCGCTACGAGTGGCGGTTCGGTACAAACTAACGGATGAAGAGAATGCCCATCTTCGGCTTGAGGAGCTAGACGCCCTTGATGAAACTCGTCTCATGGAGCAGCAAAACCTATAAGCTTACAAAGCAAGGATGACGCGCTCATATGAAAGATTGACTAGACCGAGAACATTCCGCCAAGGCGAACTCGTGCTAGTCGTAAAAAGACCTATGATCACCAATCGTGCTAAACGGGGGAAATTCGAGACGAACTATGAGGGCCCATACATCATAGACAAGGTCTACCAAGGAGGGGCCTACTTGCTCATGAATATGCACGGCGAAAGACCTTTTCGGCCAATAAACGGCCGGTTCCTTAAGAAATACTACGCCTGAAAAGTCACGGCTCAGTTTAATGATGGATGACGACGCTCGTGTCCGCTCGCAATCTCCCTGAGTCCAAACCCTATAAGTAGTGTCCAGCGAAACCTCGCTTCAAAATGCTATGGACCGAGATGTCCTTAAACTAACAACAGACCGAGATATACTTAAACTAATATTGGACCGAGATGTCCTTAAACTAACAACGGACCGAGATGTCCCTAAACTAACAACGTCGCCTCAAGCATGGCGATAGTGGAATGCAAGTCTACAAGTCCCAGCGGTGAGGACTGCAACTCAAATCCCACCGGCAAACAGATGGATCACATGCGCCGAAACTATTCTCGAGAGTTTCATCGTAAAAAATAACGGTATGTCTACAAGCAAAATGTGCACGGATGAAAACCCGAAAGAGCTCCATGAGTAAAAACGGCAGGACTGCCGGCGAGTTTGTGAAAACCCACAAGGGCGCAGACTCGTAAAAAATTCATGCACACTTACAAGGTCCTCTCGACCTTTTAAGCAGAAATTACCTGCGTGAGATCCGTACGACTCACAAAAGGGAGCAACACACTCAGGGATCCCCACGATTCCTAAGGAGAAATTGCACTTACGAGATCCTTGCGACTCGTAAGGAGAATCCCCCTTATGAGACCTTCACGGCTCATAGGATTCGAAAGCCTTAAGTTACAGGGACCTGAACCTGTTCTTAAGCCATCACATTCCTCAAGTTGCCCTACAAACGGTTCAATATTGATCCTTGTATACAATCCACGGGCGCGAATAAACGTTTCCCCCATCAAGTCCCACCAACGACGAGGAATGTCCTCATGTGGTGAACGACACTTGTAAGTCCTCTCGACTTATAAGGAGAAAACACTCTTGTAAGATCCTTACGACTTATAATAGAACACGCACTTAAGAATCCTTACGATTCCTAAGGAGAAAACGCACTTACGAGATCCTCACGACTCGTAGGGAGAAACACCTTTATGAGATCCTTACAGCTCATGAAGTCAAAAGCCTTAGTCGACAGGATCCTAACCCTGTTTGCTAAGCCACCTTTGTTCGAATCGACAAAGGCAAATGATGATTCGCTCCTGGTAATATCCCAGTTGTAGCGATGCTGATGTCTAAATCGGTATCAAATTTCAAATTCTTTCACGACAAATGATGATTCGCTCTTGGCAATATTCCAGTCGTAGCGATGCTGATGCTAAGATTGGTATCAGACCTCTGGTTCCATACTCGCAATAAAAATCAGCGACCAAAAATGCATATTAGATAGCTGAAATGTTTGGGCAACTCGCAATAAAAATCAGCAAGCAAAATATATGCATATAAAAATAGCCGAAATGTTTGGGCAACTCGCAATAAAAAAGCAGCGAGTAAAAAGGAAAAACAACCGAAATGATTGGGCACCGCGAAAAATAGCCGAAATGATTGGGCAATCGCGACTTTCGTGATATAAAAGCTGAAATGATAGAGCATCGCGGAAAGAAACAAAAAAAATGAAAATTTTTCCCTACAGGAGAGATCACATTGACCCCTGTATACAATCCATGGGCACAAACGAAAAGAGAACCACATTGTCCCTCCGGGCTTCGTCAAAGAGAAGCTAGATCTCGATGGCTACACCTACAGCCTAGAAATCGACAATGACGTTCCTTTTCGTTTCAACCAGAAGCAGATACGACATCAGCAAAATGGAACCACGGCAAAGTCCTCTAGTTCCAAATCTCGACGGTTCACGGACAACCTAGAGACTACCTCGGAGTCATGGCAGAGTCCCTAGTTCCAAGTCTCAACGGTAGCATCCACAACCTAGAGATCAACAATAACTTTCCTTCTCGTTTCAACCAGAAGCAGATACGACATCAGCAAAATGGAGCCACGGCAAATTCCCCCAGTTCCAAATCTCGACAGTTCACAGGCAACCTAGAGACTACCTCGGAGCCATGGTAGAGTCCCTAGTTCCAAGTCTCGACGACAGCATCCACAACCTAGAGATCACCAATGACGTTCCTTCTCGTTCCAACCAGAAGCAGATACGACATCAATAAACGGAGCCACGACAAAGTCTTCTAGTTTCAAATCTCGACGGTTCACAGACAACCCAGAGACAACCTCGACATCCGTCGCAATATTGCAGACACAATGTCAACAAATGAAGCAAAAGAAGATCCCTAGCTTCAGGCTCTTGACGACAACTCAAAAGAGACCCGAAAGACTATCGGAGATCATCCTACTCTAGCGTGGAGCGGTCATGACTCATCGGGGCTCCCAAACTGAGCCTAACCTCAAGTAAAAAACGACATGGAATTTCCCTAACGCTTGCTCTTTCGACGGTAATATTACCTAGAAGATTACTTGAAGACATCTTGTCCAGCCTCCAAAGGGATCAGAGACACGACAGTCGCGGGGCTATCCGAACAGCAAGATTTCATATCGGGGAATACATCGGCCAACGCGATGGTGCGACGAGTAAAAAACCCTAGTACCACAGACCCTAACAGATTTCTATTAGTAGGAGTTAACTGTGACGTTAGGACACCCTTGCGAGAACTTCTCGATTCGTCTCGACTCGTGAGGAAATTAGTGTCCTTGCGAGAACTTCTCGACTCATCACGACTCGTAGGGAAAAGCCTTAGGCAATGGGGATAAGGACCTGTTTCCTAAGCACTGGGGCCCTGCAAGTCGGTCCAAGGTGGACTATTGCATACTATTCATGGACCACACTCTCCAAAGTCGAATATCGACAAGGAGGGAAACAACCACTTACGAGGCCTCTCGACTTGTAAAGGGAAAAACTCTCTTGTGAGATCCTTACGGCTCTCAAGAGAAAACGCACTTAGGAATCCTCATGACCCCCAAGGAGAAAATACACCAACAAAATCCTCATGACTCGTAGGGAGAAATGTCTTTATGAGACCCTCACGGCTCGTAAAGTTGAAAAGTATTAGGCGGCAGATCTGAACCTGTCTTCTAAGCCATCGCTGCCCTGCAAGGAGATCAAGGTAGACTATCAACAAGACGCATTGGCTAAAGGTACACGCCCATATAAAATGAAATATGTCTTTTATTCATGAATTCAAGTGAATACAGGATACATTTCGCAAAGGAATCAAAATGAATACATGTTATTCATAAAACGCAAGTTTACAGTCAACAAAAAAAGAGGGTGCAAAGACGGTTATTGAGGAGGAGGCGTCTTCAACAAATCAGCAAGCCGCTCGCGCGATCCTCTCAATCCTTTCTCGTGATCAGCCGCCGCGGCCAACTCCGGTTCCACTTGAGCTCGTTGCCGTAAACAGGACGAAAGCTTCCCATTGGTTTCTAGCATGGTAGCTTCACAGTCTTGAATGACCCACTCGGCGAAGTCAAGCGTCCGCCTTAGCGTCAACCCATTTGAAATACATCTCTGGAGATTATCAAAAACAGCTTTTAGCTGTGCAACATTCGCTTCAATCTGGGTGCATAGTCGGACGGATTCGCTGGAAGCCGCCTCATGTTCCTTTCGTCTCAGGGTCGCCTCTTATTCAAAATGGCGAATGAAAAGAACAGTATGCTCTATCCAAGCAGCCCGCTGAGAGTTCAAATTTAATACTTCAGGAGCTGGACGCTGGAGATGGAGCTCAATCTCATGCAGGCAAGCCTCGATCTTTCTGTAGTAATCAACCCAAGAGACGGCAAGATCTTCATCATGGAAGTTCACAAGTGTCGCTAGCATTGGGTTAACTTCAACAGCAAAATCTGCAGCTGATGTAAGGGCCTCGGCGTCAAGATCTTCGATGAATTCACTCAACATTCGACGATTGTTTGCGGCGCCCATGGAAGATATGTGTTTGGCAAAGGGCCCTGTGGGCATCGGAATGCGGGACTGGAAGGGAGCGGGAGCCAGTGCAATTGCTGCAAAATGAATTACGGTCAAATGCCGGCTCAGGAAATGAAGGAAACATATGATCGATGAAGTTTATTATACCAACTGTGGCAGGCGGCAGGACGGGGAGCGTCAGAGGAACGATTATTCTTACACCCCTTACTTCGACCCGTGACACTATATTCAATATGAAGAAGAATTAGTAACAACATGTCTATTCGTCAGAAAGAGGCGTCGGTTGAAGAATGTACTAACCGATACCGGAAGGTAGAACGATTTCCGACTGGAAGGAGAAATGCGGGTTCAACACCAGGTATAGATGGTCAAAAAGGACTCCTGCAGAGTTATGACAACATACTATCAGTACAAGGAGGATGGTACTTACAGTGAAACCAATAAGTCAAAACCCATACCTTCCAACATTTGAGGGGGCACGGGAGAAGGCGAAAGGACGGCGACCGTCAGAACAGCGTCTGGTGACGCTTCTTCAGATGGCACAGCCCCGGGATTCACCGCACTTGTACTCAAGACAAAAAAAATATCATCAGGAGAGCTGAACAGGGATAAAAAAAACAGTCGCCCAGAGACTACCTGATAGATCATGGACTAAAGCCATGACGGAGGCATCACCGGGTATAACGGCTTCTTCACTCCCTCTCGGAAGAATAGATTCCGCGCCCATAGCTTCGTCCCCTGACTCGACGAGGGCCGTCGTAACGCTTGCAACGCCCGCCGATACCAAGGAGCCACAGGGAGAGATAGCAGCGGTCTGAACGGTCCCAGATTCCTGGGAAAGAGTAGCCACTTCGGGCTCTGTAACCGGCAGCGTTACACCTTCCATCCCATCGTCAGGACTTGGCCCTACAGGAAATGAGTATATCAGAATTTGAGGATCGAGTTTTAATAAAAAGATTGGGCGTTACATTACCTAGAAGTAACTTTCCAGTTTCTTCACGAGCCGCGCGTGCAACCTGTCTATGGGCAGTAGACAAAGCAGCTGGAACATCCGCCAAAGGAATATCAACAGATGGAGTATTACTTGAGCCTATACCTATGGCCAAGACGGCGTCGCGCACCTTCGCTGCACACTTCCTGTGCTTCCTTTCGGTCTGGGCCGTGAGAAATGACCTCCTCAAGACTTCCGACAGGGGAACGTCATCATCCGAACCAAGCTCTGCCTCCAGAGCCGATAGGGCATCCATCATCGGCTGTTTCAGTGAAGCCTCCTACGGTAACCCTGGGAGGGCCATGGTCACAGTAGCTGGTTTCAAGGGTTCCGCTGCATCGCCACTCGGGATCGGCACTGCATTCGGAATGACCTGAGTTGAGGTAGTTCCTGCAAAAAGATGAAAGAGAGGGTCAGAGCACGAATAAAAATAATAAAGGTATAATGAACTGAATTTTACCAAGGCCCAAAGAATCGCGGAGCCTCGCCTCCTCTTCGAACGTCTTGATGGAAGCCGCGAGAACCTCTTCGGCAGAAATACCTGTTGAAGAAAAGGGCGTTAGTAAAAGCATAATAATAAGAAAGGGATGGACGTGGAAGAATACAACTGAAGTATACATGACTTCGCGATGGTGATTAACGTCGCTTCCTCGCGAGCCAGTTGCTCGGAAGCTTCGAGGGCAGCCTGAAGATCAGTGTCGGTCACAGGCGTGTCGAACAAACCCTCGTTGGTACCGTATTCTCACAAACCCTCCCTGTAGGGAGCATGTAGCTCCTGTCCAAATATGAAGTCGGCAGAAAATAGCGACTTCTTCTTCTTTTGCGAGCGAACACCAGCGGCCGATGGCAAGAGCTTGCGCTTGACAGGTAATTTTGGGCGGCGGGTCCCGATTTCTGCACCAGCGCCAGATTATAGAGACGCCACGGCTACCACCTATACGGGAGCAAGGGGTGGAGGCTTCTCAGGGAAGGTGCGCGGGACCACAACCGCAACAGCTTCTTTTAAGGAAGGACGAACGGTGGTCCGTCGCTTCAAAGGAACTGTCGGATTACCAGCTAGGACATTATCCTTATGATCAAGTAATAGCCGCCTCTCTTCCCTGATAACAGCACCTGTCGCATGCTGATACCACGCCACGTAGGCATTCGAAGCTTTCGGCACGTAACTTGGCTCGATGATGAGAAAGCTAGACCCCGTGTTTAGCCGCATAAAGTGGTGCAGCACGCTGCGGATACCATCTTCCCTAGCAACCAGTTCGGCTAAGAAAGCCTCGAGCGGGACACCCTGATCATAACCCGACTGTTGAGCAAAACAGTGCGGGTTATACCTCATGAACAATGCCGAGGCGCCTTGCCTGAACACTAGAAAGCCTGACCTGATTGAATATAAGTGCAGGATCTCCCGAGCCTTCAACATAGGAGCCCCGTCTTTGAAAGTATCACGCAGCGGTTGCACTGCCTTAATAGATTCCTTGCCGATAGTTAAGACTGTTAGTTATATGTATGTCCTAGAGGCCATTATTGTACATATGATGTATATTATAGTGGATGGTTGGACATATATATAGGGAGGACTTTCTTGCTCAACATGATAGTACGCCATCTGGTTGCTCTTTATCTTAACATGTAAACTTGATGTCTCTATGTTACATGTTGATAAAGCCCTTAGGATGTGTACTTGACTACTAGGATTATGATAGAGATCATACTAGTGGGGTCTGGGTAGTCTGTGAGTACATCCTTTAATTGTTCCTAGTCGAGAGAATATCGAGACAGGGCATCGATACTCCAGAGTAGACTAGCGTATAGCTTCTCGACCTATGTGATGGGCGATGGATGATCTCAAATCCATTGTTGTTTGACATCAGAGATGGTATACGGGTGCTCAGTAGAGACTGGGTACACTGAACGGACTCGCCGAGAACTCCTAGATGGTATTATACCTCACGTCAGGTAGCAGTTCTCTGGTGACACTGGTACAGGTTAGTCTGTCGACCCGAGATCGTCATAGAGTCTTTTGTGTCTCCTACTGTGCTTTGATTTCCACCCTACCACGGCTCTACTGAGTCGTGCAAACAGGTGGTTTTTGGGTACAGTCCCGAGTCACATGGAGGCAATGAGCGATAGGAGAGGATTCGTCTCTCCCGGTATTAGGGGTTGATGTTGCGCTATGCTCGATTGGCCATAACAGGAAATCCCTAGCCAGGATTGCTGAGATCTACTGGTAAGTGTTATCAGTAGTTTCTCGAACCGTTATGGACCTTACATCGGCATGACTTATCAAGTTACTGGGGTCTGACGTCTACCACCCGTAGACTAGATATGCGGCATATCAGACGAACGGACCGGACTGTACGGTAGTGTTACTGATTGGATTCGCAGGAGTGTGAGCATGCTTGCTTGTTGATCTTCTGATCGCTCAATACCTGGATGGCCATTACGTTTAGCAAATCGCTTGCGGCTTGTGGGTGACTGATATGATCACCACCTACTGCCGGCGTATTGACGAGTCTTTAGAGTCCTACACAGAGGTTTTCTGGCACAAGCGAAATGAAGTAGGAGCACATATGTGATATGTGCGGGACCGAGATTAATGCATGTATGTGATACTGCATTCTATTCTCGCGATATGTGATATCGGCCGGTTATATGCAATATAGTCGGGTTATCGGATCAAGTGTTGATTTGATATGATGTTACATTTGATATTAGCCGGTTGTATGTGATATAGCCGGATTATTAAATTAAGTGTTGATTTAATAATTTAATGTATAATTATATATTTAATATATTGAATTACATTAACTAATATTAGCTCACTTAATTGTTTCTTTTTCTCACTTTAGTGTACACTTTACATATACGTGATATATGTGATTGTGTCATGGTTGTTGATACATGGAATATGGGTGTATGAGACTAACACCATGATTTGGATAAATTAGGATTTTATTTATTTATAGTAATTCAAAATGAAGTGGAATTGATCATGGTTGAAAGCATGGATATGCTTGAGATAACCATTGACTTAGTCCACTTGATTTGTATTGCTTAAGATATTTATTAACCTTACCCTTATCATTGACCATGGTTTATTCTCTACAAAAGTTAGTATGAGATATTATCTCACCATGGTTGCTATTCTCACACAACAATTCATTCACCATTATTTTTCTCATCATCTTCTTCCCCATCTCAAAAGCTTTCTAGGGTTTCATGAGATATTGAATCCTAGTGAGGAAAATAAATCTAAAGTGAGCAAAATTTCTACTTCATCATCCTCTACTAGATTAGACATTTAGTTTAGGGTGTTTGCTTCACTAAACCCTAATTTAGTGAAAAGATAGCTAGGGTTTGAGTTTCCTCGACGTAGATCATTTTCGGCCTCGAAGACTTTGAGCAAGGTTTTTCATTTCGCTTTGTGGAGCCTTACTAGAGTCTGGGAGATCACAAATCACAGCGAAGGGATTACTACACGGAGCTATTTGAAGTGAAGGACCGGTCTACAAAGGTTGTATTCCTTATTCACTTGTTGTAATGTTTGATTACATGTTATGATTGTCTAATTACTCTAGCTTGATCCTAGTCTAGGGTTCCTTAGCACTCTTTGAATTTTTTAAATTGGCATGCTTGATGTCTTGAAAACCCAGTAGGGTGCTGAGGAATCCCAATAGTGGTATCAAAGTCGGGCTAGAGTATTAGACGATATTTGTTAGATTACGAAACCGAAACGACTCCGAAACACCCGATATCAAACCCTAGTTTCTGTCGATTTTTAAATGGCTTCTAAAATTTTTTTTAACAAGTGTAGAATGTTGTATGGGATATTACATGAACACATATGAAATTTAAGCCTATTTGGTAGAAATTTGGCCAGCCAGACATGAGGAAAAACCGGTGTGCTCGTCCCAAATAGGGTATTTTGGCCTTAAATTTTTTCTGTGTTCCAGGCTCTGGGGTTTGGTGTTTCAGGTGTTGTTTGTTTTTTCTAAGATTTTATATGATGCAGTCTTACTATATAGGCAACTCGGAGTGTTTCTTATTCGTAGTTTGATATGTTTTCGGGTTTTCACATGTTATCTAGACGAAATTAAAAAGTTCGATCGAATGTCAAAAACCCATTTTTCCAAGTTTAGGGTATTCGGAAAATCATGCAAGTCATTCTGTGGACCCTCTAGAAGAATGAAACTCTAACTCGACATAATGACCATGGAATCGCTTTCGAGCCTTAGGGTTTGCGGTAGTTCGGCGGTGCCATTAATGAGGCTTGGGTCTGCCCTTCTACGGTTGGTGCATAGGTGATGTGGCATGTTCTGGGTATTATTAAACTGTGCTCAAGTGTTGAGCTCTCGGAGAATTTTGGGACTTTGATTATTCGATCAAAAAGTTTAACGCCGTCCGGATATTTGTGATGGGATACAATACTTGGAATACATAATATTTGAATTTTATAAATCTAGCAATTTAGTTTCAATCGATCGGTTGCCACGGGATTTTGATGTCTTCAAAAGTCCGTCGCAATCACGTAGTGTACGCGGATACTCGCCGGGTAACCTTACTAGATAGCCACGCCGCATAGCCCCGACTAAGTGACTGTAGGAGAACTCCGTTGCCAAAAGCATCCGTCCGGGTGCTCGCGGCCGCGGTGTTCCGCCTAAGTGCACTTCGTCGTCGGTATCGGGGGTGCGGCCGTCTACTAAAGTTTCCGACAAGCATTCGATCGGGAAGTCGGGAATCTTTTTGAATTACCCGACTTGTTATTGAAAAGTGTTTTCAATATCGAGAATAAAATGCGGGGTTTATAATTGTTAGGCATGCGATATCTAAGGAATTCATATTGTTAGGTATGAAATCCGGAATATGAGATATTTCGGGTTTATGATGTTTAAGGTGGTTGCAGATTCCAACTGTTGTAGTTTTCACTTTCTTTTCTGCGGCTGTAAGTGTAATATGTGGTGTATCGCCGGTTTCGTTGCTATATGTCAACGACAATTGGGATACGCATATTTACTTACGTTGATGACATGTGATGTTATGTGTTGCTGTGGTATGTTATATTGGATCGTCGTGTTTGAATAGCCGAGGATTTTTATGTGAGATGAGAGTTTTTCTTTTTCATTCATGTACAAAACTTGTATATAATATTCTTTTATTGGGGCACTTCCGGGTTGAGCAAGTTGTCACCGTTGATGTATATTATTTACTTTTCCGCATTAGGATAGACCCAAGGAGGGAGCATAAGTAACCGGGTTCTAGAATCCAGTGGGAGACCATCTCGAGGCGTCGAGTCCGGGTCTCCTAACTCTAGAATTGGTAGAGTTGCTTGCCGCTCTCATAGGGGTCTAACGATGTGAGTTTGGCTATTCATCACGACCGTGAAATCCGTGTTTTATACAGGCTTAAATTAAAACCCGAAAATCCTAGTATATCCAATATTTCATATGTTGTCTTCTGCTGCTGATATTCTGTGATGTGATCATTTTATATTCTGAGATAGATACTTTACATTATAATATATATGATATATTATAGACGTTGCTTATGTTTTTCACCCGCGCTAGCCCTGCCCCGCTCTGCCGTTAGTTACCTAACCTAACGGTGCACGACGGGACTTCGTGGCGAATGCGGATGGCATAAACGCACGTAGTATTTATCTGTGATGCTTAGATAATTTAAATGATGGGACCTTCATTAATGAGATTAATGAAAGAAAATAAACCTAAAAATATTGTGGAATCGAATTTTCAATAACTGGTAGCTCTAGTTGTTGCTTTGGATAGCGGTATTTCCTTGTAGAATATCCAGCATCTTATTCGATAAGAAAAGAGCCAAGATCCCTTCACCGGGAGTGACCTCTTTAGCAATAACTGGCAGATGCTACAACCCTCGGTTTCATCTTTTGATTGCTTTTCTAGTTCTTGCTTTGCATAGTGGTATTGTGAATATCCTGCAACTCATTCGACGAGGAAAGAGCCGAGATCCCTTCACCGGGAGTGAGCTCTTTAGCGAAACTAGTAAAAGGTTCAAAAACACTCCATTTTAAATCATTTTAATTCTGCAACGATATCAAGTTCAAAGAGTTAAACGTTTTCATAAAAACCATCCACAACCCTCCGTCATTTTAGGAAATAGAGTACTTAGTATTCGTGTTGCGTATGTTGACCATAGTCAGGGCGTAGTGTACGGTAGCTAAGTGATGTCTTCCTACACAGCATATGATGCGATTAGTTAGGACAGTCACATGATTATGTCGACCATGGCCGAGGGTCATGTGGGTGGGTCTAATTAATCACGAAATGACGGGTAGAACTTGACTAGTACTTATGATATGTTGACCATAGCCAAGGTCATAGGTGCTAGGGGTAAAAACCGTAATCGGGAGTTTCAAGTGTTGAAATTTGCAATGAGATTGCATACCTTCTATGTGATAGTTGGATCCCGATACCCACTGCGAGTAATTGTTACTCCTGAGAGAGTTTTGCACTTTACAACTAGTCAATCAAGTAGGTGTCTAGAAAGATGTCAACATGGTTACGCCCCTGGAAAAACGAGGTTTATTTTAATTAGGTCCGTGAGAAAGCACGGGGAACCTCCCTCAAAGTACCGGCACTGGCCTGACTGAAAGATTGGCGAACTTGTAGAGTTTAATTAATCCCGGCTAGTCTTTCCTTTTAGGGTTTGAAGGAAGATTTGATAAAAACAGTGGGAGCCATTCTGATTAGATAAAATATATAACCAATCTAATCTTACAAGAGCACACGCAGAGTGTTTTCTTCTCTCTCTCTCTAGGTAGCGACCATGTCACGCCTTAATCAAGATAATAATATGGATGTATTGACTGAACCCGCTTGTTATACTGAGCTGGGAACGTTGGTTCCGCTCTAACTTATAATTGTTATAAGACCGAACAGGAATTAGGGGATTACCAGGATTCCCGTGCCGCCTAAACGAAGAAAGTACATGTCGATGCATCTTCTTCAGATGTGTTCATTACCGAGAACTGTTTCTCAGTATCCTCTACGTCCTGGATAGGAGATACCAGATCAGGATCCCACATATGTACTCTGTTACATGGGCTACGGATAGGTAAAGAACTGAGAATAGGGTGATATGTCTCTAAGTATAGAGATTGGTGCAAATGTTGCAGCCAAATCAGTTGGCAGTTATCACCTTGTATTACCAAATACATTGATTCTGAATGAATGTTATTAGATACCGAGCCTGATATACAACATCATATCAGTCTCTTTATTAAATAAAGAAGGATATAATTTTGTATTGTTGGATAATGTTTTGAACATTTCCTATATCAAGTGTTGATTGGTTCAGGCACATTATCTAATGGCATATACGTTCTAAATCAAACCACAGTTCTTAACGTATAGAACACACACAAGAGAAAGAGTTCAGAAATGAAAGAATCCTTCTTGTGGTATTGTAGACTAGGCATATCAATACGACCCGACTAGTGAAGTTACATTAAGATGCATATTTAAATCAGTTGAATTTACATCTTGTGAAACTTGCAAGTCATGTCACAAAGATAAAATGACCATAGCTCTGTTTACTGGAAACAGAGAAAGAGTTATTGAACTCTTGGGATTGATACATGATGATGTATATAGTCCCCTGTCTACATATGCCAGGACTGGTTCTTTGTACTTCATTACATTCACTGATGATCTCTCAAGATACGGACATATGTTTCAGTTGAAACACAAGTCTGAAGCTTTTGAGAAATTCAAGGAATATAAGTCAGAAGTAGAGAACCAAAACGGGTATACGTATTATGTCCTTTGATGTGATCGGGGAGGAGAATACTTAGGCATGGAGATCCTGGACTATTCTAAAGAAGAATGAAATTCTCTCTCAGCATTAATCCTCCGTATACACCACAACACAACGGTGTATCGGGGCAGAGCAATCGCACCCTATTAGATATGGTACGCTCTATAGTGAGTACTACTGGGTTGCCTATTTTCTTTTGGGTTTATGCACTTGTGAAGCTGCATACCTATTGTATTTGGTTCCAATCAAATTAGTGCCTACCACTCTTTATGAGATATGGTATGGGAAAATCCCATATCTTAAGCATGTTAAGATTTGGGGTTGTCCGTCCTATGTCTAAAAACAAAATCCGGACAAGCTTGAGGCAAGATCAGTTCTGTGGAATTTTGTTGGATATCCCAAGCATTCGCAAGGGCATATCTTCTACCACATCGAGAAACAAAAGATATTTTATTTCTCGGCATGCCACCTTTTTAGAAAAAGGAATTTTTTATGAAAAGAAATTTGTGGTCATGAGGTAGAACTGGAATCAGTTCCAGCTATACAAACTACAGCTGATGATTTGGTAGAACCGGAGGATTCAATAGCTCCCGACGAACCTCAGCCTCTCCGTCGATCTGGTAAGGTTCCTCATCCACCTGAGAGATACTACGGTTTCCTCGATGACAGTAGGAGCAATGATTGCATCATGAGATGATGACCCAACTAGTTTCGAGCAGGCTATCAAGAGTGGGGACTCTGTAAGAATGGCTGGATGGTAAGCGATCTGAGATGGAATCCATGTACACCAATAAAGTATGGACTTTGTATGCTACGTCTCAAGGGTTAAATCCCCATCAGGAGCAAGTATATCTTGAAAAGATTACTTGGTGTAGAAGGAAAAGTTGAGACCTTCAAAGCTAGACTTGTTGTAAAAAGTTCTCGTCATCGACCAGGTATGGATTATGATGAAACTTTTTCTCCAATAGCTATGCTTAAGTCCGTCCGGATCCTACTTGCCATTGCTACATACCATGACTACGATATCTGGCGATTGGGTGTCATGACTGCTTTTCTAAATATTCATTTAAAAGAGAGCGTCTATAAGTACACAGCCAGAGAGTTTTGTAGACAGAGGGAGCAGCGGAAATGTGTGCAAGTTGCTTTATGCGTTAAAGCAGGCATCGCGGAGTTGGAACATTTGTTTTGATGTGATAGTCAAAACATTTGACTTCATCAAAATGATAGATGAACCTTGTATATACAAAAAAGGTAGTAGAGAGTAAGGTGGTCTACCTCGTATAGTACGTGGATGACATACTCTTGATAGGAAAGGTGTTTCCTATGCTACGCTCGGTCAATCTCCTCTTATCGCATTGATTCTCCATATAGGATCAAGGTGATACCTCCTAAATTCTGGGTTTTTATCTATATGATAGATCTAAATGGATGTTAGGATTCTCACTAGGTGTAGTGAGATGGTATCAATTGATCCTGGAGAAAATCACTGGATAGCTTCCAGGGTGATAAGGACGACTGAAAGTCAGTCACAGGCATTGTTTTTACCCTCAGTGAAGGGACGGTATGTTGGAAAAGTTCCAAGCTAAATACCGGGGCAAACTAGACGATTAAAGGCTGGATACATCGCTACCAAAGATGCTACCAAAGAGGTAGTCTGGGTGTATATTTGTTCATGAGATGAACAAGGTTCCTACCATTGTGTGACAATGGAGTTGTGGTTTTGGCCTAGGAATCCCCGTCCCGTCAGTGACCCAGACATATTCTAAGGCAGTATCATCTGATCATGGAGATGGTTGATCTTCAGAGAGATCGAGTTTAGGAGAGTAGACTAAGAGGAGAACACGGCGGATCCACTCACAAAGGCCTTCTCCTAAGAGAGACTATTATGGGATGGTTGAGTATGGGATACAACAACAACTGCTTATTGTTGGGTATTGGATACTACAACATATGGCCCTAGTGCAAGTGGGAGATTGTTAGTTATATGTATGCCCTAGAGGCCATTATTGTACATATGATGTATATTATAGTGGATGCTTGGACATATATATAGGGAGGACTTTCTTGCTCGACATGATAGTATGCTATCCGGTTGCTCTTTATCTTAACATGTACACTTGATGTCTCTATGTTACGTGTTGATAAAGCCCTTAGGATGTGTGCTTGACTACCCGGATTATGATAGAGATCATACTAGTGGGGTCTGGGTAGTCTGTGAGTACATCCTTTAATTGTTCCTAGTCGAGGAAATATCGAGACAGGGCATCGATACTCCAGAGTAGACTAGCGTATAGCTTCTCGACCTATGTGATGGGCGATGGATGATCCCATATCCATTGGTGTTTGACATCAGAGATGGTATACGGGTGCTCAGTAGAGACTGGGTACACTGAACGGACACGCCGAGAACTCCTAGATGGTATTATACCTCACGTCAGGTAGCAGTTCTCTGGTGACACCGGTACAGGTTAGTCTGTCGACCCGAGATCGTCATAGAGTCTTGTGTGTCTCCCACTGTGCTTTGATTTCCACCCTACCACGGCTCTACTGAGTCATGCAAACATGTGGTGTTTGGGTACAGTCCCGAATCATATGGAGGCAATGAGCGATAGGAGGGGATTCGTCTCTCCCGGTATTAGGGGTTGATGTTGCGCTATGCTCGATTGGTCATAACAGGAAATCCCTGGCCAGGATTGCTGAGATCTACTGGTAAGTGTTATCAGTAGTTTCTCAAACCGTTATGGACCTTACATCGGCATGACTTATCAAGTTACTGGGGTCTGACGTCTACCACCCCTAAACTAGATATACGACATATCAGACGAAGAGACCGGACTGTACGGTAGTGTTACTGATTGGATTCGCAGGAGTGTGAGCAGGCTTGCTTGTTGATGTTCTGATCGCTCAATACCCGGGTGGCCATTACGTTTAGCAGACCGCTTGCGGCTTGTGGGTGAATGATATGATCACTACCTACTGCCGGCGTATTGACGAGTCTTTAGAGTCCTACACAGAGGTTTCCTGGCTCAACCGAAATGAAGTAGAAGCACATATGTGATATGTGCGGGACCAAGATTAATGCATGTATGTGATACCGCATTCTATTCTCGTGATATGTGATATCGGCCGGTTATATGCAATATAGCCGGGTTATCGGATCAAGTGTTGATTCGATATGATGTTATATTTGATATTAACCGGTTGTATATGATATAGCCGAATTATTAAATCAAGTGTTGATTTAATAATTTAATGTATAATTATATATTTAATATATTGAATTACATTAACTAATATTAGCTCACTTAATTGTTTCTTTTCCTCACTTTAGTGTACACTTTACATATACGTGATATATGTGATTGTGTCATGGTTGTTGATACATGCAACATGGGTGTATGAGACTAACACCATGATTTGGATAAATTAGGGTTTTACTTATTTATAGTAATTCAAAATGAAGTGGAATTGATCATGGTTGAAAGCATGGATATGCTTGTGTCCACTTGATTTGTATTGCTTAAGATATTTATTAACCTTACCCTTATCCTTGACCATGGTTTATTCTCTACAAGAGTTAGTATGAGATATTATCTCACCATGGTTGTTATTCTCACACAACAATTCATTCACCATTATTTTTCTCATCATCTTCTTCCTCATCTCAAAACTTTCTAGGGTTTCATGAGATGTTGAATCCTAGTGAGGAAAATAAATCTAAAGTGAGCAAAATTCCTACTTCATCATCCTCTACTAGATTAGCCATTTAGTTTAGGGTGTTTGCTTCACTAAACCCTAATTTAGTGAAGAGGTAGCTAGGGTTTGAGTCTCCTCGACGTAGATCATCTTCGGTCTCGAAGACTTCGAGCAAGGTTGTTCATTTCGCTTTGTGGAGCCTTACCAGAGTCCGGAAGATCACAAATCGCAGCGAATGGACTACTACACAGAGCTATTTGAAGTGAAGGACCAGTCTACAAAGGTTGCATTTCTTGTTCACTTGTTGTAATGTTTGATTACATGTTATGATTGTCTAATTACTCTAGCTTGATCCTAGTCTAGGGTTCCTTAGCACTCTTAGAATTTTTTAAATTGGCATGCTTGATGTCTTGAAAACCCAGGAGGGTGCTGAGGAATCCCAAAACTCTGTCGACAAATGTCATACTATCTCCGACATTATGCGGGCGAAGGACCAGACGTCGAGCCTCTCGCTGCGACGGATCTAATGTGGAAGCATCAATTGGAAACATGACCCGGGGAAAGTTATAACTGTCGTAGAAGCGGGGTCGTTTGTGGACTCCGAAAGCACCAAGCACGTGCATTTCGACCCAGGACGTAAAGTAGTGCAGCGGAAGATGTACATGTTTTACCCCAGGTTGAGTAGTATCCGCTGCTAAGCTCAGGCCGTGGTATAAATGAGTCAGTCCCGCAATCCCAACTGCCACACGCATCCCCGCAACCATGCGGTGGGCTGGGTAAAAGACTGACGGCCTCATATAGCGAGGATGCATCGGAAGCATGAACCAGTTCAACCACAAGCCAATAAACCTCAGGAAGAACGTCTCTTCATCGCCGTCTGAAGCAGCGAGCTCTACAAAAGGGACGACCAGGGTGTCTGGAATGAAGAAGCTTCTTAAATCTGCGTCCGTCGTCGGCTGGTTATCCAAACCGAAACCGAACGGGTCGTCAAGCTTAGCGAATTTCGCGACTTGTTTTGACAAAACTTCTGGGCGAACAAAGCGAGCGATAAAGTCTGTGAAGCTAACTCCATGCCCTCCAGACTCTAGAAATAAACTCTCGTAAATGTTCAACACCTTAATCAGGCTCAGGAATCGATGTTGAATGGAATTCTCCGGGGTCAGGCCCATCACCACTGATTTGGTGGTGAAGATGTACTCGTCAGGGGGAAGTATCTCCTCGTAATGTTCCCTTCTGATGGGTAAGCCGGAGATCTCTGCGACCTCCTCCAAGGAGATTGAAACTTCCCGATTTGATAGAAGAAAGGTGTGAGTCGGGATGTTCCATTGTTCCAAGAAAGATTTGACCCACCATACAGGGGGCGTGGAATACTAGAAAAGAGACGCATAAATTGCGGGGTACAACCCGAGCTTCAGCAGCAGTGATTTCTTGGCCGACAAGATGTATCAAGCCCACTGCAGATATCCGGCTGAATGGCGAGGAGTCAAGCCAATCATGTACACCTGTCCCCAAGGGCACGACTCGCCTTGACATATGCGCCGCCCCAAAATATCCAAAGCCATCGACGGCTGTACAGGTATTGAGGCTATAGAAGGTTGAAGGCGACCCTCTGAGGTCCGGTTGGCCTCCTTTACGGTGTAATTCACCTGAGGCCAGTCGGCGTAGTGAATCGCTGAAATGGGCTCTAAGGGTACTGCACAAGAAAAACTACGCCGACCTTGGATAATTTGATTGTACCACGACCCCCATAGATGAAAAGATTTCTGCTCCGGTCGTGTTCTTTAATGAGCGCGAAGACTTCCCGATCCACGGGCGCGTCAGCGAAGGCGCTCTCTGAACGAATAAAAGGAAAGGAAGAATCGAAAGCCATGGTACCTACACGAAAAAGGCGAGGGTTAGTTGCCAACGCTATAATCTGAATTTTGACATTTGGTACTTTAAAATTGTACCACACTGCAATGCAGGAGAAAGGGACCAAGGGGGACCCACAAAATCAAAGTGACGGCTCATCATTGATGAGACGATCACTCATTAAGGAGGAAATCCTAAAAGGATTCTCATTTAATAAGAAACTCATTGGGCCAAGGAGTTGAACTCGCTCGAGAGCAGTGCTCTGCAGACAGAAATCATATCTGTCAAATGTAATTAAGAGGGGAATAAAAATTCCCTAAAAATTTCTAAAGAGCTATGCTCTGTAAAAGCAATGGTACAAGGTAAAACCCCAAGATCTTTAAAGATCTAAAGTACAAATCCTAGAAACTCTAAGAGTTCTTCATTAACGGGTTAAGAAACCTGAAAAAAGATTTTTTTGATCCATGATCTAAGAAGAGTAAAGCTCTGGTTTCATTTAACGGGTTAAGAAACCCTAAAAAACATTTTTAAGATCTGTGATCTAAGAAGAGCAAAGCTCTGTTTAATGGGTTCGAGCATAATCCTTACCAAATTTTTGGACAAAGTTCTATCTCTAAAAGAGTTTCCTTGGGCAGAGATTTAAGCTCTGAAAAAGAGAATTAAATTCTCAGAAGAACAAAGAAGAGAAGAAGATGAACAACAGTCATCTCAAGGGCTCAAGGCCCTACTTATAGGCAGGGGAAGCCGATCCAACTTCCAAGAAAATCCAACGGCAGAAAAGCTGCCACCGCTGCACCCACGTATGAGCCACGTGAGCGCAACGACGGGCAGACATTTGTTTCCCCCCAATAATAGAAAAGCAAGGCTTTGTTCAAAATTTGAAAAGAGGCAGCGCCTCACGAGGGCGCCAGCGCCGAGAGTTAAAAAACTCTGAGGCGGCGCCTCACGTGCCTTGCACGAGGGCGTCAGCGCCGAGAGTTAAAAAACTCTGAGGCGGCGCCTCACGTGCCTTGCACGAGAGCACCAGCGCCGAGAGTTAAAAACTCTGAGGCAGCGCCTCACGTGCCCCGCACGAGGGCGTCGGCGCCAGAACTAAAAGTTCTCTGCCGTTGGATCAAAGATCCAACGGAGATGATAAATCATCGAAACACAGAATTAAATTTTGTTGAGGAAATATTCCTTAAATCTTTCTGAACGAGAAAGATTACTCTCTGTAAAATAGAGCACCGTTGGATTAAAAATCCAAAAGTGATTAAAAATCACCAAGCTACAGAATAAGTACTGTATGGAAAAATATTTCCCCAATCTTACTAAACAAGAAAGATTACGCTCTGTAAAACAGAGCACCGTTGGATTAAAGATCCAATGGTGATTAAAAATCACCAAGTTACAGAATACGCTCTGTATGGAAAATATTTTCCCAATCTTATTAAAAATAAGAAAAATATCTTCTGTAAAACAGAAGTCCATGGATCAAAAGATCCAACGGTGGATAAAATCCCCAAATCAATTAAGGATCTCTCAGTAAGAGATTTCTTTAACTAAATCAACAAACTTGCCTCCACTATATAAAGGCCCCAAGACTTCAAGTCTTGTACAGAGGAACCCCCCCTAAACTTAAAGTTAAAAAAGAAGAACAAGAAAAAAAAAAGAAAGCTTTAAGAGAGAAGAAGGAAGAAGAACATTTTTCAAGGTAAATTGTCACGACCCGAAAGAGCACGTGACTGGCACTTGAACCATATGAAGTCTATAGGACTCCATCAGATCCAAGTAAGCCAAAAGCCCAGAAATCTAAAACCATTTTAAGAGTATGTAAAGAAAACTGGTTTAAGAAGTGAAGGAAACGTGTTTGAAAATCAAGGTTTTTAAATAACTAAGCCGAATATGCATTTTTAAAATGTGTAACCTTTCCTGAAAAATTTCGGCAGAGTTTCCTTTGTAAAAACTGGCCCCGAACGGGGTACAACAAAAACAATATATATAACATGATAAAAGGCATCCCCAAGCGGAAGCTAGCTCTTCGTCAATCGACGGTCACAACCACGCAAGCAATAATAATATACAACGCCAAAAGGCGAGGATCAAACTCAAAAAAAAGAAACTCAAACAGCCAGAAAACCGTATTACTACTAGCGCGACTCTAAGGTAGAAATAATACAACACTGTCTCGAAGTCTGAACAATATACAAGTTTTTGGTTGATGGAAATTCTAGATACAATAGATAATACATGAACAATGGCGGTTCTGATACAAAAGAACCCACCTACCAACGCAAGTCACCCATATGAAAGCAGTGTGCCAGAAATGCCGCTATGGAATCTGTACGGCAAAACCTGCTAGAACTGGGGCACAACGGGGGTGAGTTGCCAACTCGTGAATAGAAAGATATCTACAAGCAGAGATCGAATGCATGACCATCCTAGGTCAATACGATCAGATATAAGTAAACCTCAATATGAATAAAGCTGAAGCATGCTAAACTGGCAATGTAATCTCTATACATGAGTGTAGTGCCAAGTGCTCGTGCTAGTGCCTCAGGTAATAGCATGTCATGAATATGAGGTATAATCAATGTAATCGAATCTGCACACACATGGATCCCGTCCACTCGTCACCCAATGACAATAATCCTCATGCAAGTAAATATCATAAAACCTGTGCATGGAAATATGAGGATATAATCCACCCGTGTCCCTCGCGACACATCAATATCATGGAACCGGAGTGCCCAGCATCGGCACTCGAAAACATCATGAAAACTGTGCCCAGCATCGGCACAAACATAAGTCTCAGTATCTCGATACCTCTGTATCTCGAAATCTCAATGTCTCAATCACAAAATCTAGGGCACCGTCAGTCCAGATCGGCCCCTACCATCCATCTCATGACTACGACGGTATCCTCCGGATATCCGACGTGTCGGGTAATATCACCGGTAGGTAGTGCTCCCCTGCACAGGCTCAACGCCATCATCTGCGATCTTCTTGCCCCGGGGTACCGCACCGGGTCCACCATGTACCCGCAATCGGTCTCATCCGCCTCCTCGATTCGGGTGTCACATGTCGCTCTCAGCACCGAGAAAAACACATGGTGGACGCACTGAAATATCATATCAAGGGTAACCGGGTTTTTAAAGAAATGACATATCCTCTTTTGAAACAACCTCGGTTCCCAAATCCAGAAATATCATAGAAACAATATATCTCAATTCGTATAATCAAAAGCATGAAGTATGCGACATGTAAAGGAAGGTATGCACATCATCATGTCATGCAAGGATCATATACTGAATGTAATAGTACTACAGTGTAGTGGCATGGCAATTATCGATGATGAGTGTGTGAGCCGGCAACAAGTGTATGTGGAACATATACATCATCGATAATGGTGCTGGTGTCCTAGCAGCATGACTGAAATATAACCACAGTACAAGCGATGCAATGCAGATAGCATGAATATGCGGAATCGAATAATCAACGCAAAAGTACAGAATCTACACCAATATATATGTCATGCAATGGTGCCATTTGAAATAAGACGAATCGGGTTTTTAGTAAAACAAGGGCTACGGTATTTTAGGAAAAGATGCATCATTTGGAAATATCCGTATAACCCTTCTGCCTATCTTAAGAATATCCCCGATTCGTTAGTTTTGAAATAGGTATATCTCGGCTCAGTCTAAGGTCTACTAAGTAATCTAGACAGGGGGGATATGAAACCACCTACATCTGAGTCCATATATATAGATATAATAGTCGGTGATCCCGCCTCAATAACATATCGTAAGATATCCTCGAGTCATGAGTGCGGATCTATCATCAATATCGGCTCGTACGGTAAATCGTCGTACGGCATCCCAATAGCTGGGTAGGGGTCAATATCACACTATCTCATCCCATATCAGGTATCACTATCATCAGATCGCATAATCTGGGGTACTACTCCAAGTCTAGTACAAAACGTTACTATCTATAAGAATATGAATGCGGGTAAAGCACATGTCCAAAGGCCCGCTAAAACTATCATCTCGCACCTCAAAGACAAGCTATGTCACATCGCCGATCTCACGGCCTCACATCAAGTATCATCTCAAACCCACGTATCATCCTCAAATCCCGTATATAAACACATAGTCCCAAACCCATGTGTAGATATACGCATCATCATATGCACATAAACAAATGAAAGAATGTATGCAAGTATGTGTGTAAGTGTATGTGTGAGTGCAACCACTACTCTAGGGTTCGCACTATACTAAACCAATATATTCTTATCATCAATAATACCATTATTACCATCACTAATCTAAACCACACATAATAAATATACGTGTGTGTACGTATTCGTATACAACACCACGGACTGCGGGGGTGCTATACGCCATCCACCCGACTTCTCCCCGTAGATATAAATCTACTCACCTAATCTTCGCTTTCTGAAATCGATGACGCCATGCTCTTTCACCTCGGAATCCTTGCGAGGGTACCTAGAATAATAAACAGTCGCAATACGTATTAATATCAAGGCAGAAAACCGATACAGCGCACGGTGTGCTCATAAGTTGGAACCTATGGCCCAAACATGCAAATCCAACACTTAACCCCTGTTGTCGATGTATGAACACCCGACAACCATATACAAATCCAAATACCAAGAAAGTGCATTTAAAAATATGGAAAACATCGCCTAAAACACCCCAAAATGCCTCCAGATTTTTCCCAGATGACCATTAGCCAAAACTATATATAGGAGGGGTCTAATTTAGTGCTAAATGAGCCCTGGAACAAAAATGGAACCATTCCCCTCTACTCTGGCCGCAAATTGCGGCCAGAATGATGATTTTGGCGGCCACGGTTTAGAGTTAGGGGCTCGGGTCTTGGTGGTAGCTTCCTAGGTGCCTGCACGACTCACTGTCAGCTCAATTTTATTTTTGGTGCCCTCGGGTTGCTCCAGATTCCAGAACACCTTCACAGATTTCACAAACCGACATGAAAAGTTCCATAATTCCGTATTTTTGGGTTTCAGGTTGTGCTAGGTCAGGGTCTTGGTCAATATAGGGTCTAAGGTTACCATTAGAGTCTAATTGCACAGCCACATCTCAACTTTACCCTAATCCTCTCTAATTTTGTCCAAAGTGCACAAAATCACACGATATCGATATGAAACTTGAATTAAAGCCTAAGCATAAGAATTACAACACTTAATGTGAAGGAAATACCTCAATAAACCCTCATGAATCCTTAACAGTGCCAAAACACCATCTTTCTTGGTCCATTGCGTAGATCTCAAGCTTGTGCATGTTTTCAATGAAATGGGCATGTGGTTTTGGGGTTGTTTTTGAGATGATTTGAGGGATTGAAGATGGGGGGGAAATGAATGGCAGGAGCAGGAGCAGCAGCTCAGGAAGAGAGGGGAGAAAAATGAGGAGGAGAATGAAGAGAAAGTCTAAGTTTTATGTCAAAGTCCTCACCTACCCTCTCTTTTCACCATACCTATTTCTTATCCCATTCTCTTTTCTTTTTCTTTTACCTTAATCCAAATTCTTCTTACACCAATAGTAACCCAAAGTAACATGGTAGAAAATGTAACACAAGTGTAGGAAAAAGATATGTGCACATTTTGCACAAAAGGCCAAAAAGTCCGATTAGCGATTTTTAATCGCGATTATCACTAAATTAGCATATAATTGATCACAAACACTTAAAAATGGCATAATTCCAATAAATAACCCATTTTAGAATTTTCCACAATTTTTCATAATTTATTTGCATTTAATTATAAATTTAATATTAAAATAATCAATAAAATAATATTAAATTATAAGAATTCCCAAAAATAATATTTTATTATTTTGGAAATGTTACAATCTACCCCCCTTAATTAAATTCGGTCCCCGAATTTAATTTTAAAATCCCCAAGTACTAAAACATTTCAATACAAATTTCCAAGTCGTCGGGGCTCCGAAATCATCAATACATAAAATGTCACAGCGCAATGCATGCGCAGGAGTAATGAGCAGATAACTCAAAAGCAAAACTCCGTCAAGCATCCCGCAATCATCGGAGTCTTGGTAAAGACACAAATGTCAAATCCAATACAAAACCAATATGATATGGATCAGAACTATACACGTAGACATCCAATCTATACATGCGAATAGCTGATGCAAATGCATGCCAAATCTTTTTAAGTCGCTGTGCGATGCGCGTAACACTGCACAGTGGCGGTCGTTTTTCATAAGAAAATAACTATATACGTATACATATATCATTTGTTTAATAGGTACGTCCCGCCGTTTTAAAAGCAATTTAGAAGGGTTTCCTTGTTGTTAAAACGTTTCGTGTCATATCAGACACGTAGGTATATATACCGAGACTATAGCTCGCCCTTGGAAATCCCTTTGAACTATCAATACATGCAAAATATATCCAGGTACTGTCCTCCGACTAGTCCTGCTCAGTATGAAAACAAATATCCAATATCATAAAAACGTACTGCTCCAAAAGGAATAAATCCCAAAAATACATATAACACAATCCTGTGCGTCTGGTGCGCACGGAAATCAAAAATCCATATATGTGCCAAACAGGTGCACAAAACAACATCTAGGTGCAACGGGTGTGCACGAAGCATCTGTTACAGGCAACGTATGTGCCTGACAGCCAAAAATCCGGTGCATCTGACATGCATGAAGAAGCTCGATTTAGTGCATCGGGTGTGCACCA
This sequence comes from Agapanthus africanus, assembly GCA_030015575.1. Classification (NCBI taxonomy): domain Eukaryota; kingdom Viridiplantae; phylum Streptophyta; class Magnoliopsida; order Asparagales; family Amaryllidaceae; genus Agapanthus; species Agapanthus africanus. Next base: position 708,450,300 of record JASDDO010000022.1, read on the forward strand.
AAATCGTATCTCAAAACATACGCCCAACATACGCGAAAATCCAAATCGGTGCATCCATCGTGCACGAATGAAAATCTAAACCCTGCGCACTCAACATGCACGGAATCACGAAATCCAATAGCAAATGCCGAACATGCGTAAGTCAAACCAAAAGCACGGAGTGCAAGAATCAATCATCAATATCAGGGTCAAAATCAACGATATAATGCGGCTCAATCAAAATCAAGTGTACCGCGATGGAAAATCTCATAACCGTGTGCATCAGCGTGCACAAACCAAATCAAAACACTGAAGTGCATGAAAACTATGCTGGAAGCGTAAATCAAATCACCGGCATGTAATAGGTATGAAATCACCATCAATACCTCCAGAATAATAATGATGCGCCATGTATAAATGCCCAATAAGTGCAACCATGGTGCACGAAAACAGAAATCATAGAACTCAGTCATCGAAACCAAATCATGAAAACAGGACGTCAAAACACCGAAATCCATGGTGACAGATACGTGATAGTCGAATCACAAAATCACAATTCATAAATACTGTCGTCGGTATATCCTCCCTCGAAGTCGAGAAGGTGCCGGTGCATCCAATGCTAGTAGCGCAAGATCTCTACTTGCCTCTTGCTCGCGGCTGGCGTCCTCTGCCTCTGGTTCCTGATATTTCCTGTGGATTACCAACCTCGCAATCCACCGGCTCATCGGCCCGGTCAGGAGCGCTGACAGGAACGATTCCGTTCTGGCGCTTCTCTGGTCATCTCTCGGTCAATCCTCACGACCGCTCGTAAGGCAGCATATCTCTGGCGCCGACCTCGGGTCCTCTGAATGCCCATCACACATCCGATCCTGGGTGCACTCTTATTGCAACCGTGTACTGGAAGGAATCCTACTCAAAGTCTCTGCCGATCTTGCCTATGTCGATCTGTACGGAGGCTGGTACTCTTGCATAGTTTCTTCTCGTCCAATGGACATCTGTGTCCTCAGCACAGCATTTCCTCGGGAATTAGTCGCTTCCCTACGCTTCTGTAAGCATATGCGGCCTCTGGTCTCGACGGAAAGTAATGACAGCTCATCAGCGTCTCGCACGAACCTCTTGTCCTGCTTGTCTGTATCATCGTCCATTTCGACATCGCGTCTCTATCTGCGCACTGCAATGCCTTCGGCAACGGTCCATCCGAAGTCCCTCATACGGACTTAAAATCACGAACTCGGTATCTCCCTCACTCAGTAGAAGATATCTAGCCGGACACTTCCTCAGCGTGCATATCACATCTCTGATGTCAGTGGAGTGGAACATCATCTCGTCGAAATCTCATGCGAACTCTTTACTCCACCTTGCTCCGATCTCGACTGATTCGGACTCATCTCATCATGGCTGCATGGACTGTGCTCCAACGGCTATGCTCGTATCTGGAGTCTTCCAAGCAGTGTCCCATCACAATATCCGAAAGATGTCAAACCATCCGATCGACTCGTCCGAACCTCATAATCCCCCAAGAGCTCAACAACTCGGGTACAGTTTAATAGTATCAAGTACATACCACAGCATCGGTGGTCCAGCCGTAGAAGGCAAACCCAAGCCTCACTAATGGCACCGTAGAACCGCCGCAAACCCTAAGGTTCAAAGGCTTTCACACGGTCATTAAGTCGAGTTAGAGTTTCATTCTTCTAGAGGGTCCATAGAATCACCTGCATGTCTTTCCGAAAACTTTAAACTTGGAAAATGGGTTCCTGACCTTCGATCGTCTCTATCGACTCTCAACAAATCTGCGTGAAGTCGTCTCTAGCTGGAATCAATCTATCTGATGACCTCGCATCGGGATGAGCGAACTCACCACACGTCCTAGTCATTACTCCTCGATGACTAGCGACTCTTTATCATATCTCTATGAATATGCTCATGCTGCAGTAGCTACAATCATCTGGGCGATATCTCAACATTCGCAGCAACAACTGGCTCATTCGTCGGTACGCTAAGCAGCGCCTCAACCATCATGAATAAGAGATATATCAACAGTCATCACATCCTGGCTGGCCTCCATCAGTGGCTCAATCCTCTGGTGCCGATCAGCACAACCGGAAAATCTCGCAACAGCGATCTGTCAAACGCTCATAGTGCGGAAACACAAAATACGAATCCTCAATGCAACCGTATGTCTCAGAAATCATGTCCTGGTCAGTCCTCGTACACGACGAGCTCATGCTGACAACTCGAGCCGTAGCTCACCCTGCCCGTGCAATCGCGGCAGCAAAACCATAACCAGTATCGATGAGGATAGATCATAGGAAGGAATATGACATAATGCAAGGAAATGTACAACCTAAGGTTTCTTAAGCGGAGTGGTGTGTCGTAAGTATGCCGCGGAACATACCAACGGTACGTCACTCTACTTTAGTCACCTATTCCATCAACCAAGGGTCATCCTAATACGACGAAAGTTCGGGTATAACACCCCCTCGACTAAGTCTAAGTTCCGTAAGGTCAAGCCTAAGTTCCGTATATATATAACGCCCTAGGCTCCACATAGTCAAACTCAGACTCGAACCAAGGTCAACCTAGCGCTCTGATACCAACTTTGTCACGACCCGAAAGAGCACGTGACTGGCACTTGAACCATATGAAGTCTATAGGACTCCATCAGATCCAAGTAAGCCAAAAGCCCAGAAATCTAAAACCATTTTAAGAGTATGTAAAGAAAACTGGTTTAAGAAGTGAAGGAAACGTGTTTGAAAATCAAGGTTTTTAAATAACTAAGCCGAATATGCATTTTTAAAATGTGTAACCTTTCCTGAAAATTTCGGCAGAGTTTCCTTTGTAAAAACTGGCCCCGAACGGGGTACAACAAGAACAATATATATAACATGATAAAAGGCATCCCCAAGCGGAAGCTAGCTCTTCGTCAATCGACAGTCACAACCACGCAAGCAATAATAATATACAACGCCAAAAGGCGAGGATCAAACTCAAAAAAAAGAAACTCAAACAGCCAGAAAACCGTATTACTACTAGCGCGACTCTAAGGTCGAAATAATACAACACTGTCTCTAAGTCTGAACAATATACAAGTTTTTGGTTGATGGAAATTCTAGATACAATAGATAATACATGAACAATGGCGGTTCTGATACAAAAGAACCCACCTACCAACGCAAGTCACCCATATGAAAGCAGTGTGCCAGAAATGCCGCTATGGAATCTGTACGGCAAAACCTGCAAGAACTGGGGCACAACGGGGGTGAGTTGCCAACTCGTGAATAGAAAGATATCTACAAGCAGAGATCGAATGCATGACCATCCTAGGTCAATACGATCAGATATAAGTAAACCTCAATATGAATAAAGCTGAAGCATGCTAAACTGGCAATGTAATCTCTATACATGAGTGTAGTGCCAAGTGCTCGTGCTAGTGCCTCAGGTAATAGCATGTCATGAATATGAGGTATAATCAATGTAATCGAATCTGCACACACATGGATCCCGTCCACTCGTCACCCAATGACAATAATCCTCATGCAAGTAAATATCATAAAACCTGTGCATGGAAATATGAGGATATAATCCACCCGTGTCCCTCGCGACACATCAATATCATGGAACCGGAGTGCCCAGCATCGGCACTCGAAAACATCATGAAAACTGTGCCCAGCATCGGCACAAACATAAGTCTCAGTATCTCGATACCTCTGTATCTCGAAATCTCAATGTCTCAATCACAAAATCTAGGGCACCGTCAGTCCAGATCGGCCCCTACCATCCATCTCATGACTACGACGGTATCCTCCGGATATCCGACGTGTCGGGTAATATCACCGGTAGGTAGTGCTCCCCTGCACAGGCTCAACGCCATCATCTGCGATCTTCTTGCCCCGGGGTACCGCACCGGGTCCACCATGTACCCGCAATCGGTCTCATCCGCCTCCTCGATTCGGGTGTCACATGTCGCTCTCAGCACCGAGAAAAACACATGGTGGACGCACTGAAATATCATATCAAGGGTAACCGGGTTTTTAAAGAAATGACATATCCTCTTTTGAAACAACCTCGGTTCCCAAATCCAGAAATATCATAGAAACAATATATCTCAATTCGTATAATCAAAAGCATGAAGTATGCGACATGTAAAGGAAGGTATGCACATCATCATGTCATGCAAGGATCATATACTGAATGTAATAGTACTACAGTGTAGTGGCATGGCAATTATCGATGATGAGTGTGTGAGCCGGCAACAAGTGTATGTGGAACATATACATCATCGATAATGGTGCTGGTGTCCTAGCAGCATGACTGAAATATAACCACAGTACAAGCGATGCAATGCAGATAGCATGAATATGCGGAATCGAATAATCAACGCAAAAGTACAGAATCTACACCAATATATATGTCATGCAATGGTGCCATTTGAAATAAGACGAATCGGGTTTTTTAGTAAAACAAGGGCTACGGTATTTTAGGAAAAGATGCATCATTTGGAAATATCCGTATAACCCTTCTGCCTATCTTAAGAATATCCCCGATTCGTTAGTTTTGAAATAGGTATATCTCGGCTCAGTCTAAGGTCTACTAAGTAATCTAGACAGGGGGGATATGAAACCACCTACATCTGAGTCCATATATATAGATATAATAGTCGGTGATCCCGCCTCAATAACATATCGTAAGATATCCTCGAGTCATGAGTGCGGATCTATCATCAATATCGGCTCGTACGGTAAATCGTCGTACGGCATCCCAATAGCTGGGTAGGGGTCAATATCACACTATCTCATCCCATATCAGGTATCACTATCATCAGATCGCATAATCTGGGGGTACTACTCCAAGTCTAGTACAAAACGTTACTATCTATAAGAATATGAATGCGGGGTAAAGCCACATGTCCAAAGGCCCGCTAAAAACTATCATCTCGCACCTCAAAGACAAGCTATGTCACATCGCCGATCTCACGGCCCTCACATCAAGTATCATCTCAAACCCACGTATCATCCTCAAATCCCGTATATAAACACATAGTCCCAAACCCATGTGTAGATATACGCATCATCATATGCACATAAACAAATGAAAGAATGTATGCAAGTATGTGTGTAAGTGTATGTGTGAGTGCAACCACTACTCTAGGGTTCGCACTATACTAAACCAATATATTCTTATCATCAATAATACCATTATTACCATCACTAATCTAAACCACACATAATAAATATACGTGTGTGTACGTATTCGTATACAACACCACGGACTGCGGGGGTGCTATACGCCATCCACCCGACTTCTCCCCGTAGATATAAATCTACTCACCTAATCTTCGCTTTCTGAAATCGATGACGCCATGCTCTTTCACCTCGGAATCCTTGCGAGGGTACCTAGAATAATAAACAGTCGCAATACGTATTAATATCAAGGCAGAAAAACCGATACAGCGCACGGTGTGCTCATAAGTTGGAAACCTATGGCCCAAACATGCAAATCCAACACTTAACCCCTGTTGTCGATGTATGAACACCCGACAACCATATACAAATCCAAATACCAAGAAAGTGCATTTTAAAAATATGGAAAACATCGCCTAAAACACCCCAAAATGCCTCCAGATTTTTCCCAGATGACCATTAGCCAAAACTATATATAGGAGGGGTCTAATTTTAGTGCTAAATGAGCCCTGGAACAAAAATGGAACCATTCCCCTCTACTCTGGCCGCAAATTGCGGCCAGAATGATGATTTTGGCGGCCACGGTTTTAGAGTTAGGGGCTCGGGTCCTTGGTGGTAGCTTTCCTAGGTGCCTGCACGACTCACTGTCAGCTCAATTTTATTTTTTGGTGCCCTCGGGTTGCTCCAGATTCCAGAACACCTTCACAGATTTCACAAACCGACATGAAAAAGTTCCATAATTCCGTATTTTTGGGTTTCAGGTTGTGCTAGGTCAGGGGTCTTGGTCAATATAGGGTCTAAGGTTACCATTAGAGTCTAATTGCACAGCCACATCTCAACTTTACCCTAATCCTCTCTAATTTTGTCCAAAGTGCACAAAATCACACGATATCGATATGAAACTTGAATTAAAGCCTAAGCATAAGAATTACAACACTTAATGTGAAGGAAATACCTCAATAAAACCCTCATGAATCCTTAACAGTGCCAAAACACCATCTTTCTTGGTCCATTGCGTAGATCTCAAGCTTGTGCATGTTTTCAATGAAATGGGCATGTGGTTTTGGGGTTGTTTTTGAGATGATTTGAGGGATTGAAGATGGGGGGGAAAATGAATGGCAGGAGCAGGAGCAGCAGCTCAGGAAGAGAGGGGAGAAAAATGAGGAGGAGAATGAAGAGAAAGTCTAAGTTTTATGTCAAAGTCCTCACCTACCCTCTCTTTTCACCATACCTATTTCTTACCCCATTCTCTTTTTCTTTTTCTTTTACCTTAATCCAAATTCTTCTTACACCAATAGTAACCCAAAGTAACATGGTAGAAAAATGTAACACAAGTGTAGGAAAAAAGATATGTGCACATTTTGCACAAAAGGCCAAAAAGTCCGATTAGCGATTTTTAATCGCGATTATCACTAAATTAGCATATAATTGATCACAAACACTTAAAAATGGCATAATTCCAATAAATAACCCATTTTAGAATTTTCCACAATTTTCATAATTTATTTGCATTTAATTATAAATTTAATATTAAAATAATCAATAAAATAATATTAAATTATAAAAAATTCCCAAAAATAATATTTTATTATTTTGGAAATGTTACAATCTACCCCCCTTAATTAAATTCGGTCCCCGAATTTAATTTTAAAATCCCCAAGTACTAAAACATTTCAATACAAATTTCCAAGTCGTCGGGGGCTCCGAAATCATCAATACATAAAATGTCACAGCGCAATGCATGCGCAGGAGTAATGAGCAGATAACTCAAAAGCAAAACTCCGTCAAGCATCCCGCAATCATCGGAGTCTTGGTTAAAGACACAAATGTCAAATCCAATACAAAACCAATATGATATGGATCAGAACTATACACGTAGACATCCAATCTA